>CP092880.1:53886433-53896708 GCA_030710605.1 Cordylochernes scorpioides
GATCAACTACTCATTGGGACATACCATCTTCTCCATGCACCTCGTCTATGTCGCCAATATCCTCCTGGATACAGTGCCAAGTGTCCATAGAACATCAGCCATAGGATTCCAGATTTGTTTCTCCCATCTACTTGGTGATGTTATCAGTCCCACTCTACTTGGAGGTTTGGCTGAGATTGGTAAAGGTTCTCAACCTACCCAAAAACAAGAAGTATATGCATTACGTAATGCTCTTGCAATTGCACCTGGTGCTTATCTATTGGGAGGATTCTGTTTTGTCGTTCTTCTATGCTTCTACACTGCCGATGTCAGACGATGTCAAATGGAAGATAACAAAAATGGCGAAGGTATTCCAATGAAAGATTATAAAGAAGAAATTCCAGTAGATAATCTGTAATTCCATTATTTTTTTTACGGTTACCTATTGTATAATAACAAACACTTTGTAAATATAAATGTAGAAGAAAATATTTATTAATAGAATAACTAATCATTTACATTTTTTAAATCGTTTTCTTTTTACATTAACTGTATATATATACTTTAGAAAACAAATTTATACACCTCTTTTATATCTTGATGTTTTAATAATTTGATTAAAATATGGAATCAGTTTTCTTTAAATGTTTTCTTCTTTCTTAGTAGACTTTAGGATATTTCAGAAATTTGATAAAAAGTGGGTGCAGGGTGTGTCAAAATTTGAATATAAAGTTACTCTATTTGAAATAGATTATCCTATAACACGTGAAATTTGTGTTTTTAGGTTTTTAAAGATATTATTACCATGCATTAGCGCGCCATCTGTTATCAAAATTGTAAACTATTATAGACGCGTATGATTCTTTTTAAAAATAAACAATTTCTACTGTCCTTACTGCAATGGAAAAATTAATGGGAGGGCCTGGCTCATCAGTGGTGAACCCTCCCATAGTAGATTAAACTGGCGAAACCATTGGGAGGGTTCACTACTGATGAGCCAGGCTCTCCCATTAATTTTTCTATTGCAGTAAGGTCAGTAGAAATTGTTTATTTTTAGAAAGAATCATAAGCGTCTATAATAGTTTCGAATTTTGTTAAAGTTACTATTCACTATCTTCTAAACTTTAATAAATGTATGAATTTATAAAATATTTAAAATCTGTATAGATATATATATATATATATATATATATATATATATATATATATATATATATATATATCGTGTTAAATATGATTTTTTAAACTGAGTTTATTTTGGAGATTTAAAAAAATGAAACTTAATAGTTTGATATGAATCTAATATTGTTGACCCAGATATGATGTCATTTGAGATGACATAATCACATTTTATGTGCTATTGTTTTATAATCTAATCTCTCTTTCTTTGGATGTTATGAAGCCGTCCCTGTACTGATGAGGGTCATATCCCGACACCATGTTATACAGGTTGTTGGCTTTTGTCTGAATTTGCTATAACTGGTGTTGTGGATCATTCTTTATCATCACCATTACTCCATGTTAGGAGCGGCTGCACATGGCGTCTGTTCCTCATGTCAGAGGCGGTCATTTCTTTTGGAGCTAAGTCGGCCTGCCACTGAGTAGTGCTCTCAGTCTTAATGACAAAGGCAGACGCATTCTACTTCACCCAATCATGTTGGTTGTCAAACTAATCCATTGATGAGCTCTATTCTTCCCCGGCAGACTCCATCAACAAACTCTACAAGCTTGATACCTTAATATGATTGAGTGAAGATAAGAAAGAAGAAGAAGACCTTTACGTTATGTACTGGCTTATCAGTAGTGAACCTTCTCCCAGCGGTTATGCCAGTTTAAGAGACTCTCTCACTCTCTCCCAATATTTTTACAATTACAGTAAGCGCAGTAGGAAGTTGTTCAATAAACAAAGCATAAGTACTGAAAATAGTTAACCATTTTACAGCCATAATTCTAAACATGAACTGTAATCCAGTAGCGCTACCATAAGAGTAAGCTTGCTCCAGGTGTCGACATTCTTTTATATTCTTATGTCCATAGTTTTCTTAAATACCATTTCTAAGATTCCATCCTTCAGTGTAGTATATAAAAGTAGAATGATCCAATACAGTATTAGAGCTCTAAAGAAGCGGTCTGGTAGATTAAATTGGCGAAACCGCTGGGAGGATTCACCACTGATGAGACAAGCCCTTCCAATATATTATTTCATCGCAGTAAGGACAGTAGAAGTTTGTTTTATTGGTGAAAAGAAACATTTGCATCTTAATGATTTCATTCGTTATATATAGATGGCGCGTTATTGCTTTGTATTCTTTTATACGTAACACAGATTATCCAACATATAGAGGAATTAATGCAAAGCAATAACACTCCATCTATATATATCAAATGAAAACATTAAGACGCGAATGTTTCTTCTATACATAAAATATTTTTCATCGCAGTAAGGACCGTAGAAGTTTTTCAAATAAAAGATACTTCGGTCAGTAAATCTTTTTATTGTCTCGACGTTTCGACAAATATCTTCACAGCCATAATTGTAAACATGAACTGTAATCCAGTACAGCTACCATAAGAGTAAACATACCTCAGGTGTCGACATTATTTCATATTCTTATATCCATAGTTTTCTTAAATACCATTTCTTAGATTCCACCTTTCAGTGTTGCATATAAAAGCAGAATCGTCCAATACAGTATTAGAGCTCTAAAGAAGCGGCCTGCGTCAGGAGCGAACAAAAATTCCTTAGAATAAATTTTAACGCTTTGCCAAATGTTTTGATTTTTGTTCGCTCCTGACGAGGACCAAAGATTTTTGTCGAAAAAGATATACAGGCCGAAGTATCTTTAATTTGAAGAACTATGAATGCCCGCCAGGCAGCCTCTATCTTTACGAGTAGAAGTTTGTTTTATGTATAAAAGAAACATTCGCATCTTTATGTTTTCATTTGCTAAATATAAGAATGTATGTACAAAACCTCGTCAAAACCATACAGTCATTTACAACTAGGTAAGAAGGTTTATTTCCCCTGATACCACCATATATTATTAAAATACAATTTTTATTGAAACAGAAAAATGAATTAAGAAAAAGGTATCTCATGATCGTGCAACTAAAAGTTGCTGATGGCTTTCACCATCTATCGGAATAAATATTATGATTGCTGATTTTTAGTTATTCCAGAATTCGCCAAATACCCATTCTTGTTTAATCAAGAAACGCTATGTACGCTTTTCGGGCTGTTGGCCCTCATCAGCGTGGTGCAAGCTGTGCCTCAACGATCAAAAAAGCTGGTCTTTGGAGCAACCTGCAAAATCATGAAACAGGTATTTAAGCCAGAAGGCCAACAGCCCGAAACGCGTATGGGGTTAACTTTTCTTGATGAATCAAGAAAGGGTATTTGGCCAATTCTGGAATAATTAAAAATCAACGGTTTGTTGATATTTATTCCGACAGATGGCGCAATCCATTAGCAACTTTTAGTTGCACGTGGAAGGATGATCTAAACCTTTGGTTTTGACCGTTACGACCCGGGATCGAATCCCGCATTGGGCACTTTTTTTCTGATAAAAAAGAAAACAACAAAAAAAATGCTCCCATGTATCCCGATTATTGCAAAAGTCCAACCCCACCAGCGAGTGCAAGTAACCAAACGGGGGCTCTGGCACATTTGTAAGTGCAAAGTCGAACTGCTTTTCACATGTGTAGACATGTGGTGCACTTACAGTAAAAGCAGTCGCCAACTGCTACCTACCATTGATTATCATGGCCTGTACCACTTGTACTAGGGATAATAAAAAAAGGCTGCACGATGAGGAGATGCCTTTTTCTTAACTCCAACTGATTCCAGTACAATTTCTCTTTTGTATTATTTTAATAGAAGGAATAAATGTTACATCTTGGATTCAACAAAGACGTGTTATATGCTCCTAAGGATAGGTTTACAATCATACGTGTTGTCTGCAGAGAAAAGGTTAATAATTTTGAATGTTGATGGTCCGTTTATATCATTTAATTAATATAAGACCATGTATGTTGTCAAATATAAAAACAAGGTTGTCCCGAAGGTTCATAAACACTTGCAAAAAATTGAAATACCAATATTATTAGATGTATAATGTCTTTGTATTATGTATAAAGTAATTGTTTTATTATGTATTCGCCGTAATAATATTGTCCTCTAAGTAATAATAAAAACAACGTTTTAAGAAAAACACGAACTTTTGGGACAACATTATATTTGTCATAGTCTAAAAGATATACAACCATTTGATGAATTTTTGTAATGAAAAATGCGCTGGGTTAGCAATGACCGAGTTGAAATTGATCATTGTTGAGCAATGGTCTTCCTACAGAAGATAAACAATTACGATTAGTAGCATTTACACTTAGACAAGTTCCACTGCCAAACATTTAAACCAAGCCAAGTTCCATTGCTAAATACAGTTAGACCTGTCTGTAGCGCCTCCTCTTGGGACTCACCAAAATAGGGTGCTATAGAGAGGGGGGTGCTATAGACAGGTCACTTTTAATGTAAATCGCATCGTACTACGTATTTAAAAGCGGGCGCTATAGAGAGGAAGGCGCTATTTAGAGGGGGGCGCTATAGACAGGTTTAACTGTATTAATAAAAAATAAAAATATAAATTAAACATTCACTTTGAATAGCTTGCACACTTACTTAAAAACCTACATGTTCACCAGCTATAAAATACTAATTAAACAATCACTTTGAATATCTTTTACACTTAGACAAGTTCCAATGCCCAACATTTAAACCAAGCCAAGTTCCATTGTCTAATATTTAAAACTTACCCGTTCACCAGTTAGAAATGTACAGATTAAACAATCATTTTGAATAGCTTCCACACTTAGACAAGTTACAATTCCAACATTTAAACCAAGCCAAGTTCCATTGTCTAATATTTAAAACTTACCTGTTCACCAGTTAGAAAGGTATAAATTAAGCATTCACTTTGAATAGCTTTCAAACTTAGACAAGTTCCATTGCCAAACATTTAAACCAAGCCAAGTTCCATTGTCTAATATTTAAAACTTACCCGTTCACCAGTTAGAAATGTACAGATTAAACAATCATTTTGAATAGCTTCCACACTTAGACAAGTTACAATTCCCAACATTTAAACCAAGCCAAGTTCCATTGTCTAATATTTAAAACTTACCTGTTCGCCAGCTAGAAAGGTATAAATTCAGCAATAACTTTAAATAGCTTTCATACTTAAACAAGTTCCAATGGCCAACATCTAAACCAAGGCAAATTTCATTATCTAGTATTTGAAAAACCAACCTGTTCACCAGTTATAAAAATACAAATTAAGCATTCATTTTGAATAGCTTGCAAACTTAGCCAAGTTCCATTATCAAATATTTAAACCAAGCCAAGTTCCATTGCCACATATTTAAAAACCAACATGTCCACCAGTTAGAAAATTAAACAATCACTTTGAATAGATTTCACACTTAGACAAGTTCCATTGCCAAACATTTAAACCAAGCCAAGTTCCATTACCTAATATTTAAAAGCCTACCTGTTCCCCAGCTATAAAAATACAAATTAGACCTTCACGTCAAATAGATTTCACATTTCGCCAAGTTCCATTGACAAAGAAAGTATTGGAATTAAAGTTTCTAATCAGTATATTGATATTTTATAACCGCAAGTCATTTACTCAATGATATCGGCTAAAGACCAAACGGTTCTATTTTTGCTATATCACCTAGCGAGGATTCTTGGATCGACTTTTCTTTCTCTACACACAAATAGGAATTTTTCTTCTTTAATCTTTTGAAGATTTACAGAATAGAGAAACTGTAGTGCTAATCTAACTTTTTTATGTGTATGTGTGAAGACTATTTACTTTAAAATAAAATAAACGGCGAATACATTTACTTATTTTTATAATATTAATTTTATTAAGATCATCTTATAAGAGAAGGAATTGCCTGACATCATCCTAAGGTAGTCATCCTTTTCTTAGAACAAATTTGTTTACATAGATAAAGAGGAAAGAATTTTGTATAATAAAAAAAAAGTCGGTGGATGAGTGGGTAACACCCTCGATTCCCGACAGTCATGAACCGGGATCCCGCGTTAAAATTTTATTTAATATGTGAACTTCACATATTATTCACTGTTTCAATTATCAGTAACTATGTTGCTCTTGTTGAGCGGTACCTAATAAAGTGATTTTGAACCGATTGAACCGATTTGTATAATAATCATTAAATTCGCTAAGAAAAGTTCTAATTATGTAAATATTTACCTGTATATAAATATTATCTTTCAATTTCTTGGAAAGTTGCCTGTTGAAGGACATCAAAGTCTGAAAGCTTGCCGAGTTTACAGCATTAATAAAAGAAACACGTCGCCGTTAACTTTTGTTCCTTCTTTAAGATGATCTGTTGGTTGGAAGTAGATTCAGAGAAAAACACAGCAACCTATAGTTTATATGATATGTTTTCAATAGTTTCTATTTCAATAGTTTTCTATGAATTTTTTTTTAATAAACTCTGCATAACTCAAATAAGGAAGATTCTGTTCTCTCTGTCCCAAACCCGGATGAAAAAGGAAGAGGGGGAGCAGTAACAAGCTCGCTAAAAAACCTGGGTTCAGCTGGCCCGGCTGATAGTACCATGTAAGGGCTCCAGGGATACAGGATGAGTCTGTACTCCATGTTAGGAATGACTATACATGGTGTCTGTTCCTCATGTCAGAGGTGGCCATTCCATATTGGAGCTAAGTCGGCCTGCCACTGAGTAGTGCTCCCTGTCTTAATGACAGACACATTCTACTTCAGAGATAAAAAAGAAGATGAAAGTTCTTGCGAATCTTTGGCAATATATGGAATTGTATTATTGTAAACTGTTTTAACTTTGGGTATCAGCCTAAATGTTACCCTTGTATTTAAGCTAAGAAAAATACATCTCTTCTGAACGTTAAATTAAAATTTGCTGATGGCTTGCGCCATCTGTCGGAATGGATATCAACAAATCGTTAATTTTTTTTTCCAGAATCAGAGACAAATACTCCAAAATGGTCAATTCTTGAATAAATAACGATTAATTGATATTTATTCCGACAGATGGTGTAAGCCATCAGCAACTTTTAGTTGCACAATCAGGAGATTTTTTAATTTATCCACCTGATCTCAATGTAATTTCATTTTATCATTATTTTTCACTTCTATTTAAGATTGTTCATGATTGTTTATATGGGGTTATTAATTTATCCATATATGTATTTCAGAGTTAAATTTATTTAATTTTTTAAATTAAAAAGGTATATATTGGATCAAAATATCATTTATTTTACCAATATTTCAGTTGGATGAACGCCAACCTTTATCAAGATATTATAACATTAATGTGTGTCAACAACAAACTCAGCGCCTCATAACGTACTGTTACCTACTCTACTACAATTATTGTAAATAGTTTCACGTGCAATTATCCAGATCGGATATAGCGTGTCTTGTTTGTAACCGGTAAATAATAATAATAAATAATGTCAACAGAAACTTTCAAAAAGTTAAATTTATGAATCCTATTATCATATTATGTAATTGATAATTTAAAACATCTCTTTTGATTCCTAGTCAAAATTTAAAAAAGAGCAATATTTGCATCTTATTTCATAGATGGAGTCTCGGTTTCCCTTGAGACTGTCCTCTCTCCTCCAGTCATTATTATTAGACTTTTATAATACTTTGTATATTATGGCAAAGGTTACTTTGTACGGTTTACAAAAAGGAGCAGCAATTTACTAGGGCCTAAATTAAAAGTAACTTAATACAGAGAAAACACTCAGAAATACAACAAAATAAAAAATACGGATGTAAATAAAACCACTCGATTAGTTATAACAAAACCAATACTTAATTTTTATTCCAGCTGCTCATCCACACTTTTCGCTGTATTCCTTTCTTTCAGACTTGATGGATAATGGGTCAGCTATTTTAAAGTTCTTTAATTTGTTGAAGACTGCAAGGAAGAAAAATGCCTAACAAAGTAACTGAACTATGTAGAAATATTTTTATTCACAAGATGCAACCATTTACTCAATAGTCTACTTCTTCACTGTATTCTATGCACGAAAAACGATGTATATAGTCTTTTGTACATAGAGAGCCTTTTCTTCTTTTTCTCTTTTCTAAGCGAGGATTCAGATTCTTCCCCTGCTTCTCATTTCTTTTTAGATTCATTTCTAACAGGAGAATCATCTGTATAAGACGGAATGTCTTAATAAAGGCTTGTGTGTGTACTTAACCTTTATTCCAGCGTTGATAAGAAGAGGACTGGGCTTACATAGGTATGCGAGGAGATCACCAGACAAGCACACAGAGAACGATTTAAGCGTCTCCACACAATCACTACTCCACGACTCCTCGCATCCCGTTTAAAACCCTTTTTTTATGTACAAACATGGCCACATTCGTCCAATGACGTGGAAGATCAATTCACTTAACAAACAACATTATTCTTTTATAACTGAGAAGATTAAGACTTCTTATGTTTGTCAGATATTTTGACAATTACAGGGATATGACACGTGAGCTTAATATTCCGAAATAATAACAAAGTTTTTCAAGATATCTATACACCTTTTTTAGTTTAACTATTCTTGAAATGTTGTTATAGATTTTTAAAAAAAATATATAAAAAAATATTACTAATGTACGTGTGATAGATGACATGCATTTATCAAAGGATAAATCTAGTTATTTTAAAATCTGATTTATGCCAGTCATCTAGAGATGAAATAACACTCAGTCATTCTTGACTCAATCTCTCTCCAGGTAGAAACTTTAGTATCGCGATCAGAAATAGAACATTTATCCCGGATTTTTATATGTTCCATATTTATTTTATATGTTCCATAGAAATAAAGAAACTTCGTTTCAGAAACATAGGAATAGGCTATCCCTATTCTAGAAACCATATTAATAAACCTTTCCTATTCCAGAAAAATAGGAATAAGCCATGCCTATTCTAAAAATCTTCCATAAAGGAATAAAACATCCTCATTCCAGATTTACGTTGTCTTGGCCATTTATAGATCTAGTGCATTTATTACATACAATACAGAACAGCTAGATAATCCAATGGGTAAAGGTAACTTATTGATGATTTACAGTATTGGTCACTAAAGACATCTCATGAGAATTCTTGTGACTCTTTTTAGACCACAGCTCTTATCTAAATTCTAACATAGTAACGGTAGATCAATCTAAAGCAATCTCTCTTTTCAGAAAAAAAGGAATAAACTATCACACTTCCAAACACAATAGAAATAAACATGCTCTATTTCAGAAACATAAAACTAGGCTATCCCTATTCCAGAAACATAAGAATAAGCCATACCTATTCCAGAAACATAATAATAAGCCATCCCTATTCCAGAAACATAATAATAAGCCATCCCTATTCCAGAAAAAATAGTAATAAACCATACCTATTCCTAAACTCCCATAAAATAATAATCTGTCCCCATTCCAGAAACCCCCCAATAAGGAATAAACCGCCCCCATTCCATAAACCATAAAAATAAACCATCCCTAGTCCAGAATAATAAAACATCCCCATTCCAAAAACATAGAAGAATACGCTATCCCCATTCCAGAAACATAGACGAATACGCTATCCCCATTCCAGAAACATAGAAGAATACACTATCCCCATTCCAGAAGCATAGAAGAATACACTATCCCAATTCCAGAAGCATAGAAGAATACACTATCCCCATTCCAGAAACATAGAAGAATACACTATCCCCATTCCAGAAACATAGAAGAATACACTATCTCCCCATTCCAGAAACATAGAAGAATACAATATCCCCATTCCAGAAGCATAGAAGAATACACTATCCTCATTCCAGAAGCATAGAAGAATACACTATCCCCATTCCAGAAACATAGAAGAATACACTATCTCCCCATTCCAGAAACATAGAAGAATACAATATCCCCATTCCAGAAGCATAGAAGAATACACTATCCCCATTCCAGAAAATAGAAGAATACACTATCCCCATTCCAGAAACATAGAAGAATACACTATCCCCATTCCAGAAAAATAGAAGAATACACTATCTCCCCATTCCAGAACATAGAATAATACACTATCCCCATTCCAGAAACATAGAAGAATACAATATCCCCATTCCAAAAACATAGAAGAATACACTATCCCCATTCCAGAAACATAGAAGAATACACTATCCCATTCCAGAAACATAATGAATACACTATCATTCCAGAATAGAGAATTACACTATCC
>CP092880.1:53906597-53980913 GCA_030710605.1 Cordylochernes scorpioides
GTTTGGATCTCATGGAATAAAGTCCGCCCTAGACTGACGAGGGCCATTAGCCCGAAACCATGGTCTCTAGGTGGACGCTTTTCAGTTTGTCAAAGCTGGTGTTGTGGCTTTGTCACCGACCCGAGGCCGCTAGTTTGTGACAACAGCCAATAGATGGCGTCTAGTTTTGACGTCTATTTTGACGGGAGAGGCGCCCTATGCTTCTATAAAATAAATGATTAATTGAAGAGTTATTTAATCAATCAATGTATCTTAAGCCATCTTTTTTTAACACATGTAAATCAAGAAAAGATTCTCCTTTTTTTACATAATAAAGAACGTACATTTATTTACTTCAATTTAAAACGCTATGTCCCCCTAGGGACACTTGCGCTGTCATACATGTATGACATTTGTCTATCCATACATTTACAATAATTTTAGGCCGAATAGTCATATGATATTAACAAGGAGAAAGAGAGAAAAAACGATAACAGAGAACTGTATACGAAAAAAAAAAGGACGTACATAGAAAATCGTTATCTAAATCCCTTACAATTTCTCTGGTAAGGGTAAGGTTGGGAGACATATATCACCGTAGTCATGTTTCTTTCAAGAAAAGGGAAAAAAGGGTTCACCAGAGAGCGGGGTTAGAAGCCGAAGAAGCTGTCATACATGTATGCCTTTACATTTGTCTATACGAATATATGCAATAAGTTTAGGCCGTAAAGAATAATCATATGATTTTAACAAGGAAAAATAGAGAAAAAAAAACAAAGTGAACAGAGAACTGTGTACGAAAAAAAAAGGACGTATATTGAAAATAGTTATCCAAATTCCTCACAATTTCTTTAGTCAGGTTGGGAAACTTATATCACCGTAGTCATGTTTCTTTCAAGAAAAGGAAAAAAAAGGGTTCACCAGAGAGCGGGGTTAGAAGCCGAAGAAGCTGTCATACATGTAGGCCTTTACATTTGTCTATACGAATATATGCAATAAGTTCAGGCCGTAAAGAATAATCATATGATATTAACAAGGAAAAATAGAGAAAAAACAACGAGAACTGTGTACGAAAAAAAGAACGTATATTGAAAATAGTTATCCCAATTCCTTACAATTTCTTTAGTCAGGTTGGGAGACTTATATCATGGTAGTCATGTTTCTTTCAAGAAAAGGAAAAAAAAAGGGTTCACCAGAGAGCGGGGTTAGAAGCCGAAGAAGCTGTCATACATGTATGGCTTTACATTTGTCTATACAAATATATACAATAAGTTTAGGCCGTAAAGAATAATAATATGATATTAACAAGGAAAAATAGAGAAAAAACAACGAGAATAGAGAACTGTGTACGAAAAAAATACGTACAAAGAAAATAGTTATCTAAATCCCTTACCATTTCTTTAGTTAGGTTGGGAGACTTATATCATGGTAGCCACGTTTCTTTCACGAAAAGGAGAAAAAAAGAGTTCACCAGAGAGCGGTTTTGAAGCCGGATCTGGAAAGTAGTAAAGCAAGAGTTTCAACCACGCCCAGAGATAGGAATAGTTAGGAGGTCTGGGGAAGGATGATTACCCAGAACAAAGAACACCTTCTGTCGTGGAAATTAAAAATAGGCTCCAGACACCACCGGATGTTGTATTGGTCTTCTGGCATCATCACCTTCTTAAATAAACACAAACCACATAACTCACACCTATTTCTTCCCCTCTCACTCCATGTTTGGATTAGGGAATGAAGAAATTTGCATACTGCAATACACTTTGCATAATCGTATTTCTTGGATTATATAATCACCTGGAGCAAATTCATAAACAGCACGAAATCCTAAGGTGAATGTTTCTTTCAAAGTTTTTTTTTTATTATTATTTTTTTATTTTGCCGAGCTTTTGAGCATTACTGCCCTTCCACAGGAGAAATATAGAAAACGTATAAGAAGATGAACTGTATATATATATATATATATATACATATTTACATATTTTTTATTGTATTTGCATAGAGGAATACTATAGAAAAGCGTGTACTTGGCTCAATCTATTTATTTATTTGGTTAACACAGGTTTCTAGAGCGTACAGAAATCCCTAACTACCCGGGGATTGGCTCTATATAAATGAAAAAAGGACAAAAAAAAAGTAAAAAAAATATTTCGAAGTTTTGTTCCTTCTTTCTCAGTTTTGTGAATAACTTTTATATTTTGACAAACTATATGCCTCGAGGAAACTGCATTGGTAAATGACAAGCTAATCAGTAAATTGAAAAAGAAAGATAAATCTCTCGAAATATTCAAGTTTTGTCCTTTTTCCTATAGATCTAAATATCCAAATAAGTTTATTAATTATTCCTATATTTGGAAATAAAAGAATAGAGGCTTGCACCACGCTGACGAGGGCCAACAGCCCGAAACGCGTACGTGGTTAGCTTTTTTAATCAAGAATGGGTATTTGGTCAATTCTGGAATAATTAAAAATCAACGAATGGTTGATATCTATTCCGATAGATAGGCGCAAGCCATCAGCAACTTTCAGTTGCATGATAAATAGATTCCTTTTTTTCTTACTCACTCATGGACAAACACACTCATGGACAAAACATAAAGAAGTTGTACCTTTTAGCATGTATATCGGGATTCAGACAATAACTCTGAAAGATATTACAGTGACCTTTATTGAAGACACACGAGATAACCAAATACACTCATGGACAAAACATAAAGAAGTTGTACCTTTTAGCATGTATATCGGGATTCAGACAATAACTCTGAAAGATATTACAGTGACCTTTATTGAAGACACACGAGATAACCAAATACACTCATGGACAAAACATAAAGAAGTTGTACCTTTTAGCATGTATATCGGGATTCAGACAATAACTCTGAAAGATATTACAGTGACCTTTATTGAAGACACACGAGATAACCAAATACACTCATGGACAAAACATAAAGAAGTTGTACCTTTTAGCATGTATATCGGGATTCAGACAATAACTCTGAAAGATATTACAGTGACCTTTATTGAAGACACACGAGATAACCAAATACACCCATGGACAAAACTTAAGGAAGTTGTACCTTTTAGCATGCATATCGGGATTCAGACAATAACTCTGAAAGATATTACAGTGACCTTTATTGAAGACACACGAGATAACCAAATACACCCATTGACAAAACTTAAGGAAGTTGTACCTTTTAGCATGTATATCGGGATTCAGACAATAACTCTGAAAGATATTACAGTGACCTTTATTGAAGACACACGAGATAACCAAATACACCCATGGACAAAACTTAAGGAAGTTGTACCTTTTAGCATGCATATCGGGATTCAGACAATAACTCTGAAAGATATTACAGTGACCTTTATTGAAGACACACGAGATAACCAAATACACCCATGGACAAAACTTAAGGGAGTTGTACCTTTTAGCATGCATATCGGGATTCAGACAATAACTCTGAAAGATATTACAGTGACCTTTATTGAAGACACACGAGATAACCAAATACACCCATGGACAAAACTTAAGGGAGTTGTACCTTTTAGCATGCATATCGGGATTCAGACAATAACTCTGAAAGATATTACAGTGACCTTTATTGAAGACACACGAGATAACCAAATACACCCATGGACAAAACTTAAGGAAGTTGTACCTTTTAGCATGTAAATCGGGATTCAGACAATAACTCTGAAATATATTACAGTGACCTTTATTGAAGACACACGAGATAACCAAATACACCCATGGACAAAACTTAAGAAAGTTGTACCTTTTAGCATGCATATCGGGATTCAGACAAAACTCTGAAAGATACTACAGTGACCTTTATTGAACACACACGAGATAACCAAATACACCCATGGACAAAACTTAAGGAAGTTGTACCTTTTAGCATGCATATCGGGATTCAGACAATAACTCTGAAAGATATTACTGTGACCTTTATTGAAGACACACGAGATAACCAAATACACTCATGGACAAAACATAAGGAAGTTGTACCTTTTAGCATGCATATCGGGATTCAGACAATAACTCTGAAAGATATTACAGTGACCTTTATTGAAGACACACGAGATAACCAAATACACTCATGGACAAAACTTATAGAAGTTGTACCTTTTAGCATGTATATCGGGATTCAGACAATAACTATGAAAGATATTAAAGTGACCTTTATTGAAGACACACGAGATAACCAAATATACTCATGGACAGAACTTAAGGAAGTTGTACCTTTTAGCATGCATATCGGGATTCAGACAATAACTCTGAAAGATATTACAGTGACCTTTATTGAAGACACACGAGATAACCAAAAACACTCATGGACAAAACTTAAGGAAGTTGTACCTTTTAGCATGTATATCGGGATTCAGACAATAACTCTGAAAGATATTACAGTGACCTTTATTGAAGACACACGAGATAACCAAAAACACTCATGGACAAAACTTAAGGAAGTTGTACCTTTTAGCATGTATATCGGGATTCAGAAAATAACTCTGAAAGATATTACAGTGACCTTTATTGAAGACACACGAGATAACCAAATACACCCATGGACAAAACTTAAGGAAGTTGTACCTTTTAGCATGTATATCGGGATTCAGAAAATAACTCTGAAAGATATTACAGTGACCTTTATTGAAGACACACGAGATAACCAAAAACACTCATGGACAAAACTTAAGGAAGTTGTACCTTTTAGCATGCATATCGGGATTCAGTCAATAACTCTGAAAGATATTACAATGACCTTTATTGAAGACACACGAGATAACCAAATACACTCATGGACAAAACTTAAGGAAGTTGTACCTTTTAGCATGCATATCGGGATTCAGACAATAACTCTGAAAGATATTACAGTGACCTTTATTGAAGACACACGAGATAACCAAAAACACTCATGGACAAAACTTAAGGAAGTTGTACCTTTTAGCATGTATATCGGGATTCGGATAATATCTCTGAAAGATATTAGAGTGAACTTTATTGAAGACACACGAGATAACCAAATACACTCATGGACAAAACTTAAGGAAGTTGTACCTTTTAGTATGCATATCGGGATTCAGACAATAACTCTGAAAGATATTAAAGTGACCTTTATTGAAGAGACACGAGATAACCAAATACACCCATGGACAAAACTTAAAGAAGTTGTAACTTTTAGCATGTATATCGGGATTCAGACAATAGCTCTGAAAGATATTAAAGTGACCTTTATTGAAGAGACACGAGATAACCAAATACACCCATGGACAAAACTTAAAGAAGTTGTAACTTTTAGCATGTATATCGGGATTCAGACAATAACTCTGAAAGATATTAAAGTGACCTTTATTGAAGAGACACGAGATAACCAAATACACCCATGGACAAAACCTAAAGAAGTTGTAACTTTTAGCATGTATATCGGGATTCGGATAATAACGATGCAAGATATTGTTGCACTGGGCTGCGGTTTGGCAGATTCTTCAGTCTTGAGTCTCTCCTCAGACGTGTCTTGCATCTTTCCAGAGCGTGTTTCAACCATCCTACAAATTTATATAAGGGAATAATGAGATAAGTCTACTTTAAGTAGCCTCCAGAATACCTTATTTATTTTTCTCACATCAAAGAGAGCATTGAAGTCACACGTGTACCTAAATACAAATGATGATAATCTAAATAATCTGTTTTAAATAAATATCATAGAATATAAAAATAAATAAATATATAATTTAAATTTCAAATATATTAAAAATAATATAAGAAATACGCCATTAATCATGATGTAACAATATTATAGTGACCTTTATTGAAGACACACGAGATAACCGAATACACTCATGGACAAGGAATTATCGGGATTCAGACAATAACTCTGGAAGATATTACAGTGACCTTTATTGAAAAGACCTGAGATAATCAAGGGTGAACAAATTTGACTCTGTCTCCTTCAAATAAAAATATATATAGACGACCGGTGAAATCAAAGACATTTCACTTCCTTAAGTTTTGTCCGTGAGTAGTTTGCGATTGTTTGTCTGGTTTAAGTCAAATGCGAATAATCTTTTGGAAAATATAAAATTTGGGGAAAAAACCTCTTTAATAGTAAAAGGTTAAAAGAAATATCTATTTTATTGGCGAAACCGCTGGAAGGGTTCACCACTGATGAGACAATCCCTCCCAAGTTTGATTTATTAGTTTTTTTTTTTTTTGCTTATCCCTAGTACACGTGGTACAGGCCATGATAATCATGGTGGGTAGTTAGCGACTGCTTTTTACTGTAAGCGCACCACATGTCTACACATGTGAAAAGCAGTTCGACTTTGCACTTACAAGTGCCAGAGCCCGGTTTGGTTACTTGCACTCGCTGGTGGGGTTGGACTTTTGCAAGAATCGGGGGCCATTGGAGCATTTTTTTTTTAACAGAAAAAAGTGTCCAATGCGAGATCGAACCCGGGTCCTAGTGGTCGAAAACCAAACGGTTTAACCAGCCTTCCACCGACCCCCCGATTTATTAGTGAAAGAAACAATCGCGTCTTAATGTCTTCATTTGTTATTGATTATTTTATCAAGATTTGTTGATTAAATTGCTTATTTTTTTGCAAATAATATTAGTTATGTGGTAGGTTTTCCTTTAATAGTGATTTCGCACTTCAAGAAGACAACCATTCTCTATCCTAGCGATGATGGTACGTTAGCGAACTAAATGTACTTAAACTAACCAAATACACTTATGGACAAAACTTATAGAACTAGGAAGTATTTGATATCGCCTGTGGTCTTTTTTTTTTTTTTGTTGTTGTTGTTGTTTTAAGGAGACAGATTTAATTTTATTCCCACTTGGTTATCTCGTGTGTCTTCAATAAAGGTCACTGTAATATCCTTCAGAGTTATTGTCTGAATCCCGATATACATGCTAAAAGGTACAACTTCCTTAAGTTTTGTCCATGGGTGTATTTGGTTATCTCGTGTGTCTTCAATAAAGGTCACTGTAATATCTTTCAGAGTTATTGTCTGAATCCCGATATACATGCTAAAAGGTACAACTTCTTGAGTTTTGTCCATGAGTGTATTTAGTTATCTCGTGTCTTCAATAAAGGTCACTGTAATATCTTTCAGAGTTATTGTCTGAATCCCGATATACATACTAAAAGGTACAACTTTCTTGAGTTTTGTCCATGAGTGTATTTGGTTATCTCGGGTGTCTTCAATAAAGGTCACTGTAATATCTTCCAGAGTTATTGTCTGAATCCCGATATACATGCTAAAAGGTTCAACTTCCTTAAGTTTTGTCCATGAGTATATTTGGTTATCTCGGGTGTATTCAATAAAGGTCACTGTAATATCTTCCAGAGTTATTGTCTGAATCCCGATATACATGCTAAAAGGTACAACTTCCTTAAGTTTTGTCCATGAGTATATTTGGTTATCTCGTGTGTCTTCAATAAAGGTCACTGTAATATCTTCCAGAGTTATTGTCTGAATCCTGATATACATGGTAAAAGGTACAACTTCCTTAAGTTTTGTCCATGAGTGTATTTGGTTATCTCGTGTGTCTTCAATAAAGGTCACTGTAATATCTTCCAGAGTTATTGTCTGAATCCCGATATACATGCTAAAAGGTACAACTTCCTTAAGTTTTGTCCATGAGTATATTTGGTTATCTCGTGTGTCTTCAATAAAGGTCACTGTAATATCTTCCAGAGTTATTGTCTGAATCCCGATATACATGCTAAAAGGTACAATTTCCTTAAGTTTTGTCCATTAGTGTATTTGGTTATCTCGGGTGTCTTCAATAAAGGTCACTGTAATATCTTCCAGAGTTATTGTCTGAATCCCGATATACATGCTAAAAGGTACAACTTCCTTAAGTTTTGTCCATGAGTATATTTGGTTATCTCGTGTGTCTTCAATAAAGGTCACTGTAATATCTTCCAGAGTTATTGTCTGAATCCTGATATACATGCTAAAAGGTACAACTTCCTTAAGTTTTGTCCATGAGTATATTTGGTTATCTCGTGTGTCTTCAATAAAGGTCACTGTAATATCTTCCAGAGTTATTGTCTGAATCCTGATATACATGCTAAAAGGTACAACTTCCTTAAGTTTTGTCCATGAGTATATTTGGTTATCTCGTGTGTCTTCAATAAAGGTCACTGTAATATCTTCCAGAGTTATTGTCTGAATCCTGTTATACATGCTAAAAGGTACAACTTCCTTAAGTTTTGTCCATGGGTGTAGTTCTATACATATACATTTACAATATTAGCAAAAACAAGCAGCAAATGTCCAATCAGCATATTAAACAATAGTACTTCCTAATAGTATGTCCTGACGACATCTGAATACCATATTTTTTTTAATAAAAGTAGTTAACGATGTGATATGAACAAACACATGAGAAAAAATTATCCTATACAATCAAACCTCCCTGTAAAGGACACCTAATTGCAGAGCCAAAGTGTCCTTTAGAGAGAGGTGTCCTCTTACTAAACATCAACATAGTAAAAAATGGTACTTTTAATAATGAAAATTGTGTTAGTTGTATAGAGGTGTCCTCTAACGAGAGTTTCCTCTCATGGAGGTTGTTTTACCATATATTTAAATTGATTCATAAAGTTTAAAGAATTCAAAGAACTGGGAAATAAAACAATTCAACCTTCCGCCATTTATTTGCACTTTGCTTAATGATTCCTATTACGTCGATGAGCATCAAATTAAAATGGCGTCATAAACATCGAAAAGTCGTCTGCTTCTTATTTACTTAAGCGTTAAATGCATTTTTACGATTTGACTGGAGACCTCATAGAAATTCGTAGACCAATTAACTTTATAGAATTTTCTAGTTCAAATTTACACCTTTTAGAATATATCTAGGGAGTTATATTGTTCCAAATTATTTATATATTATCCTTATTTAAATATATTATATATGTGATATATATAGTTGTTTTATTATTTATTTTTTTTTTTGCATAATATATTTCATTTATAAATTAATCTCATAATTTAGGTAAAATAAATGATTTTTTGATCCAATATATGCCTTTTTAATTAAATAATTTAGTCTGTGAAAATAAAAATATTTGACTGGTGACAAAAAAAAATAAATATAGATGGCTTAATGTTATGTAGTTATGATATATATTTAATTGTGATGTTTATGTAATTTTTGATCTTTATTGAATAAAATATATAAAGTTTAAATGTGTTTTAAACTTTAATAACAAGCACAAAACAATATGTTATATATTTTTAATGTGGATAATATATAAATAAATCGAAATAATATAAATACCTTTAATAATAAGAAATAAGAGATTCTTCTTAGAAAGGTATATTATAATCTATAAAATAAAAGAAGACAAGTTTCTTAAACAATTTTAAATGAACGCAAGCTTTCGGGTGAAAACCCTTCAACAGGCAGTATAAAGTAAACGCGACGATACAAACACGGTACATATGGCAGACAAGAATATATACACCTATGATATTTACATAACTATGGTAAAGAGAATTGCGAATAAGAAATTTACATCATTATGAAACAATGCATATAGAGAATCTAATTTTCAATAAAGATGCTAATTACATAATTGGAAACGGGAATTTCTTTGAAATATAGTACATGACTGATATATCCAACTATAGGGAGAACTACATGAAGGCCAGGAGAGCGTGATAGGCTTCGGGGAGGTCGATTTTTCTATTGATGCTGCCTTGCTTATAGGATTCTATGGATTCAAGTATGAGTCTTTGATGTTGGTTACGGATGCATCTGTAATGTATTGTAGGGTGTGTGATGTTAAAAGTATGGCCTGTGTCCTGTATGTGTTGATATATGAGAGATTTGGAGTCACGGTTGGATATGTTACGGGAGTGCTCAGACATCCTGATGGCAACGGTTCTACCCGTCTCACCCACGTAAGTGGCAGAGCATTGCTCACATGAGACGGAATAGACCGCGCCATCAGAACATAGGGGATCCATGGGAACAAGGGGCTTAGTGTAAGGATGTCGGAGGGATGTGAGGAGGTTAGGAGAGTTTTTATAAAAGGTACGGATGCCGTATGATTTGAGGTGTCTAGCTATATCAACTGCGAGGGGGGGGGGGGATAGGGAAGGAAACATATAGATCTATAAGTTGTGGATGAAACTGGGGCGCCCGGTATATGTGTCTATTGATAAAAGCAAGGGGGGAAAAAGCTTTGGAGAGGTGAGATATGAGATAACCGCTATGACCCCCGACCCTTCTACCATTATGTGCTCATTTGATGTCACCTCCCTTTACCTTAGCCTGCCACATGAACTTATCATTAGCAGTTTATCAAAATTTCTCAACAAACAGAACATACATTCCCAAACCTCCTCATCTATAGTACAACTCACTGATATATGTTTAAATATGAATACTTTCACATTCTCACAGAATCACTACAGACAGATTAAGGGCTCCCCGATGGGCAGCCCTCTATCCTCCATAGTAGCCGAAATTGTTTTATTACAAATAGACCACTGGATCACCCGCACTCTCCCTTCTGATATTCAATTGTGGCGTAGATATATAGATGATGTGTTTTGTATTTGCAAGAAAGGCCAGGAGAGCTCCATATTGTCAAATCTTAATAGCTACAATCATAATATTTCCTTTACTCTAGAGATAGAATCCAATAATGTTATTCCTTTCTTAGAGATCCTTATTATCCGTACCCGTTCATCATACCATACCACAGTTTATTATAAAAAGCAATGCCCCCCTAGTTACACTCACTTTAATTCACATTGCCCCACCTCCCATAAAGTTAACATAGTCAAGACCCTTACTAAAAGAATCCATACCCACTGTTCCCTAGATATTTTTAAAACTATAGAAAAAAACAATATCATATCTCACCTCTCCAAAGCTTTTTTCCCCCTTGCTTTTATCAATAGACACATATACACACCGGGCGCCCCTGTTTCATCCACAACTTATAGATCTATATGTTTCCTTCCCTATCCCCCCCCCCTCGCAGTTGATATAGCTAGACACCTCAAATCATACGGCATCCGTACCTTTTATAAAAACTCTCCTAACCTCCTCACATCCCTCCGACATCCTTACACTAAGCCCCTTGTTCCCATGGATCCCCTATGTTCTGATGGCGCGGTCTATTCCGTCTCATGTGAGCAATGCTCTGCCACTTACGTGGGTGAGACGGGTAGAACCGTTGCCATCAGGATGTCTGAGCACTCCCGTAACATATCTAACCGTGACTCCAAATCTCTCATATATCAACACATACAGGACACAGGCCATACTTTTAACATCACACACCCTACAATACATTACAGATGCATCCGTAACCAACATCAAAGACTCATACTTGAATCCATAGAATCCTATAAGCAAGGCAGCATCAATAGAAAAATCGACCTCCCCGAAGCCTATCACGCTCTCCTGGCCTTCATGTAGTTCTCCCTATAGTTGCATATATCAGTCATGTACTATATTTCAAAGAAATTCCCGTTTCCAATTATGTAATTAGCATCTTTATTGAAAATTAGATTCTCTATATGCATTGTTTCATAATGATGTAAATTTCTTATTCGCAATTCTCTTTACCATAGTTATGTAAATATCATAGGTGTATATATTCTTGTCTGCCATATGTACCGTGTTTGTATCGTCGCGTTTACTTTATACTGCCTGTTGAAGGGTTTTCACCCAAAAGCTTGCGTTCATTTAAAATTGTTTAAGAAACTTGTCTTCTTTTATTTTATAGATTATAATAAATACCTTTAATTATATAAATATATTCTATTTAAAAAAAAAATAACTTAAATTATTAAAATTGCTTTATAAAATGGTGCCTACCTTCTATGCAGCAATCTGCCATGAAAGACTATAGTTTACAAACATGAATAAACCTGGTCACTTGTTGATCTCTTAGATGGTCAGACTTAAGTCAGAAATTAAAGACTGTTGTTCCCTTGGAAGGACAGAATTGTCCCTCCTGCTCTGTACCAGTCATGTGCAGCAGTAGATTTCCATTCTTGCTGGCATTGGGTCTTGATGGTACAGAGGAGGTCTCTTTCTGACCTCATGGTGGCCAAGAGCTCCAGATTTTGCCATAGAGTCTACCAAGAGTCCTGCGATTTAGGTGTTGGTTGCCTTAGTGAACCAGTTCACCAAGTATCTCCAGGCCATTTGTTTCTTGGTAGATTCAACATAGAATTGCTGATGAAAAAAGGACAGTCCAAGAAAGGTAACCTTCTGGAATCGTTGTAGTTGGAATGCTCCGGTTCTATATACACTCAGGTAAAAATGCACTAAGGAAAAAATAGGCTATTTCTTTGGTCATTCGTCAAATTTAATAAATTTTATTTCAATATATTTCTCTCAATATTTATAAAATTGTAAACAAAAACTATTTATTAGTAAATAGGTATATTTTAGATGAATTTTAAATCGATTTAAATAACTATAAATCAATCTATATCCACAAAATCTGTCTTTTTGCTAGTAATATACCTGATATATATGGATTACCCAATCTTTTCAAAAATATTTATATAAATTATATGAAAAAATAATATAAAAAATAAAAAATAAAAAGGTCAGGTGTTGATATTAAAAATAAAAAGGCATATCCTGGCCAGGAGCACATGCGCTTTACAGTTGGCAGAGCGCCATCTAGTGGAACAGAAATCAACTAAACATTGATTTAGCCTGATCCCTGATATTTGGCCAACCTATTTTCTTGATAAACCAAGAAAAGCCATCCACGAATGCGTTTCGGGCTGTTGGCGCTCGTCAGCGTGGTTTTCTGGAGCTCAGAACGCCAACTAACCATTATTTATATAGAACTAGACGGGTGACCCGGGCTTCGCCCCGGGATTGACCCGTGTGCATATCTACCCGAGTGATATATATTTAGATAAGATTTTTTTATAATTGTTTGTTATTAGCATTATCTATTTGTTTGCATCAGCATAATTTAATCTAATCTTTGATAGAGGGCGCTGTTCGTGAGCTAAGTAGAATAATTTGAATATATAGTTTTAATAATTGATTTATATATTTTTTAAAATAGCCTATCATCTTCCCCGTATTTTTTTACCTATGTATGGAAATTTTGGTTTGAATTAGTGAACTACTGCGAATTTGTATACCGGACATACAAACAAACAAACATACAAACAAACAAACATACAAACATTCATTTTTATATACTCATATATAGAAGATATTACACAATGATCTTTTGTTTTTTTATATATATAGAATAATATTTGTCTACCAACTTTTTATATATCTTCTAATGTAGTTATGAAAGATTGTTTTTCTGTTTAATATTTGTAGGACTTCAAAAACTTGTTTGATCGGCTGCAATGTTTTTGTTTTTACTATGAAGCCTTACTTTTGTTTGCCCTCCCAAAAAGTGTTTGAAAATTCTTACTCGAAGAATTTTTAGAATGGTCGAAATAGTTTCACTTAATATATTTAAATATTTGTCACTCTAAAAATGAATTTTATTTATTTGCAAGAACACTCTGGGGGATATATTAAAAAGTTTATACACTGAATAATCTTTAAAATAAAAAATACAAGTTTAAATACAGGGTCTTTAAATAGGTTGGGGTTGTTATTGAGGCGTGGTCGTTAAAGAAGACATGGTTTTTAAATAGGTGTGGTCATTATGGGGGCTTGGTCTTCAAATAGGAGTGGTCTTTAAATAGGCGTGGTCGTTATTGAAGCGTTATTATTAAAGAGGAAATGGTTTTTAAATAGGTGTAGTCGTTATGGAGGCTTGGTCTTTGAATAGGCGTGGTCGTTATTGAGGCGTGGTCTTTAAAGAGGTGTTGTTATCAATGAGGCGTTAGTTATTGACACCATTCATCCATTAAGTAAATATCGACTCTTACAAATATGCAATTTTAAATCGACGATTTTTCATCATGATCATTCAATTTTTCATCATGATCATTCAATTTTTCATCAAGTAGTCTTTCTATATATCGGAATAAATATCAACTAAAAGTTGAGTTTTTAACTTTATTCTATTATATTGGCTAGCTCATTTTCTTAATACATCAAGAAAATTAAGAAAAAGGCATCTCCTGATCGTGCAACTAAAAGTTTCTGATGACTTGCGCCATCTTTCGGAATAAATATTAACTGATCGTTGATTTTTTAAATTATTCCAGAATTTTCCAAATACCCTTTCTTGATTAATTTATAAAAGCTAACCATTTACACATGTTTAGGCTGTTGGCTCTCATCAGCGTGGTGCAAGCTGTACCTCAACGACTAAAAAAAGCTAGTCTTTAGGGAATCCTGAAAAATCATGAAACGGGTATTTAAGGTCGGAGGTGCGTGAGAACGCCAAACAATGTGAAAGAAAAATAGTACAAAAGTGAACTGTACTCATCATGAAAAAACAACCTCGTTACCCGTTTCTGGGATGATGGCCATCGTCAGCGTGGTGCTAACTGTACCTCAACGACCAAATAAGCAAATTGGTTATAAAACCCCTAAATTCGGTTATAAAATCCCTAAATTCGGTTATAAAATCCCTAAATTCGGTTATAAAATCCCTAAAACGGTTATAAAATCCCTAAAATCGGTCATAAAACTCATTAAAATTGGTTATAAAACCGCTAAATTTTGTTATAAAATCCCTAAAATCGGTCATAAAACTCATTAAAATTGGTTATAAAATCCCTAAAATCTGTCATTAAACTCATTAAAATTGGTTATAAAACCCCTAAATTCGGTTATAAAATCCCTAAATTCGGTTATAAAATCCCTAAAATCGGTCATAAAACTCATTAAAATTGGTTATAAAACCCCTAAATTTGGTTATAAAATCCCTAAAATCGGCCATTAAACTCATTAAAATTGGTTATAAAACCCCTAAATTCGGTTATAAATCCTTGAATCGTTCAAAATAATTAGTTAATAAAATCCTTCAAATCAGATATTAAGCCTTTAAAATCGGTTATAAAACGCCTAAATTCGGTTATAAGATTGCTAAAATAGGTTAAAAGTCCTTAATTTGGGTTATAAAACCCTTAAAATTCGAAAAACGTTTCCAAAAACTTCTAGAAATCGGTTTTTAAAACCTAAATTTGGTTATAAAATCTCTAAAATTGATCAATAACTCCTTTGAAACGTTTTTTTTAATCTCTAAATTCAGTATACAATGCCTAAAATCGGCTTTGAAACCCCTAAATTCAGTTATAATATAAAAACTCTCTTGGAAAACCCAGGACAATAATAGAAAAGCTGAGACAATGGAACCTAATGGAGATCGCTTAACGACTTGAGAAATAAGCAACAACACAACAACAAACCCTAAAATCGGTCATAAAACACCTGTGAAATTGTTTATAGAAGTTTTTTTATTATAGTGTATATTATTCACTTATTTCACTTAAGAAAATAAAAAAGGTAGAGTCCATTAATTCATGTATTATTTTTTCCAGACAAAATAAATTAAAAATCAAAAACTCAAAATTTTAGGGACCACTTTCGTCCTTCTACAGGAGAATTAATTCATAAGAAGTAACACCGCCTTATAGAAACTATAAATAACTATAAACTGTACATTTTGTGCGAGCAATGGTCACCTAGAAATATTCAAATAAGGAAAACTAGATATTTGGGGAAAGATAGTTTCTTTGAGGTGTTGCAAGCTTTCGAGAAAAATTTCTCTTCAACGGTCAAATCCAAAAAAAAAAAAAAGAGGTGATATGTGTTATCGGACTTTTATTCATTTATTTATTTTTGCCCTTTAAAGAGCAAAATTTGCCTGAACGCTTGAAACAACTCAAAATAAAAAAAACTTTTTGCCCAAAGATCTAGTGTTTCTTACATTCTACATTATGAATAAAGTTGTTCATGGTGAACAGCAATTCCACTGTATTTTAAGCAACATTTCTACCACCATCAATACAGATTATGTGTTTAAAAATCACAATCTCAATGTATATTTTGCTGCCTATATCTTTATCATCGAACTATCACCAAGCAGCCATTTTGTTCGCAGTGCAGATGACTGCAGCATGACGTCGATGGCGCATGTCCGCCATGACAGTGACGTCATTCCGCTTATCCTTGAGAAACTGCGTTCTAACCTTCAAAGATGGCGCTTCGCTGTTTTCTCATAGAATAATCACAATAAAATGTTATCGAGAATTATTTTTTATTATTTTTCAGGCACATATTCAAATTTTAAAAGTTAGAAATTATTTTTTTAACGTTATTATTTATTTTAAAACATGAGCGCAACATCGGAAAACTATATATATAAAAATACATAAGGAACGCTTCATGATTGTATGTGTCATCGTTGCACAGTGGCCATGCTAATCTTCTCTGAATTGTTCTAATTTTGTTCCCTTTCATGATTGATAGAATCCGCATATATAGGATTATTAGCACTAGTATGCTTCACAAGTATATACACAAGTGAAAATGTACTCACTGAAAACTGTTGTATATATATATTAAGTTTAATTAACCAATTGTTCCCACAGAGTAAATGTGTGTAAGATCACAAGTTAATAGGCGTTAACAGTAAGAAGATAGGTTTCTCTTTGTTTATGATGTTATAAGTGATCTGTTTTGTTTAAAGATAATATATCAGTGATATATTATCACTTTACTCTGTTTTGATCATCTTGTTTTTTATCATCATCTTGTAGACAACAACATGTTCGAGATAATGAGCACATCTGCTCATCATATTAGAAACATTTTATTGTCTACAAGATGATGATAAAAAAACAAGATGATCAAAACAGAGTAAAGTGATAAAATATCACTGATATATTATCTTTAAAACATGGTGTATCTTTCATTTATCTTTAAATATATATAAAGTGCAATTTCTTATAAAATAATTTTCACCATTAATATTCAACATTTAATAGAAACGTATCAATAAGTTTCTATTTTATTTTGTTCTATCTCTTGTAAATCAATAAATATAATGTTTGATTAATATTCTTTGAATCAGTTTCTTTAATAATTCTAAGCAAAGTCATCATCAATGTTTTTACTGTACACGTGTGAAACAAACTCAAACAAGGCTCAAAAAAGGGTATGAAACAACACAGCGACATACTATAGTTTGGAAGGATGATGAAAACATTAATTTTTGTTGAAACACTTTATTAAGCTTGTTTTAAAAAGAGCATAATTATGTAAAAATTAGTTTTATCCCATATGTCATGCTCTATGCCAAAAATTTCAATCTCGATATATCTTCTTCATCGATCAATCTCCAAGCAGCCATTTTGTTCGCAGTGCAGATATCGGCAGCATGGCACAGGTGGCGCATGCTCGTCATGACACTGACGTCATTCCTCCTTGAGAAACTGCGCGCTAACCGTCGATCTTTAAAGGTGACTCTCTCTTGTGGTCATATCATAGAACAACCATTAAAAAATGTAGCTTTTAGGTACATTAAAAATATTTTGTTATAAATGTCTTATTCAATAATATTTGCTTTCAAACTTTAGTGAAAAAATAGGAAAATTATATACAATAAATAATATAATCAATTCTTAGTGGTTATGCATGTCATACATGCACAGTGGCCATGATTATTTTTTCTGAATTGTTAACTTTCGTGATTAATGAAATCCGAATATATAAGGATTAGCGCTAACATGTTTCGCAAGTATATACAGTGGAGTAAAAATGTATTCACTGTGAACACCTAGCAATATCTGGGTCATTTGTTTAGTACCTCATATAATATAAATATTATTACAAATTATCAAAATAAAATAAATATGATAAATAAGATCAACTCTATATACAAATTCATATAACAGGAATAGTGAGGATTAGAAACGTCGTTGAGTTTTGGAAACACAAAGTTTAAACATAACTTCACGAGAAGGTAAGTTCTAAAGACAGACACTTTTATTTTTTATTTTTTCACATCCACCAGAGAAGAACAGCGACCTGTTCAATAATAAATTCATTGAAATTGTTAAAATAAAAGTTCACTGCTCTGAATGGAGTATCATTACTTCTTCAATATATGGGATTTTACAATGCGGAACTCATAATTTTTATGTTTGATGGAAATATGTTCATTTAAATTAAATTTTACCAAAAAAAAAAATTAAAAATTAAACGAGTGATAAAAATTAGCGAGAAACTAGTATATTATAACAGGAGAATTTTTTATCTTGAAAATATGTGTTTAGACCCTAGCCAGGGCAAAACCGACTTTAAATTGATGTTTTACTGGAAATATGTGGAACAAGATAAAAAAATATCTTAAGCAAGGGTATAACCCAACGGCATCATACTGTAGTTTGGCAGAAAAGGAAGTTAAAATAGTTAATTATTATTATTATTATTATTCTAATTGAACAGTTCTTCATGTTTTTTCTTTTTTAAAGAGCATATAATTATATAAGAAAAATCTATATCGCATTTGGCAGACTTTTGTCAAAAATGACAATTTCAACGAATATTTGGCTGCAATAATCGTCATTATCGATTTCACGTGGCCATTTAGTTGAGTGCAGATATCCGCATCATGGTCTGTGGCGCATGCCCATCCTGATCCTGACGTCATTATACTCTTCTTGGAGAAACTTTGTTCTTAATTTGACCTTTCAAGGTGGCGCCTCGCTGTTTTCTCATATATTTATAATAAAATTTAGATGGGGAATATTATTTTTCAACCTTTGGGATCGTTCAATAAATTTAAGCTATTAATGCTTTATCAGTCTTACATTTTTTTTAGATATAAGGAGATATTTAATAATAAAATATTTTCTCTCTGACGCTCGATGAAGTAAATAAAAATATAAAGGCAATTTTTAAGCTGAAAAATAGCATTTCTCCTTTTTTTAGCTTTTTTTTTTTTTTAAATTTAAACTTTTCTCTCCTTTTAAATAAAATTAACTTTTGAAATATAAGAGTGTGTAAAATGTTACATTTTACGTGTACGCATAATTCTATTAAAAATAACATATTTTATATATTTCAACACAGAGAGTGAAAAGCCTAAATAGAACTAATACTTTATAAAAAGTTGAACAATTTCTGGCAACGCTGGTTGATTTGCGAACTGTCAAAGAACGGGGAATTTAGTTTTGTTTTTCGGCTAATTTTCCCTTACGTTTTAAGTTATATTTTAACTAATATATATTTTTAAAGCGCTTAAAATATATTTTAAGTTTATTTAATTAATAAAATATCAAAATATGTATATAAATTATGAAGAAGATATGGTCTACAATTATCTTATTTTAGAAAAGAAGATCGTCTGCCGTCTAAAACCTGAACAAAGGTTATAACAAGGTATATTTAATTTCTAAAAACTCTCAATTTAAAATAACTGACAATCTATTATTTTTAGACATTAGGATTATAAATTTTTAAAAATATTTATAATAAAAACATTTTTTTCGTTTTGACACCTCTCATTAGACGATTTCAAAATAATTGTCACTTCTCGTATTTGTAGGAATTATAAACAGGTCAATTCATAATTTCCATATCCCCAAATTAAAACCGAATTGAGGATGGAAATGTAATATTTACTTTGTGTTTATAGGGAGGGCAGAAGAAATTCTTCTATGACGCCATTTCAACAAATGCCGTCTTCAGCCAAACGAGATTTTTATATTGACCTAGAGTTGAGATTAATGGGTTTGGAAGCAGTAAAGCATTATCATATTTACAGACAATTTATTATCATGTATTTCTGATATGGATGTCTGGCATTATGAATACCCTATTTCACCCGTTCTGCTCAATTCTCTTCAGTAACTTCTGACTTTTGTATTAGATTATTGAACTATTTCAGAGACTCGGAAAGAAAGACTACAAAGGAATGACAATACATCCAGATGGCACAAAAAACCTACAGGGCATGCAGCAATTGTTCTGGTGTGCAACTAACACCTACTCATATATTCTGATGCCTAGCAATGGCAGCAGCTTTGCAGAAAATTGACATGGACCCAGAGCAGCAGCTTTACACACCCAAGATAGAGAACATTGCTGTGATAGACATCTGAGGCTCTTCATTGGGCACGATAACAATAACAACAGAAAATTGACATGGACCCAGAACCACAGCTTTACACACCCGAAATAGAGAACATTGTTGTGATAAAGATGTATAGGACATCTGAGGCTCTTCATTGGACATGACAACAACAGAAAGTTGACATGGACTCAGAACAGCAGCTTTACACACCCAAGTTAGAGAACATTGCTGTGATAGAGATGTACGGAAACATTTGAGGCTCTTTATTGGACACAACAACAACAGAAAACTGACATGGACCCAGAACAGCAGCTTTACACACGCAAGATAGAGAACATTGCTGTAATAGAGATGTATAGGACATCTGAGGCTCTTCATTGGACATGACAACAACAGAAAGTTGACATGGACCCAGAACAGCAGCTTTACACACCCAAGATAGAGAACATTGCTGTGATAGAGATGTATGGAGACATCTGAGGCTTATTATTGGACACAACAACAACAGAAAGTTGACATGGACCCAGAACAGCAGATTTACACACCCAAGATAGAGAACATTGCTGTGATAGAGATGTATAGGACATCTGAGGCTTATTATTGGACACAACAAAAACAGAAAGTTGACATGGACCCAGGACAGCAGCTTTACACACCCAAGATAGAGAACATTGCTGTGATAGAGATGTATGGAGACATCTGAGGCTCTTCATTGGACACGACAGCAACAAACAACATTGAACTATTTATTCCTTAGTCTATACCCTCTTCATTCTTCAAGGTTTATCCCCAAAATTATGTTCAAAAGGTATACATACAGTATATATCCTCTCCATGAAAGAGGACAATCACATTACAGGACACCTCTCTATAAAAGACAATTTACATTGCCATAATTACCATTAGGAAGTTATTGGAGGAATAGTATAAACTGCAGATTTTGATAGCCAATCTTGAGATTGAATCCCACAATGGCAACTTTTTTTTTCTTAAAAAAAAAAATTTAATGGCCCTCTCTCTCTCTATCCAGGATATTGCAAAAATCCAACCCCACCAATCAGCACAAGTAACTAAACTGTTCTCTGGCATACTTGTAAATGCAAAAGTCAAACTGCTTTTTTTGCATGTGTAGACATGTGGGGCATTTATAGTAAAAGCATTCACTCATTACTCACCATGATTATCATGGCCTGTATCAAGCATACTTGGGATAAGTTTTTAATAAAGCATTTTCACCAATTAGAAACTCTCCAGTAAGAGGACAACTCTATCCAAAGACACCCTTGCTCTGCAACTAGCTGTTCTTTACAGAGTGGTACTTCTGCTATATTTATCAAAAAAGATGTAATAATAAAAATGATGAGAGGGCTTGGCTAATCAGTGTTTAATCCACACAGAGGTTTCACCAAATTATTCTTCAGACCACTGAGAGGGTTCACCGCTGGATGAGCCAAGCCCTCTCATCAAATAATTCTTATTCATTGCAGTAAGGTCTTATATATGAGAGATAATATTTGATACTTTGGATTATAGATTATAATACAAGAAACCTAATCCAAATAATAATAGTGTGTGATGTTTCAGCATTTTCACCATTATCAGACAAAAGAATATTTATTCATTTATTCTTTTCTCATTTCTTTCTAATCATTTATTCTTTTGTCTGATGATGGTGTTGCCGAAACGTCACACACTATTAAATTATTTGGATTAGGTCTTATTTTATTGTATAATATTTGATACTATATATATAGTAGAACTCAGATAATTCAAACATCTTTAATATGAATATTTATCTTTGTCCCTAGAAATTCCATTTTTAATTCAATTTTTTTTTTGGTCCCTTGGGCTTTGAATTATCCAAGCTCGACTGTATATATATACTAGCCGAATGACCCGGGCAACGCCCGTGTTTTACCCGATTGAAAGTTTTGATTCAAATACTATTTGTTACAATTATAAATTGGCGCCTTAAATAAATGCATATTTTAGTTAATAACTATAGCCTATGTGCTTTATCTGTCTATGTACTGTTGGCTTCCGTAGGCGTCTCTTACTGGGAAAAAGAAAGAGAGGATTCCATTTGGTTATTAACTAATACAGTCGAACCTCTTTAATTCAACACCCCAAGGGATCAGAGCTTTCGGTTGAATTAAAGGAAGTGTTGAATTAAGGTTAGATGATTAGCTAATCATCTAACTAGCTAAAATAATATATATATATTTTTATAAATAGCTTTGTAATATAAATTAATGATATTAATTGAAACCATTGTGTGTGTACTTTTTTATATTTATTTTTTATTTTCATGAATAACTTTTAGTATCTGGGACAAAATGACAATAATACATATTTTCGAAACAAATAATATTTTATTCCAATTGAATAATAGTTTAAAGAAAATAAATATGGAAAATAAAAAGAAAATTAAAAAATATTATTTGAAAAGAATCAAGATTAAAAAAATATATATATTTTATAGATGTCTGGTTTTTCTCTGAAATCCTATTCAGGATGTATTCCAGATAGTCTATTTTTAAAAGACATGCATGCCTTTCTTCCTCAGAAATGTCTTTTAAATAGGAAAGAGTTTTTATTGTATTAAAGGCATCCACTGCTGCTGCAGGTGTTATTGATGTTTTGTTTAAATCTTTTTCTGTTGGCTCTACCTCTTCATCTTCTTCTTTACCCATTACCTCCTTTACAATTTCTTCAATGGACTGTTCCCCAGCAACTTGCACATCTTTATCAACTTCCAAGAAGTCAATATAGTTTACATCAATGGCTTGATGTTTTTTTAATGCCTCAAAACATCTGTTCATTTCTTCTTCAACAACTTCTTCCATTGCTTCATCCATCACAAATCCCGAATGAGAAAAATAATTTTTTATTGTGGAAGAACTAACCCCAACCCATGCAGCCTCTAGCCAGCTAATTGCAAAGAGTAATTGAGCATTTTTTTTTCTTCCATGCAAGTGAGAAGATACGTTATCATTCGTTTCCTATATTGGTCTTTTAGGGCTTTAATGATACCCATATCACAGGGTTGTAATGCCCTTGTAGTTAGGGCGGGCAAAAATCTTATTTCAATGTTCTGTAACCCTTCAGGTATTTGGTGGGCTGGGCAATTATCTAAAATTAATAAAATTTTTCTTTCTCTTCTTTTGAATATTTGGTCCAATTTTTTCAGCCAATCCGTAAAAATTGCCCCAGTCATCCAGGCTTTTTTATTAAAATGATAATTTGAGGGAATATTCATGCCATGGAAGCATCGTGGTCTTCTATATTTCCCAATATAAAGTAAAGGCAGTTTTTCACTTCCATCCATATTACAGCATACCAACACTGTAATTCTCTCTTTAGACTTCTTACCCCCTTCACATTTCTCTCTCTCTCACCTCTGATAGTCATTGTTTGATTAGGCAAAAGTTTATAAAATAACCCTGTTTCATCAGCATTGAAAATGTCCTGTGGGCTGTATTTAGCTAAAAGTGAAGGAATAATCCCACCTTTCCAAGTGGCTACACTATTGGCATCCACACTTCCAGCTTCTCCATGAAGTCGTTTAAAAGCAATATTCCTTCTGGCCTTAAACTTTTCTAGCCAGCCATTGCTAGCTTCAAAATTATCTTGACCCATTTTCAAGGCCAAGAGTATAGCCTTTTCTTTCAAGATATTGCCATTTATGGCAAGTTTCATGGCATTTGCCTGCCTTATCCACCTAAATAGGGCTTCTTCAACTCTGGGAATTCCCCGTTATGATCACGTTTCAAGGTAGAGCTAAAATTAGATTTTAAAAAGGCAGATTTTATGGCGAATTTATTTTTAAAAATTGTGCTAATGGTGGACCGTGGAATATTTCTCTCTCTGGAAACTTGACTATGTGATTTTCCTTGTTCTATTTCTTCTATAATTTTCTACGTTTCCAATTTTTTTGGCAGAACCTGACATTCTTGCCCCACTCATTTATTCAAATTAACACAGAATATTGAATTAAAATGTTACCATAATCATTGTTGGATCATTTTATAAAGATTTATTTATTTAAAAAGAAATTATTTATAAATTTAAAAATAGCTAAAATATTTCAATGTTAAAATAAAAAAATAAAAATTAATATTAGTTAGCGCATGATGCCGAAATTCCCCGCGTAAAAAAAAAACAACAATAACATCCGCGAAATTGCGCAACGGCACTGCAAAGTGAAACTTAAACTAACCAGAAACCAAAAGTGCGCAGGCGCCCGCCGATGCCGATCGTCGCCGCCGTAATACCGTTTAGCGGTAAAGTTGCATGTAAAATAACATTCAACTGTCGAAATTCGAATTTTAAAATGGTCGAACTATCGGAACTGTCGTATTATCGATACTGTCGAATTACGGTTTGTTATTTGATAGGCCGGAGGTCGGGACATCGGAACATGGTCGAATTATCGCCGAGTGTCGAATTGGGGTGTGTCGAATTAACGAGGTTATACTGTATATGCATTTATTTAAGGAGCGACCCGCTCCAACACAATAGTTACAGAAAGGGGGGGGGGCAAAGGTGGCGTGATCATAGCCGACCAATAGGAGGGCGCCATTCCAAAAAAAAAGCAAATCGTGACAGAGGCCACGCATGACGCTCATAACTGTATATAGAATATATATCATGATAAACATATCATTAAAAATAATAAATAAAATTTTATTCTGTTATTATAAGAGGCTTTATAGGGAAGTGTATTCATGTTGATTCTATATGACCCAAAAGTTGTTATTTCCTACTTTTATTTGTTATTGAGTGTTATCATTTGGTTAAATTCCTATTGTGCTTGTTCTGTGTGTTTCTAAGAAGCTGATGACATGCCATTGATGATGAATGAAGTTGATGATAGTGTAAATACAATGTAATAAGACCAAATAAATAAATAGTATGTGACGTTTCAGTAACAGCGTTGTTACCATCTTCAGACAATAGTACTGAATTTTACACAAATAAATTTACTGGCAATGCGTTTCTTTTTTTTTTTTTTTAAATCTCTACAGACCTTACTGCAATGATATGATTTAATGAATGAGAGTAATGAGAAATCATATCATTGCAGCAAGGTCTGTAGAGATTTTAAAAAAAAAGAAACGCATTGCCAGTAAATTTATTTGTGTAAAATTTTAACGATAGAGGGCAATAAAATTTAATTTACTAATAGTACTGAATGTACCTTTGAATCTACATTAAGTACTTTTGTCTGAAGATGGTAACAACAACTGTTACTGAAATGTCAGACACTATTTATTTATTTGGATTTTGTCTTATTATCTTGTGTTTATAATCTATAATCCAAATTGTGCCTTATTGATGATGATAATGTATAAATGATGATCATATCTTAATATAAGAGCTCGAGGGTTTCTCTTAATAGATGCAGTTTGCCTGTTTTGAATATACAGTAGAACATACTCCATGAGAGGACACTCCTGCTAGAGGACACCTCCCTACAAAGTTAGACAGCTGTCATTGCCAAAATTACCACTTGTACCAATTAGGAACTCTCTGGTAAGAGGACATTTCTCTCCCTAAAGGACACTTTGGATCTGCAACTAGTTGTTGTCCTTTACAAAAGGTAGTTCTGCTGTAGCAATTGGATATCCAGTGTAACATCTTTAATTCAGCACCCTAAAAAATAAGAATTTTCGGCTGAAAAAAAGAGGGTGTTGAATTATAGTCGGTTAAAGTTAAAATAGGCTTATACATATATATTGGGATTTGAAAAACTGTTGAATTAAAGTAAGTGTTGCATTAAAGTCTGTTGAATTGAAGAGACTATTGAAATATATTTAGAATACGTAGCTTATCACATTGTGGAAATTTACCAACAGTCGTTGACTGATTTCTAGATTTTAAATAATGTCATTAGAAAAGTTGTGAGGGGTGATACATTATAGGATGACAAGGCTTTTTAATTTGATCACAGCAATTATCAACTTATTTAGAGAGGTATCTACAATCCAGGTTTCCTAGAGTGCAGAATGCCAACTACCTGGGATGTCCAGCTCACCAGTATGGACAAGTGCTAAGCTCTCTTAATGGATTGTAGAGCTGAGCCAGTTGACTGGGAAGTTCCATGTTGAGTTCTGGGAGACTGGCCATAGGCTATAGAGCTAGAGAGATATATTTTTAACCTGCCAACTTGTGGTTACCTGAAAGAACAGAGAGAGGCAATCCATGTTTTGTAACAAAATATCTCAAATAATACTCTGTGGATTAATTTTAAAATATTTCTACCAAAATATATGTTGTTTATTTGTTGATTCTCTTCTTATAATTGATGACTGAGATATTTTTTGGCCTTTTTCATTTATAACTATATATACACTAGTACATTATAGTATATGTGACAGATAATTTCAGGAATAATTTTTATACCACTAAAAACACAGAATAAAAGATTTAAAAAATGACAGATAATACAAATATTTTAAAAAGCATAATTCTGGGGTTCCCAGGGCACATCCCCAGGTGGCAGATAGGGGAACTACCTTCAGATATGAAGGCCAGCTGTGAAACAAGCAGAATAACTCTGACGAATATGCAGTTGCGGACCAACTGCAGCATTGTTAAAAGAGGAGAAAGACCTTAAAAACCCTGAGTTCAACTGACCCAGTTGATGGACCTCAGTAAGGGTCCCTCTCCAGGGATATGGAGGAGCTGCGTCTCTACTCATGTTAGAATCAGCAGCAAAGGCTTCCATGTTAGGAACGGCCTCAAATTACAGGCAAAGTTTCACCAAAGTGGATTATGGTGCCATGATCAACGAAAGCTGCACCCCTACATTCCATTCCATGAGATCAGATAATTTCAATATGTGGTTCATATAAATACACAAAATATAAATTATAGATTTTTAAAAATAGACAAATAGAATGATAAAATTATTTTAATGTAAAAAAAAAAAATAATAATAAAGCAATTACTAAATGAATTGAAGCCTACATTCTCTTCTTATACTTAATATAATACTCCAACCAAACGGGGTTCTGGCACATTTGTAAGTGCAAAGTCGAACTGCTTTTCACACGTGTAGACATGTGGTGCACTTACAGTAAAAGCAGTCGCCTACTTCTACCCACCATAATTATCATGGCCTGTACCACGTGTACTAGGGATAAGCAAAAAATAAAAATAATACTCCATTGCTCAGTACAACCACCGAGCTAAAAAAAATTGCGTGCTGATTGGCTAATGAACTTAATGCTTGATTGGCTGATTAAGGTCAAGTGAGAGTAGAGAACCAATCAGTGGGTGAATAAATCATGTATATATATATGCATATTTAGTAGATGGAGGAGAATTTGGAAAATATTTTGTAAATTAAATATTTTTTAAAAATAACTTCAAAAGACGGTATGTTTTTAAAATTCTACAGTATAGCATGGCAACATAAAAACCATGTTGAAGTTATTTTATTTATTTTTTTTCTTACATTTTTTAGATGAAACATAGAAGGAATTTAATATAAAATTCATTTAAAGGACTTCAAAAGACACAGAAAATGTATTAAACCTTTTATGTCCAACATTTTATATTTTAAAAAGAAATATATTCACACTTTTATTAAAATTTTATTTTTGACCAGATTTTCAATGAGAGATATGTGTGGCACTCTATTTGTTCTTGGTGTGAATTCTCCAGGAATCCGGGTTACCTCAAGATAGAGAGAGAGAGAGTGTGTGAATTCTTTGCCAAACTTTTGTCTCTTAGCCATATGTCTGATATTACTGATCTTTCTCAAACTATCTTATTATTCAACCCTACCAAGATTATAAATTTAATCCATGAATTCAGTCTTCATGACCTTAATTTTTTTTCTTCTAATTATACAAGGTCATGAAGACTGAATTCATGGATGAAATTTATAATCTTGGTAGGGTGGTATTGATTCCTGTAGCATTTGAATATAATTTACCCATCATTCTATGCGAAAGGTATGAGGAAAAACTGCCTCATGATTTTTCCCCATGAAAATCCCTAATGAATAGACAGAAGGATCAATGTAACATCTTTCCACCAGACTATGACTATGGAATGATCACCTTGGAGGAACCTGATTGAAGAAGACCAACAGTGTTACCACTTGGTTGAAAAAGATAGTTTATCATTATACTTTAAAGTTCTAGATCAAATAAGCCAACACTCTACTGATGATGGACTCTGAAACCAGTACAGAGTTGGCAGCAAATCTAGGTTTGTAATTCTGATAGCTTAGTCATTATAACACTTAAATCTATGCACGTCGTTAATAACATAGTGTTATTTTTCTGGTGTATTTTGATACTGGCATAGTAGTGCTACCTAGCATTTTGATCCAAATTTTCTGTTTCTGGAAAAAAAAAATTATTTGTGTATCTCTTTTGATAGAAGTCTTAGAAGATCTATCCCCATTTAAGCAAACTACTGAAAAAATTGATCTACAAATATACAGGGTAGCCCATAAGTCCTGAACTCTTTTATTTTTTTAATTTAAAAAGACAAACTAGAATAAAATAGTTATAGTTTTTTTATTCTAGTTTGCCTTTCAATTTTTAATTAAAAATAAAAAAATTTAGGATTTATAGGCTGAAGTTATTGAAACCATAAAGTAGACTTTTTCTGAAATTTTGTATCCATCTGAGAAGACTTTTCTAAGATACTGATTCAACAGAGTATACAATAAGAAAACATGTCTACCCAGGTAGACTCTTTTTAGATTACAGTTTTTCTACAGTTAGAGTAGAAGTCACAGAGATATGGCTCCAGAAAGACATAAATCTCCAAAGAGACATATCAACCAAAGGTATAATCAGAAGACTTAAGTCTATTCAAATAGACTCTTTATAAGCTAGTAGTTATATAAAAGTATAAATATCAGAAAATTTTGATCTCTCAAGTTTATAAATCTCCAAAGCTATTCATCATATTCACACCAGCATCACATTCACACCAAAGTAAATAGCAAAGATTATAAAGCTTACCAAACCTGTTGTCAATTTATGTTTATGCCAATCAAAGTAGATGCTTCAAAGATATAGGTCTACCAAAGTAAACTCATTTACAATGAATATACATTTCCACCAAGCTAAAAAAATCTCTAAAAAATACGAATAAACCAAGGTAGAGATCAAGATCTACAAAAGGAGATGTCCAACCACCCAGACCAACTAACTAGACCTCACATATCAGGATAATTGGCCTTCCATCACTAAATCTTCCACACCCTGCACTCACCCATGTGTCTCACAGAAGGAATTTGCCCATTCACATTCATTTTCCACTCTTTTTTTTTTTTGTTGTTTTGCTTTCTCAATCGTGGAAAGGCTGTTCTTTTTTTTTCTCGCCACTCTCCTTGCCCAATCTGCCTGGCATCCAGGCCAGCCTTATTTATTGTTATTGCTTTTCTAACCTTTCCCCCTCCCTCTCTCTCTCTTTCTTTTTTAAATGTTTAATTTCATTACCATCTTCCATACAGAAAATACTCTTTTGCTTCTCTCCCTAAAAATACTTACCTAACGTTATATAGTCAAACTTTACCCTAACAATGACACTTGAAACTTAGATTTTTGTTGATTTAACCATTATTAAAAGAATAGGGTCTTAAACTTTGGACTATAGATATATGTTGATTCAACCTATTGTTGTCATAACCATGGTTATAATAATTGGGGTATGAAACTTGGGACTTTAGAATTATGTTGCTTTAACCATCTTGTTGTTATAATAATGGTTAAAATAATTAGTGCTTTAAACTTGGGTCAATAGAACTATGTTATTATATATAAACGGTGTAGAACCTCCATGAGAAGCATTCTTTCTAGAGAACACCTCTTTGCAGTAAGAGGATACCTCTCCCTAAAGAACACTTTGACTCTGCAACTAGGTGTCCTTTAAAGGGAGGTTCTACTGTAGTTCTACTGTCTAAAATAAGCTGTTTTATAACAAGGTCTCACTGGAACATATTTAACTTTCTTTTCACTTTGACAAATTTATAATCAAAAAAGTTTTTGTTGTTGCTGTTGTTGTTTTGTAAAGGTGGGTTACATACTTGCTCACCAGTTTAATATCATGACCACTCTATTAACATAGGTAATTATTTCTAATGGGCCTTGTAGAATTACAGTATAACATACTCCATGAGAGGGCACTACTGTTAGAGGACACCTCTCTACAAAGGACAGTTTCCTTCACTAAAACTACCCTATTAACTATTTAGCAGCTCCTTGGTAAGAGGACACCTTTCTTTAAAGAACATTTTGGTTCTGCAACTAGGTGTTGTCCTTTACAGAGAGGTAGTTCTACTGTATTTAACAACTCTCTGGTAAGAGGACACCTCTCTCTATAGAACACTTTGACTCTGCAACTAGGTATTGTCCTTTAGAGAGAGGTAGTTCTACTGTATTTAAAAACTCTCTGGTAAGACAACACCTCTCTCTATAGAACACTTTGACTCTGCAACTAGGTGTTGTCCTTTACAGAGAGGTAGTTCTACTGTATTTAACAACTCTCTGGTAAGACAACACCTCTCTCTATAGAACACTTTGACTCTGCAACTAGGTGTTGTCCTCTACAGAGAGGTAGTTCTACTGTATTTAACAACTCTCTGGTAAGACAACACCTCTCTCTATAGAACACTTTGACTCTGCAACTAGGTATTGTCCTTTAGAGAGAGGTAGTTCTACTGTATTTAACAACTCTCTGGTAAGACAACATATATAGAACACTTTGACTCTGCAACTAGGTGTTGTCCTTTAGAGAGAGGTAGTTCTACTATATTTTACAACTCTCTGGTAAGACAACACCTCTCTCTATAGAACACTTTGACTCTGCAACTAGGTGTTGTCCTTTACAGAGAGGTAGTTCTACTGTATTTAACAACTCTCTGGTAAGACAACATATATAGAACACTTTGACTCTGCAACTAGGTATTGTCCTTTAGAGAGAGGTAGTTCTACTGTATTTAACAACTCTCTGGTAAGACAACACCTCTCTCTATAGAACACTTTGACTCTGCAACTAGGTGTTGTCCTTTAGAGAGAGGTAGTTCTACTGTATTTAACAACTCTCTGGTAAGACAACATATATAGAACACTTTGACTCTGCAACTAGGTATTGTCCTTTAGAGAGAGGTAGTTCTACTGTATTTAACAACTCTCTGGTAAGACAACATATATAGAACACTTTGACTCTGCAACTAGGTGTTGTCCTTTAGAGAGAGGTAGTTCTACTGTATTTAACAACTCTCTGGTAAGACAACATATATAGAACACTTTGACTCTGCAACTAGGTGTTGTCCTTTACAGAGAGGTAGTTCTACTGTATTTAACAACTCTCTGGTAAGACAACATATATAGAACACTTTGACTCTGCAACTAGGTATTGTCCTTTAGAGAGAGGTAGTTCTACTGTATTTAACAACTCTCTGGTAAGACAACATATATAGAACACTTTGACTCTGCAACTAGGTGTTGTCCTTTAGAGAGAGGTAGTTCTACTGTATTTAACAACTCTCTGGTAAGACAACATATATAGAACACTTTGACTCTGCAACTAGGTGTTGTCCTTTAGAGAGAGGTAGTTCTACTGTATTTAACAACTCTCTGGTAAGACAACATATATAGAACACTTTGACTCTGCAACTAGGTGTTGTCCTTTAGAGAGAGGTAGTTCTACTGTATTTAACAACTCTCTGGTAAGACAACATATATAGAACACTTTGACTCTGCAACTAGGTGTTGTCCTTTAGAGAGAGGTAGTTCTACTGTATTTAACAACTCTCTGGTAAGACAACACCTCTCTCTATAGAACACTTTGACTCTGCAACTAGGTGTTGTCCTTTACAGAGAGGTAGTTCTACTGTATTTAACAACTCTCTGGTAAGAGGACACCTCTCTCTATAGAACACTTTGACTCTGCAACTAGGTGTTGTCCTTTAGAGAGAGGTAGTTCTACTGTATTTAAAAACTCTCTGGTAAGACAACATATATAGAACACTTTGACTCTGCAACTAGGTGTTGTCCTTTACAGAGAGGTAGTTCTACTGTATTTAACAACTCTCTGGTAAGACAACACCTCTCTCTATAGAACACTTTGACTCTGCAACTAGGTATTGTCCTTTAGAGAGAGGTAGTTCTGCTGTAGTTTATAATTAAGAGTGGAGAAGAATTGATCTTCCTTGACCTATGTTAATAGAGTGGTCATGATATTAAACTGGTGAGCAAGTATGTAACACACCTTTCCAAAACAACAACAAAACTATTTTGATTATAAATTTGTCAAAGTGAAAATAAAGTTGAATATGTTCCGGCGAGACCTTAATATATAACAGCTTATTTTAGACAGTAAAACTACCTCCCTTTAAAGAACATCTAGTTGCAGAGTCAAAGTGTCCTCTAGGGAGAGGTGTCCTCTTACTGGAGAGTTACTAATTAGTAAAAATTCAAATTTTGAGAATGAATATAAGAAGAACTGATAATACATGGAAGATACTTAACACCTCATATCTACACCTGATACTACTACTGCTTTAACAATGATTATCCTAAATTATAAGGTACATTGTATTATAGATCAGAACCTAAAGGTAGTAAGACCACACACATCCAAATTAATAAATAGTGTGTGTCATTTAGATAACGGTATTGTTACCAAAACGTCATACACTATTTATTTATTTGGATTTGGTCATATTACCTTTATATATTTTTGAAAGAGACATAGATAATTTTGTTAGCACTCAGTTATCTCATGTGTATTCAATAAAGGTCACTATGTATCAAATATCTTTCAGAGTTATTGTCCTGTGATATACAAGCTAAAAGGTACAACTTCCTTAAGTTTTGTTTGTCCATGAGAGTAAATCTCTGCAGTCCACAAAAAGGGGGAGAAATCAGCAGGATATGGAGAGGCATGGAAGCAACATCCTTGAACGGCGTAGACAGAGGGCCCAGGTGGCAGAGTCAGAATGACCCGTGACGACCCATTAGTTAGGCCTCCCCAAAATGGGGTATTTGTTCTGCGCCCAGACAGGACTGGTGCTCCAACGAGGCCATGGGAAAGAAAGAAAAGCTCTAATCGCACAGTTGAGAATGCAACATCCCCCTTGTTATAAAGAAGGACTAATTACTATTCTCACAAGTTTATCCTTCCACCCATTTTTTTTTCTTGTAATTTATTTTTGTGGTGGTTTGATTACAGGGTTAAGAGTTTTTCTCAGTCTTTGTGCTCTTCTTCTTTTCTGACTTTTACGGTATTATATATCCTGTACACCACTCCTCTAGTCACTAGGGGGGGTTATTATACCCCTTCCTTTCCTACCCCCCTCCTTATAACAGATGGTCCCTATCTCCTGACTCTTGAGAATTACTGGCTATCAATGATAGGGGCCAACCGGTGATTTTTGACCCTGGACTTTTGCTTTCTCTCATCTTTTATTTCTAGTGTCCTGTAATTATCTTTCTTCTTCGAAACTTTTGTATTTGCTCTTTTCCTCTCCCTCAAATTTTCTTTTTTTCTTCTTTATTATTTTGAAGAAAGTGGTGGCATTATCTTGTTCTTAATTGTTGTTCTTTTTCTGGGATTTTTACTTTCAGGGATGTTTCTCTTTTTCTTCTTCTCTTTTTTTTTTTTGAAGAGGGATTATGTTAAAGAATCTTTAAAAAAGTTATAGGTCTAATTTTTTTTAAGAATTAAAAACTTATTTTGTGGATTTTGAAAATTTGTTAAAAATGCATTGTCTTGATTAATATATAAATCGTGGATATAGTGGAACCTCATCCTAATTTTAAAGTCCAGAATTTCAAGTCCCAATTGTTTTTCACTAGGATTTTATATTATCCCTAGTACACGTGGTACAGATCATGATAATCATGGTGGGTAGTATTTAACGGCTGCTTTGACTAAGTGTACCATATGTCTACATATGTAAAAAATAGTTGAACTTTTACATTTACAAATGTGCTAGAGCCCTGTTTGGTTACATGCACTCACTGGTGGGGATGGACTTTTGCAAGAATTAGGGATCATTAAAGTAATTTTTTAATTAAAAAAAAAAGTGCTCAATGTGGGATTCAATGCCAGGTCATGGCTGTTGGAAATCAACAGTTGGTACAACTAATCTACTGATCCCCTTGGTTTTACAGTAGAACTTCCATGAGTGGAGAATACCTCAATGCAGAGGAACTTATTTTCATCCATAAAATTACCATTTTTACCAATTAGCTGTTTTCCAGTACAGTAGAACCTCACTTTAGCGAACACCCCGCTAGCGCACACCTCTCCACAAAGGACAGTTTTCATATGCAAAATTACCATTTTTACTATTTAGCAACTATTCAGTAAGAGGACACCTCTCCCTAAAGGACACTTTGGCTCTGCAATTAGGTGTCCTTTACAGGGAGGTTCTACCCTATAAGAAAACACCTCTCTCTAAAACTCTACAAGTGAGTGTATTTTAAAGAGAGGTTCCAATGACATAAAATCTAAGTTCCCAAATGATGTTGTTACAACTAAGTTCGACCATACCACACAAAATTACAATATATCCTAAGATCATCTACACTCTTCATCAGCTAAAACATATTTTTAAGAACTACGAATGCCACCAGCCAGGCAACCTCTACCTTTTTAGTAGTTTGAACCAATTTCATGACTCTATATATAGGCTGCCCCTGTACTGATAGCTTGAAACCATGGTCTACAAGTTGTCAGCTCTTTGTACAAAATGTTATGGCAACTTTATTGGTCTGAATCTGTGCATAATAATTTATTATACCTTGTGTTTCTAATCTATGATCCAAATGGTGTGTACCATATCATGGGAATGGAATTCAAGGTGTGTGTTATCCAGGAGATGTCTACCTTCATGCAGACCCTCAAGTTCAAGAACAAGGAAGGTTGCTGTATATGCGGCACCAAGTCCTCCTCTTCCCGCTTCACACACTCTGACAGATACTGCCACACTTTCTCCAGTGTCTTTGTCATCCTCAACAACTCACCCCGCACCAACTACATTTGCAATGCCTGCGTGCTCATTATAAAGAGAGCCCACAAAAAAGAATATGAGCACAAAACATGGCCCCATGTATGTGAATTTTTATAATAATATCTGTTTTAAAATAAACACAAGGTAATAAGACCAAATCCAAATAAATAATTAATTAGTGTGTGTTAATTGGTCTTATTACCTTGTGTTTATAATCCAAATTGTGCCTTATCTGTTTTAAAATAATAAATTGTAAGGGAATATTTAGACAATATTGCCAACACACATACTAGTAATACAATATCTTTCATTAAAATCTAAAAATGAATGAGCTTTTGACCACAAAACATTCTTTGACTGGCTTTTAACACAAAAATAGGGGGAAAGGATTGTCAATGTACTACAGTAGAGATGCTATACCAATGTCTCTTCTGTAAGTGGTCTCTCATCAGGACTCTGTCATGTCAAGCCAAGTCTTGACACTGTGTTCAGCCATGTTTGTAGGCTATGGTATCTCACGGGACTCTACTGTTTATGTGTAATAGTCTTTAGGAGTTCATAGAAAGGAGGCTCTGCTGTATTAGATGTGTGAAGTTTTGGTACCAATTTCTGATTCAGTGATTAAAGCTTTATAAAAATGTGACAAATGGTGTGCATGCAGGTTGTGAATTCCAAGCTGAGACTCAATGTCGGTAGAAGGGGAAGAAGAAAGGGCAGGCCTAGTAAGTTTGTAAATTGTACTTCTCCTATGTACTCATTAGTGTATATGTATTTTTGGGTAATTTAAAGATTACTTTTATATAAAAAAAATAAATTCACTTTGTGACAAAATCTTTTCTAATTTTAATATCTTTTATAATGCAGTAGAACTATCTCTCTGTAAAGAACACCTAGTTGCTGAGCTAAAGTGTCCATTATGGGGAAGTCTCCTCTTACCAGAGAGTTGCTAAGTATTAAAAATGATCATTTTTGCAATGAAAACTGTCCTTTGTAGAGAGGTGTGTGAGTGTCCTCTCATGGTGGTTCTACTTTATTACTTTAAATAAAGGTCTATGAATTTGTGCAACAACATTGTGTAGAACCTCAGTGAAGTGTGTTGGGCAGGTTTGTTCAATGGACCCAATAACAGACATGCCAACAGACAAGCAAACAGGGATCTTGATAATCCACTCCCTGGTCCATCCTGGGTAAGTGAAACCTACCTACACGGCAAAGGCGGAGTTTTATAACCTCTTGACTCTAGAATGACCTAGAAAAATGTCCATTATCTGTTAATGTTGAAATGAATTGGTAATCATCTTAACCAATTATGATTTCACACTGACTTTAATTCATCTGACCCCATGGGATGTTTTTATTTATAATAAAGTAAAAAAAATTCTGCAATTGGAGTGAACTGAATATTTAAACAATTTGGGAAGGCTTGGCTCATCAGTGGTGATTCTGTCAATTTTACCCACCAGATGGTTCTAGCCACATATAACAGGTTCAATTTGAGCTTTACCTGAAGTACAGGAGATATAAATACTCTCTAGTTGTAGCACATAGAATTACAGTATAACACCTGTCTTGGGAGCTTCCATTTGGTTCCAAGCAAAAATCCCCTAGGAAGACAGCTTGACTCCCAAGTCAGGTTGAATAAAATTGGTTTCATAATCATAATGCTCTTTAGCTATTCAACACATTCAGCCATTAGGGCATGATAAATTTAGATATGAACAAGTTGGACAGGGTCTCAGATGCCTAAGAAAACAAAATTAATAGAAAAAATAATTCCCACTAAAAATGTACTTTTAAGACAGGTTTTACTGTAAAGCATTTTTTTGTTATTCTTGTTATTTTTTAAATTGGGAATTTGTGTGTGTGCAGGCTTCATCCTCCAACAGGGGCAGAAGAGGACGAAGGAAGGCTGTAATTATGAATTCCTGTGGCCAAGGCAAGTGTTTTAGCATTGGTTGAGTGAGTGAACTGTGAGTTATGTTATGTACCACCTCTTTCTATATTAAATTCAAGTTCTCAGTAGAACTTTTACTCATTAGTCAATGAAAGATCTTCTTTCTTGGAAATTTTTATTCTTCACTTTCTTTTCCTGATCTGTTCTACTTAACCTGTTGTTGTTGATGTCCATCAAGCTGACTTTTGGTGACTCTGGACAAATATTCTCCTTTTTGATATGTTGGTGGCCACAACTCGCAGCTCATCTAGTGACCTTCCAGTAGCTTCCTTCCAGCCAGTTTATTACAGGTCTTCTCTTTCAATTTTCCCCAACATCAACATCTTTTCTAATCCATTTGCTCCCATTAGGTGTCTGAAATAGGTCAGTCTTTTTGTTTATATTTATCTGGGATTAGGAATCTATCCCTGAACTATTTATTCTTTTATTTATCTGGGATTAGGAATCTATCCCTGAACTATTTATTCTTTTATGTATACATGGCACTCTGAGTAGCTTTCTCCAGGTCCACCTTTCAAAATCATCAATTCTTTTTCTCTCTTCTGATAAAGCACAAAATTTGCATTAAAGATTATAAACACAAGGTAATAAGACCAAATCCAAATAAATAAATAGTGTGTGACGTTTCGGTAACAGCATTGTTACATCTTCAGCCTTCAGCACCACATTCAGCACTTTTGTCTGGTAAGATGGTAACAACGCTGTTACCTAAACATCACACACTATTTATTTATTTGGATTTGGTCTTATTACCTTGTGTTTCTCGCTTCTTTTCTGAGAGTCCAGCTCTCCCATCCTTTGCCTTAAAAAATTAAGGCAGAAATTACCAATGACTAGAAAACTTCATGGAAAATAACTGGTATAAAGGTGAATCTGGGAATAAAACCTGAATAGGAGAGAGACAGTACTTTTTGCTCTTATGATTGAGAACAGGTCACCATATCTCTTCAATGGTGGACTGTGGATCCCAACCATCAACTCCACAGCATTTGATCAATTGTTCCATACTCTTCATTAGACCTTTGGATGTTGGTTAGGTACAATTATAGATTAGAACTACAAGGTAATAAGACCAAATCCAAATAAATTTAATAGTGTGTGATGTTTCAGTTACAGAGTTGTTACCATCATCAGACAAAAGAATATGAAAGATAATAAAGAAATGCAATTTTTTTTTCTGAAGATGGTAACAACGCTGTTACCAAAATGTCATGCACTATTTATTTATTTGGATTTGGTCTTATTACCTTGTGTTTCTCGCTTCTTTTCTGAGAGTCCAGCTCTCCCATCCTTTGCCTTAAAAAATTGAGGCAGAAATTACCAATGACTAGAAAACTTCATGGAAAACAACTGGTACAAAGGTGAATCTGGGAATATAACCTGAATAGGAGAGATACAGTACTTTTTGCTCTCATGATTGAGAACAGGTCACCATTTCTCTTCAATGATGGACTGTGGATCAAGTCCACAGCATTTGATCAATTGTTCCATACTCTTCATTAGACCTTTGGAGGTTGGTTAGGTACAATTATAGATTAGAACTACAAGGTAATAAGACCAACTCCAAATAAATTGTGTGTGATGTTTCAGTTACAGCGTTGTTGTTACCATCATCAGACAAAAGAATATGAAAGATAATAAAGAAATGCAATTTTTTTTCTGAAGATGGTAACAACGCTGTTACCAAAATGTCATGCACTATTAATTTATTTGGATATGGTCTTATGTCCTAGACTTTAACACTTTAACTCAACCTTTTTTTGTTTTTAATTCCTATAAGACTATATTTCATTTATGAAAATTCGAAGCTATTATAGATGTGTATGATTCTTTTAAAAATAAAATAATTTCTACTGCCCTTACTGCAATGGAAAAATTAATGGGAGGGCCTGGCTCATCAGTGGTGAACCCTCCCAGCGGTTTCGCCAGTTTAATCTACCAAACCTCTTTTATATTGCATTTTTCGATCTTCCTTTTATAGTGATACTGATGGATACTCTTGGAATCTTCAGTATCACTATAAAAGGAAGATCGAAAAATGCAATATAACACTTGTATGGTAGATTAAACTGGTGAAACCGCTGGGAGGGTTTACCACTGAAGAGCCTGGCCCTCCCATTAATTTTTCCATTGCAGTAAGGGCAGTAGAAATTATTTTATTTTTAAAGAATCATATGTGTCTATAATAGATTCAAATTTTCATAAAAGATGGTGCGCTAATGCATCATAATGTTTCATTTAATTGAACAGACTTTTTAATTCAACCAACAATTCCCATGGGGTGTTCAATTAAAGAAATATGACTCCTCCATTCTGTTACAATATTCTGATTTGTTGATATTTGGGAAACACTCAGGAGAATCTCTCGTGACACATTCCATAGAAAACACCAATACATTTGTTGACCAAGTAGAGGATCCTCAGAAGAGGAATTCTGAGAAAGGTCTCTCAGCTTTCACTCTACCTCACTAGAGATAACAAACCTGATCTGTGTCAGGTGCCAAGCCATCAGACGAGGAGACTACAGCCCTGATGAAAGATCCTTTCGTCATCGGGTGAGAAATATTTTTGATTAATCTTTCCCAACTGTGTGAGACAATGCTGGGTGTGCCATATAGGCCATGTACCTACGGACCCGGAGACATCCCAGGAAGTTGTATGATCAGACTTCAGAGAACAGTAAGTAACTGCCAGCTACTGTGGTGTAAATAAATACATCTGTCAAACTTCAATATACATTGGATCCTCATTATGCCAGCCTCTTTTATAACACCAACTTGGTGATAAGGTACAATTTGGATTATAAGATAAAATAAGATCAAATAAAAAGATTTCAGTACTTTTGTCTTATGATGATGATGATGATGGTGGTGTCTTGTCCTGTTGCTCATGGAAAAGGGGGGGGGGGGGGTGCCATTGCCCGTTAGTCAGCCACAGTTCCCTGTAGGCCTTCACGGTTACTGTAGCGGCTCGGGGCTCACAAACTCCCATTGTTCTTCGCACTACAGGGCAGTCCCTTACTTGTGCCGCTTCTCCCGCCTGCCATGTAGAAGAGGGTTTTGACTTCTGGGCGGGGTCTTATGATGGTAACAACACTGTTACTGAAATGTCACATACTATTTATTTATTTGGTCTTGTAACAGCAACTTGGTGTTATACTGTAGAACCTCTATAAGAGGACATTAGTGAACATGAAAAGACAGTTTCCATCGCCCAAATTAATTATTTCACCAATTAGCTACTCTCCAGAACACCTCTCTCTAAATAGCACTTTGTCTCTCTTCAATTAGACTTTGTTCTAAAGAAAGAGGTTCTACTGTATATATGTTTTAAATGAGTAAAATGGCAGATTAAAGTTTTGTATAAAGAGAACTTGTCAGGCATCAGGCAATATGTACTTTAGCCACAGGTTTTTGTCTTATTATTATAATCCACACTGCCCAAACAATCTATAATCTAAATTTCAGTTTTTGTCATCCTGTTGCCTAGAAGTTAGGCAACTTCATGATGAGGAAATGTAAATTTGCCTTTGTTCCAAATAATCTTAAGCACAGACCATGGTAGACCAAATCAGATGAGGTTGCTTCTATATAACATGGAGAACCTTGGCATCCAACCCTAACATGGATCACAGCTGTTGTTTGGTAATGCTTATTTTAGCAGTTGCACCAAATTTTGCCATTAATCCAATATCATTTGTGTGGTGTAGTCCCACCTCAGGCTAGCCCACTCCACTCAGTTGTTGGCTGTAGGATATTTACTAGATATTGGGCAGCTAGCTACCCTACCTATCTGATAGCTGCTTCACTCTCTGCTACCTGGGTTATCCCAGGTTATTGTAGTTTAACAATTATAAGAGCAATGTTCTTACCTAAACATCACTCGTAACTTGCACTCGAACCTGGCTCTAATGACCTCACTTGGGATCAAGATTGTAGGTTGTTGTTATAATCAGGCTGTTGACTATGCTTAACATTAAAATTAAAGAGGTCTTGAGAAAGCTAGATGTGCACAACTTCAAAGAGTTGGTGTGTGAGGGCTAGCAAGTACCATCACCACAACACCAAACTTGAAATTATGATGTTATAACCACAAGTTGCTGCTTTAAAAGAGGCTAGTTTAACATGGTTCCACTATATACAGTAAAACCCCTCTATAGTGAACCCCAATGGGACAGAGCTTTTGGTTCACTATAGCCACGGTTTGGCTTTTTTTTTTACTTTCAAAATTTTTAGACCGTATAATTAAAGGACAGCCATACACACAAGAAGAGGCTTCCTCTTAATAGTGGTCACTTTGTTTTAATTCCCTTAATTGACCAATTTCCTTACATTAATACTGAATAATAATAGAAATCATTAGATGATAGGTTCTTCTTATCATTAACATACATGTACATGTATTTATTAAATATATATTCAAAGATATAAAATGATTTTAAAACATCATTATCACATTATATAATACATTGTTTACTTGGAAAAATGGCTCTAACACCTTGTTGCTTCAAAGCATTCTTCAAGCATTGCACCATTCAAATAAAGTTAGTGTTTTTCTTCCATTTCATTTTCCCACATATTCTTCTAGGTCTAGATTTCTTTTTTTTTTAACCTGTCATGCAAAACATTGCTGACTTTAAAATCACCATAGTAAATGACATAAAAATAGTTTTTGTTTCATCACGGGACCATTTATTTGGATTTTTTTTAGCCCTAAAACGTACGATCGCGATCGCGGCAAAAGTTGAGGTTGATTCCTCTTTGTGTAACAATTTTTAATAGCTTGATATTTTATCTTTTATAATAGAGAAAAGTTATATTTTCTTATTTTAATATGTTCTTAACATTTTGCCTGTGTTGTTTCACTTTGAAAAGTTCTGAAAATGGCCTTTTTTTAAAAAGAAATAACGCTTTTGTTTTTAAAATGCCTTTGTTTTCTTCATTTTGGAAGCCATTTGCATTTTTTATATTTCAAATTTAATGGATGCAAAGATATTCTATTTAATAAAATGTATAATGTGTAAAAAGTTATACAACATACAGCAAAAATAAAGTGCAAAAATCAAAACAAACAATGCCGCTAAATTTATTGTTTTGAAATCGCGATCCGCGAGCTGAAACATGATAAAAATTTTGTTGTTTTATTATTTTTTTTAAATTACAATTCAAAGTTCATTATAAGCATAGTATTTTTAATAGATTCTGTCATTTTGGGACCCGAAATAGGTTCGTTATAGGGGTAGTTCGTTATTCTAAAAATCGCAAAGTTCGTTATAACGATGGTATTTTCATTGGAATGGAATTGGGAATCGCCGTGGGTTCATTATAAGGGAAGGTTCGTTATATCCAGGGTTCGTATTAGCGGGGTTTTACTGTACTTATTTAGATTTGGTTTTTGTTTTTATTATTTTTTATCTCACTCGACCAAAATATTGCAAAAAAAAAGGTGGATTTAATACCCACACCCCAAAATCCTAGTATCAAATAATTCTGTGTGCTCCAGTCTACAAGAAAGAGTACCTGAAAAGCAAGTCTCGGACTTTTACTCCATCATCCCATTGGGACCCTTGCACATCGGACTACCGTCCCCATCAGGTGAAGTTTCTTTCAACAGAGGGCTTGGCTACCTCTGGGAGAGACCATCTGAATAACCCTTTTAAATAGCAAGGGTAGACCATATGCAAAATGTTGCGAGGGAAGTCTTACACAACAATCCTGGAGTCAGTTGCAAAATAACCCACAGTCCACAGCACCCTTGGCCTCAAGGTGCAATCTTCCCCCTAATATCTATCCTGTATCTTCACCAAAATTTCATGTAGGAAAATATGGGGAGGCAAATATCTAGATATGACACATGACAATTTATTTGTTTTATGAAAATAATTAACAACTCTTATTTAGGATGAAAGATTAAAGATAGATGCGTGCTGAGTATAACACAAAATAATATCTGTTGGTTAATTTTAAAATAATCTGCCACAATATATAAACAGATATATATTGTATGCTATATCTAATACAGTAGAACTACCTCTCTGGAAAGGACAACACCTAATTGCAGAGTGGAGGTGTCCTCTTACTGGAGAGTTGCTAAATAGTAAATATGGTAACCTTTTGGCAATGAAAACAGTCTTTTATAGAAAGGTGTCCTCTAGCATGAATGTCCTTCTCATGGAGGTTCTACTGTATATCTGAAATGATACCCAGTCAAATTCTAAGACTATGTTACACCCTAGTTTGGATGTCTCTCACAGAGAATTCACCAAGTATCTCAAATCCCATTATGTGATCAATGAGACTTTAGAGAGAAGACCAAAGGTACCAGCAAATCTCACTTGGATGTGCAGAATCCCAGCTACTATGGACGTGGAAAAGGAAAGGCTCCTTTGAGGAGATACTCTGACCATTCCTATGGGCTACGTAAGTGATTCTCCCATAAAATATCAAATGAAAGTGAAAGCTTCAATAGTAGCTATGGCTAGTATTGTGATCACAGGTAGAGGATTTATAAAGATGAAAGTTTGTTTCCCCACAATTTGACCTATCTGGATTAAACTTTGATAGGTTAATTCTGGAAGGACAGTGGCTCTCTCATAATTTCATCTCCAGAATATACCAATTAATTCTGCTAAAGTTAGCCTATTTGTATATTTTAGAAGTTAGTAATGATGATATTAACAAATTCATATCTTCACTGCTAATAGACCTTTGTTAAAACACTATTATTTGTGTGGGCAAGCAGTTACTTAGGCAGAACCCAAGTCCTGGAAAAGGATAAAGGAAAGTGATTATGGAAAGTCATTAGTTTAAGTCAGTAAGAATGAAGAAGTAAGAAAGTCATACACATTATTAGTTAGTAAAAAATCTTGCTTTATTCTAAGAGTTTTTATTTATTAAGAAAAAAGCATCTTTTGATCGTTTAACTTAGTGTTTCCAGTGCCATAAATATCAACAAATTGTTCATTTTTAAAAATTTATTCCAGAATATTGGCCACACACACACACACACACACAAATATCCTTTATTATAATTAATCAAGAAAATCTAATACTGTACGCATTTCAGGCTGTTGGCCATCGTCAGCGCTGTACCTCAATGACTAAAAAGGCCGGTCCTTAGCTTGGTCAATAATCTGGAATAATAACAAATAATATTTAGTCAATATTTTTTTCTGACAGATGGTGCAAGCCATCAGCAACTTTTATTTTCACAATCAAGATACGCTCTTTTTTTTTTCTTAATTTATCAACCTGATCCCATTACAATTTCACTTTTGTACTATCTTTTTTCCATAGAGTTTTGTTTATGTTTGTAGCACTCTTGGACTGCACATTAAAAACTTTTGGAAATGCAAAGTTTGGGATTTTCCAGCTTACAAGAAGGATCCCAGGAGGAAGATGGCTAGCCAGGCATCGGCTTTTGTAGAGGATCCCTTTGGCCCCAGCACTTCCAAAGGTCCCATGGTAAGGAACCCATACTTTACTAAGAGATGGTTAAGAAACACATTTTAATACCTAGTTGGTACCTTTTCCTAAATGGAATGTATTAATAAACATAGCCCCTCATCACATATGTGATAGAGAAATTTAATAATTTACATACAGTAGAACTACCTCCCTGTAAAGGGCAACACCTAATTACAGAGCCAAAGTGTCCTTTAGGGAGAGGTGTCCTCTTACCGGAGAGTTGCTAAATTGTAAAAATGCTAATTTTGCAAATGAAAACTGTCCTTTGTAGAGAGGTGTCTTCTAGCAGGCTGTCCGCTAAAAGGGAGGTTCTACTGTATCTATTTTGTTAGGTTCTATGTTCCTGATCATGCAATGATACAGAAGTTTGCCATCTTAGATTGTGATTTCACTCTGTTCTGCATAATCCTCTTCATGTCATCTAATTGAAGACCCCTCAATAGACTCATTTATTAAAATAAATAGTCTGTACACAGTAGAATTACCTCTCTCTCTAAAGAACAACACCTAGTTGTAAAGCCAAGTGTTCTTTGTTGAGAAGTGACTTCTCTTACTGGAGAGTTGCTAATTAGTAAAAAAGGTAATTTTGTAGATGAAAAGTGCCTTTGTAGATAGATGTCCTCTAGCGGGAGTGTCCTCTCATGGAGACTATTGTTTAAAGACAATTGAGTGAGTGTATTCTATATGATGGCACTACTTGAAGAGCTTTTTATACTCTTAACTGAAATATAAATTCACATCTTTTAAATTGAACCACCTATTAGAAACAGAAAAATTCTTACCATATATAGTCTCGTTGCAGAACCATCTAGTAAAATATAAACTCTCATATCGGGGGCATAACCTTTCAGCCATGTGGTATGTTTACCATCTGGTATCTGATATATTTAGATTTGCATATTTTCTTGGCTTGAGATCTTGATAGCAGGATAGTCTTGATATGTAACCTCCTCCTTTACTGTCTACCGAGGGTGGGCCACATGGTCTCTCTCCATATCTCCTCCTATGTGTGTTGTCCATCTATTCTCTGCATCTTTGTCTGCATGATCTCTTCTAATGGATATTTCCTTCTAGAACCTTCGACAGTGTTTTCCCCACTGATCCACATATCACATGTCCAGCAAACATCAGATTTTATTACTTTATGAACATCATAAGCTGGCATTCCCATTTGATCAATTTTCATCCAACCAAAAATTCTTAATCCCTTGGGGGCTTTGAATTGAACAATTTGGACTGTGTATATTTGTTAATGGGAATCACTGATAATTTGGACTAATTTTTCCACAGTGATTCCAAATGATGAGTTCTTGTATTTATGTCCTTTGTTTGTTATAAAAATGTGTGGTGCCAGATTCCAATGAGGACCAAAGCCAGCCTCAAGACTGTCTTCAGACAGGATTACAATGATGACGATGATGAGGAAGAAGAGGAAGACTTGTACCCTAATGGTAGGTCACACCTAGACAACACCTTGTAAATAATGGGAACAAAATAAGTTAATCCTTTTTGTACTAACATTCACTGGTACATGTCACACCCACCTAGAAAAGTGTGAGCATCTGATGTAGTGAAACATTGGATGGTTTCCACATCTTACCTAATATGCTTCAAGCCATCCTACTTCTCCCCATGTGTGTGTGTGCTATTAGATATAAAAAGTATATCCACATATACAGTAAAACTACCTCTCTGTGAAGATACACCAAGTTACAGAGCCATTACGGAGAGATGTTCTCTTACTGGAGAGTTGCTAATTAGTAAAATTGGTATTTTTGGCATTTAAAATTGTCCTTTGTGGAGAGGTGTTCTCTATTGAGTGGGTTTTCTCATAGAGTTTAATGCTAAAATATAAATTTTCATAGTGATTTTAATGATTGATGATGATATTGTTTGACCAAAAAGACCATGGGTGCTGGTGTTATGTTATTTCTGGCGATGTCAAGCTTTGAGGTTTGGTGAAGGAGCAGAATCAACAGCCCGGGATCAAATCCAATATTGGGCACTTTTTTTATGAAAGAAAAAAATGGCTCTAATGGCCTACCATCCTTTCAAAAGTTCAACCCCATCAGTGAGTGTGAGGAAAAAATATATTTCTCTCGGACCCTGACTTGTAAGTGCAAAAGTCAAATTTCTTTCTACATGTGTAGACATGCTGTACGATGCTTGCACTAAAGAGCAGTCTCTAACTATACCTACCATGATTATCATGGCTGCCACATTTACCTGACTTTGACTGTGGTGTCGCAGAGTGCAAGAAGGAGTTCCAGAGCACCATTTGTGCTACTGACTTTGTCTACACATCTAACCCCGAACATCCGGTAACCTACCATCTTGACATCCTCCTCACTGATTGGTTGCCTGGGGAGGGTGTACTGTAAACTGGAGCCTCCTTCACCCTGGATGTTGAATCTAGTGAAATAATAGATATCCCCTGGTTAAACACAACTGAAAATTTCACAATCTAACAGAATAAATTTCAAACAACCATTGATTTAATAAAATGTTTATTGTTCTGCTAAAATACCTGCCCTGATAAAGCCAATCACCTAAGTATATCAAGTTGTGTTGGCCATCATCTTTTTATTAACACTTAAATTAAGCATGTATGTGGTTAGCTTTCCCTAATTTATGAAGGAATATTTTTTTTTTGCTCTGGGGGGGAATTCTGGAATTTAAAAAAAATTCATTTGATTAGTTGATATTTTTTATGATAATTGGTGAAAGCATCAGGACCTTTCTCACTTGCGCAATAAAGAGATTTTTTCCACCTCAATCCATACATTTTCCCTTTTTCTATTTTTCCATCACACAGTCTCTCATGAGAGACCTTAGCCTAAAAACATGGCTAAATCAGGTCAGGCCAAGTCATGAAGTCTTCCAATCATAACAGAACCTCTGGTAAGAGACCACCTCCAGAAGAGCCCGGGGTTCAGCCATATTTTTAGTATCTGGTCTCTCTTGGGAGACTGCCATTTCAGGCCAAGTCATGAAGTCTTCCAATCATAACAGAATCTCTGGTAAGAGACCACCTCCAGAAGAGACCGGGGTTCAGCCATATTTTTAGTATCTGGTCTCTCTTGGGAGACTGCCATTTCAGGCCAAGTCATGAAGTCTTCCAATCATAACAGAATCTCTGATAAGAGACCACCTCCAGAAGAGCCCGGGGTTCAGCCATATTTTTAGTATCTGGTCTCTCTTGGGAGACTGCCATTTCAGGCCAAGTCATGAAGTCTTCCAATCATAACAGAATCTCTGATAAGAGACCACCTCCAGAAGAGACCGGGGTTCAGCCATATTTTTAGTATCTGGTCTCTCTTGGGAGACTGCCATTTCAGGCCAAGTCATGAAGTCTTCCAATCATAACAGAATCTCTGATAAGAGACCACCTCCAGAAGAGCCCGGGGTTCAGCCATATTTTTAGTATCTGGTCTCTCTTGGAGACTGCCATTTCAGGCCAAGTCATGAAGTCTTCCAATCATAACAGAATCTCTGATAAGAGACCACCTCCAGAAGAGACCGGGGTTCAGCCATATTTTTAGTATCTGGTCTCTCTTGGGAGACTGCCATTTCAGGCCAAGTCATGAAGTCTTCCAATCATAACAGAATCTCTGATAAGAGACCACCTCCAGAAGAGCCCGGGGTTCAGCCATATTTTTAGTATCTGGTCTCTCTTGGGAGACTGCCATTTCAGGCCAAGTCATGAAGTCTTCCAATCATAACAGAATCTCTGATAAGAGACCACCTCCAGAAGAGACCGGGGTTCAGCCATATTTTTAGTATCTGGTCTCTCTTGGGAGACTGCCATTTCAGGCCAAGTCATGAAGTCTTCCAATCATAACAGAATCTCTGATAAGAGACCACCTCCAGAAGAGCCCGGGGTTCAGCCATATTTTTAGTATCTGGTCTCTCTTGGGAGACTGCCATTTCAGGCCAAGTCATGAAGTCTTCCAATCATAACAGAATCTCTGATAAGAGACCACCTCCAGAAGAGCCCGGGGTTCAGCCATATTTTTAGTATCTGGTCTCTCTTGGGAGACTGCCATTTCAGGCCAAGTCATGAAGTCTTCCAATCATAACAGAATCTCTGATAAGAGACCACCTCCAGAAGAGACCGGGGTTCAGCCATATTTTTAGTATCTGGTCTCTCTTGGGAGACTGCCATTTCAGGCCAAGTCATGAAGTCTTCCAATCATAACAGAATCTCTGGTAAGAGACCACCTCCAGAAGAGACCGGGGTTCAGCCATATTTTTAGTATCTGGTCTCTCTTGGGAGACTGCCATTTCAGGCCAAGTCATGAAGTCTTCCAATCATAACAGAATCTCTGATAAGAGACCACCTCCAGAAGAGCCCGGGGTTCAGCCATATTTTTAGTATCTGGTCTCTCTTGGGAGACTGCCATTTCAGGCCAAGTCATGAAGTCTTCCAATCATAACAGAATCTCTGATAAGAGACCACCTCCAGAAGAGACCAGCCATATTTTTAGTATCTGGTCTCTCTTGGGAGACTGCCATTTCAGGCCAAGTCATTAAATCTTCCAATCATAACAGAACCTCTGATAATAGACTGGGGTCACCCATGTATGAGAGACTGCTGTATGTTTGCTAAAGTCTTGGATGTGGGTGCAGAGAAAGAAGACTCAGATGTGGGAGAGGAAGAGATTTGACCCCCCAGGGAAGGAAGTAAGTCTTGATACAATCTCCTCAACTTAGCTATCTAATGTGATTTGGATTCTAGATTAGAAATATATGAGATAACAAGACCACATACAAATAGATAAACAGTGCTTTTGATGTTTCAGCAATGCCATTGATACCAGCTTCAGATAAAAATACTGAAAGATCTTCAGTACTTGTGTCCTGCTAAAGTTTATCGAATTGGATATGGTCTTGTTACCTTATTTTTTCTTCCCTAATGTCCTCCTCACTTGCGAGGGCTCTGATGTCAGTTCATGGGGGATTTATATCCCTTTGTATAGGATATTACAGTTTAATCTACCCCTTTTATTCAATTTTCCACAGTAGAACCTCTTGGTAAAGGACAAGACCTAGTCACAGAGATAAGTGTTTTTTAGAGAGAGGTGTCCTCTTATCGGAGAGCTGCTAATTATTAATAATGGTGATTGTGGTGAAGAAGACTGTCCTTTGTAGAGAGGTGCCTTGAGTGTCCTCTCACGGAGGTTCTACTATACATCACAAGTAGATCCTCCCTTGTAGATATACCTGGTTGATACAGTAGAACCTCACTGATATGACACCTCTATATAAAGAAGTTTTATTGCCCAAATTATCATTTTTAGCTGCTCTCCAGTAAGTGGACACTTCTTTCTAAATGACTCTTGACCTTGAAGCTAAGTGGTGTCCTTTATAAAAAGGTTCTATGTATCTCCTCTGAAGACAAATCCCCTGAATCAAAAATCTCAATTCCTTTGGGGAAAATTTGATTGATCACACTCACTTCTGGTCAAAAGACTGTCTTCAATATGACAGTTTTATGTTGGAAATACTAGCTCCATGTGTTAAATGAAAGAATTAAAGGAATTAATTATGGATTTGGTCTTATTACCTTGTGAAGAAAATGTATCATTATGAGCATCTTTGTGCTCTCTCTCTCTCTATCATGTCTTCGCCCACACATAAACAAGCAGACAGATTTTATACTTTATATATCTCTAGATGTTCGGCCTGCCAATACAGGGTGGATGTTTTAGAGTTCCCAAAGTGCCTGACAGCCGAATTCTGTGCAAAACTTGGTCTGCCCCACCCAGAGGCCCCCGCCACTTCCCCCCAGTCTTCACTGGTGAGTGCAACAAAGGGGCAATCTCTTTCAATCATCTCCCATCACTTGTGGGACACTATATTGTAATAATATAATGCTATTTGCTGTGTGGTGATTATTTAAGAGTAGCTTAGTCAATGAGGAAATAATGAGATTACTTCTAACATGGAGACAACTTGGCTGCCAATCCTAACATGGCTTCCAGCTGTTGCCTACTTTTAATGGTGGGTTATGATTTCACCCAGTATTGTCACTGTGTGGCCTTACAGCAGGCTAACCCACCACACTGTTGATAGCTGTTGGTCCAGGACTCTTGTTTATTAGATAATGGCAGAAAGCCACTGGTATCCCTTTCTGCCACTTGGCGGGGTCCTGCCTGGTAGGATTGAGCCAGAGGGAGATTCTACTGTAGCACCATATAATGTTGTCTTATTGTCAGCCAATGATGGGTGGTTTGGTGTGTACGGCAGATAGGGGAAGTGGAGAAGACCATTGAGAACATGAGGGATCAAATCATGGAACATAGTAAGTAGCTATTCAGTAACTATGTTTTTAGCCTATGGTCTTTCATGGGAGACACTACTGTATAACTGAACCTCCAATAAGAGACCACCTCCAGGAGAATACCAGGTTTAACCATGTTTATAGGCTTTGGTCTTTCATTGGAGAGACTCTACTGTATCTGATTTCCAATATAAAAATGTGTAGAAGTGGATGAAAGAAATGAATAAAAAATTCCAGAAGTCTGTCTACCTATTTCTATAATTCTTGTGTTGTGCATTCAATATAACCAAACAAATGGTGTGATGGATGTGAGAGATGAACTCTCAGAAAAGAAGAAAGAAAAAGAAATGAAGCTTTTGAAATGTTGACCTGGAGAAAGCTATTCAAATTGCAATGGACAGATAAAAAAAAACAAGTATTTTGGTCTTAATTAATCCAGGTAGAATTCCAAATATGTAAACAGAGACTGACCTACTTTGGACACATAATAAGGGTGAATAGATGAATGTTGGAAGAAATTGAAGGAAGAAGAAAGAAGACTTCCAATGAGCTGGCTAGAAGGGGTCAAGGAAGCTACCAGAAGGTCACTGGATGAGCTATGAGTGATGGTCCCTAACAGATCAAATTGGAGAATATTGGTCCATATGGTCATCAAAAGTCGACTTGATGGACACTTTCCACAAAACAACAATATAATTGATCTTAAGAGACAAGGGTCACCTCTCCCGTCAAAATAGACGTCTAAAACCAGACGCCATCTCTAGGTGGACGCTTTTCAGTTTGCCAAAGCTGGTGTTGTGGCTTTGTCACCGACCTGAGGCCGCTAGTTGCGGCGACGGTCAATAGATGGCGTCTGGTTTTAGACGTCTATTTTGACGGGAGAGGTGACCCTTGTCTCTTAAGATCAATTTCCTCCCGGCAAAATTTCCATCAATATAATTGATGTATAAACTACATATATATCCTCCTGTAATATTCAGTAACACACTTCTCTCTAGATTTGGATTATAGATTAGAACTGCAAGAGAAGGTAATATGACCAAATAAATTAATAGTGTGTTTCGTAACAATGCTGTTACCGCAATGTCACACACTATTAATTTATATGAATTTGGTCTTATTACCTTGCAACACTTCTCTGGTGTTTTTTTTACTCACAATATTCCTTTTGTATTAAGATTGTTGAGATAGCTTTCTTTAGCTATTGAATTCATTCACTATGGTCAATAGAGGATATTTAAATTGTATTTTAGCTCTTCTTTGTAAATTCCAAACTATTGTGTGTGATCAGCTTGACATTGGGGCTGTTGCAGAGATCCTGAGGAACGTCTGTTCTTCCTACCGCCGCAGACTTGGATGCCTTACAGCCGAGGAAATCTCTGCCAATGAAGCTCAGGTGAGGTCCTAATGTATAGCTTGGTTCATCACTTCTTCTACTGGGTAACTACAGTGTCTATTGAACATTAACTTTTATTTGATAAAAAGGCACTTTCAAGACAAGGTTATTTTAGAGAAAACATCAACAATAGTGTATTCCAACTCCCAACATTTCACTGTCACTTATTCTCACAAGAGAGGAAGTGACTGGAATATTGGGAGTTGAAATAAACTACAGTTAAACCTCTCTATAGCGCCCCCTCTAAATAGCCCCTCCCTCTCTATAGCGCCCAATTTTAAATACCTAGTACAATGCGATTTACATTAAAAGTGACCTGTCTATAGCACCCTATTTTGGTGAGTCCCAAGAGGGGGCGCTATAGACAGGTTTAACTGTATATGTAAAACTTTTAATAAGAGACTGGCCAAATCCATTTCAATAATTTATGTGTGACCTTTTGATATAAAAACATTGTTATCACATTCAGATAAAAGTACTGGACAGTTTTTAGAAACAAAAAAAAAGGTAACAAAACCAATTCCAAATTAATTAATATATTAATTGATAATTGAAGTGTATTAAATATACTTTGGTCTGATTATGGTAACATTGCTGTGTGTCTGTTACCAAAACATCACAAACATATCAATAATTTGGATTTATACCTTTTGTTTCTAATCATACCTTCTCATACTAGACTGTTTCTATCTCTAATCCCCCAAATTGTTCCATATCAAGTCCAAAAACTCTAAACAAGTGACAATAGAAGCCAAATTTCTCATTAAATGCATTTCTAAATAAGCTATGTCCATGCTCAGAAGGGATCTAGAAAAACAGGCATTTTCCTTATTGAAGTTTTACCCTAATAATAATGTTATTAATACAGTAGAACCTCCATTAGAAGACACTCCTTAGAGGACAGTTTTCATTTGTAAAATTACCATTTTTACTATTTTGACACTGTCTGGTAAGAGGACATCTCCCTAAAGGACACTTTGGCTCCTTTACAGAGAGGTTCTACTGTATCTTTATCAATATTATGATTCTCATTTGGATTTGGTGTTGTTCTCCTGTGTATTTGTAGTGGTATAAGTGGAGGCTAGTAGACCAGTGGTATAAACTATGAATTTTCTACAACCAGGACCCAGGATCAAATCCTGTATTGGGCACTTATTTATGAATAATAAAAAAAAAGTGTTCCAATATTGTTCCAAGAGTCCAACCTGACCAGTGGATGCAAATAACCAAATGGGACTCTGGCACACTTGTAAACTGCTATCTACATGTGTAGACTTGTGGTTCACTTGAAATAAAAGCAGTCACTAAATATACTACCCACCATGACTAGTATGGTTTGCATCATATGTACTAGAGATAATTATAAATACTATAATTATAATGCTATAATTTTTTTTAAAATAGTATAAGTTAGGAAGATGTAACCTGTTAAGGAGCTATGTCCAAAGTTTGTCATGAATAATTGTTAATTTAAAAAAAGACACAGTTTAAGAAAAAAATTATTATTTTTAAAAAGTGTGAATCTTTGAACTATCTGTACTGTGAAGAGACTGGGTGTGTAAGTAAATGTGTGTGTAGGTGATGGAGGCATACAGGAGCCAGGAACAAGAGTGGAATCCTGTCATTGAGCGTGGTAGGTCTGGTTTCTTTTTATTGGTGGGCATACATCTTGTAATAACTAAACTCAGCAAAAGGCTTTTCTCTTTTCTCACAAAATTGAGTCATCAAAAATGTATTCATGGTTTATTTAACTTGTAGTAGGTATTATATATAGGTTACTATATATTAGGTACCACTCACAAAGAGCAACCCAGCTTATGATACCTACAGTGAATAATACACATTTACAATGTATTCACATATTTACAAGGTTTGTGGTGCGCAGGATCTTAGGTTTGGAATGTTCTTTCTTCTAAAATGGGCTGTTTTCTTCATTTATAAATTATTATTTTTTAAAAAATCCTCCCCCTCCCAGGTGACTTTGAACTCACAACCTCGGCATTACTCACAAGTATTGCTTATAAGTCTTCTTCTTTCTTATCTCCACTCAATCATATTAGGGTGTAATGCTTGAGACTTTTGTTGGTGTCTGCTGGGGATGAGTAGAGCTCATCAATGGATGAGTCAATGCAGTGGCATTGGGAGACTGTAGGGAATTTTTCAAATGAAGCCCTCTGCCTAAACTCTAGATGCAGCCCCTGATTATTCTGCGTGATGGCCGATGGAGCATAGTAGGGAGATTTGACAACCATCATGATTGGGTGAAGTAGAATGCATCTGCCTTTGTCATTAAGACTGGGAGCACTACTCAGTGGCAGGTAGACTTAGCTCCAAAAGAAATGGCCGCCTCTGACATGAGGAACAGACGCCATGTGCAGCCGCTCCTAACATTGAATACAAACGCTGCTCATCCTGTATCCCTGGATTAGGAGTCCTTACAGGGTACTATCAGTCGGGCCAGCTGAGCCCAGGTTTTTTAGTGAGCTTGTTACTGCTCCCCCTCCTCCTTTTTCATCCGGGCTTGGGACCGGCAAAGGCGTAGTTCTGCTTATAAGTTCTTGGTGCTAACCAATTGAACCACTGGGGAGTTCTTATGGTATATAGATAGCCCCTCTACAACTATTTACACAAATATAATCTTCTGGGATTTCATCTTGGAAGCCTCTTATCAATAATCAGATTTTTTAAGTGTCATGTGTCAAAGGGGATGATGGGGGAGTAAGGCGGCAATTTTAAACAGCAGCTACCTGGAATATAATCCCTCACTGGGCACTTGTATCTGATGTAAACTACTTCAATGACTCCCGATTATCACAAAAAGTCTAACTCCCATCAGTGAGTGCAAGTAACCAAGCAGGACCTCACTTGTAGGTTGAAAAGTTGATTTGCTTGCTATATGAATAGACATGTGGTGTACTACCAGGTTGAAACCAGCCATTAACTATACATGGCCTATACAGCTTGTACTTGGAAGTTTAAAATGTTGCTCCAATATAAATATATAATAACTTGAATGTCTCAAATATTTTCAAGTATCAAATAGAACAATATCCACTAAGTAGACAAGAAACATACAAGATGTAGAGACAATAAGAAGTAAAAATATATTTAAAAAAGGGATATATACAAGGTAATAAGACCAAATCCAAATAAATAAATAGTGCTTGACGTTTCGATAACAGCATTGTTACCATCATCAGACAAAAGTACTGAATGAGAAAATATATTTTCTCATTCAGTACTTTTGCCTTTTGTTGGTAACAACAATGCTGTTACTGAAACCTCACACACTATTTATTTATTTGGATTTGGTCTTATCACCTTGTATTTATAATCTACTAGCCGAATGACCCGGGCAACGCCCGTGTTTTACCCGACTGTAGATGTTACAACGGTGATCCTTAGGTCGCTGGTTCAAATCCGGCTCGAGGGAGCCAGCGAGCACGTGACCTCCCTGTGCGCGCGCATCCGTGACAGAGGCCGATGAGGAAAGATGGTCGTGACTATATATATATATATAATAATCCAAATTGTGCCTTATCCTAAAAGGCATACAAATAATACAGATGACTCAGAACAAGATGATAAGGTACAATTTGGATTATAGATAAGAATCACAATGTACCAAGATAAAGACTAAATAATAAATTCTCCTTCTTTGCCCACCATTTATTGCACATTTTTTGTTCTTTGACTAATTCCCAGATTAACAATAAAATTGTATATAGTCTCCCTTGTAAGATCATTGCCTAAGACATGTCTAAACCCTGTCTTTTCTAATATCCCACTCCTCATGACTTGACTCTGTTTAGAGACCAGACATGATGGGAGAGTTCTATCTAACTTGGACTGTAATCAACCATAAACATAAGGTAATAAGACCAAATACAAATAAATAAATAAATTGTGTGTAACATTTCTTTAACAATGCTGTTACAAAAACATCACACACTATTTATTTATTTGTATTTGGTCTTATTACCTTGTTTTTATAATCTATAATCCAAATTGTTCCTATCATGTAATCAACCATGTTAGAACCATGTATTTTGGCTGTTGCAGATTTACTCAACCTCCTCCATGAGCACCTCATTGATCTCATAATTTATTCGGCCCTCCACTCTTCAATGGTGAGAAATATATAACCATAGAGTGTTACAGGATGTCAACATTCCCCCCTTTTGTTAAACACAAGGCTTGGATTTACTTGCAAGAAAATATCTCTACACACTATAATTAGATTATTCATTTTGAATTCACATGTAAGATATCTGTAAAAGCTGTTCCCATTTTTTGCAGATGTGTCAAGACCATTACAAGATAGAAAGTTTTTGTTATTTTTATTTTTTTGAAACTGATGCAATTATAAACTGAATTTCTGAGCTTTAAACCATTACCACTGGTTTATTGTGATGCATTCAAGTGATGCCATAAATGTTTTATATACAGTAAATCCTCCCTGTGAAGGATACCTAATTGCAGAGCCAAAGTGTCCTTTACGGAGCGGTGTCCTCTTACCAGAGAGATGCTAAATAGTAAAATTGGTAATTTTGAAAATGAAAACTGTCCTTTGTAGAGAGGTGTCCGCTAAAGGGAGTTTCTACTGTATATATATATATATGTTGTAACCCCGAGTAAGCTGGCAGTGTGAATGAACTGGGCAGTCATGGTTCTGGGACAAGGGTGGTGAGGTTCTTCCCGAACAATGACAGCAAGAAGTGGAGGCAGGCTAGATGTTAGTTCCGAGAGGGTCAAAGACAGGTCACAGGATGAAGGAGGGGGAGGGGGAGTATGATCTTAAACTAATGAATCAAAGCACAAGGTAATAAGACCAAATCCAAATAAATAAATAGTGTGTGACATTTCAGTAACAGCTTTGTTACAGAAACATCATACACTATTTGGATTTAGTCTTATTACCTTGTGTTTATAATCTATAATCCAAATTGTGCCTTATCATAATGAATCTAAGGTGAAAGTATCAGGCTTCCAGGTATATAAGTTTAAGACATTTTAATTTAAACATCTCAAGCTTTCAGGCAAGAAATCCCATCTACAGGAGAAAATGTCTTTTAAATGTTTAAAAGGAACTTATTCCCTTCATCTTAATATTGATACAAGGGATTCTTCTATTGGATATATATATATATAATGAATCTTAACTAACAATGTCTGTGTTATTTTACTACAATTCTAAATATATTACATATACAGTAGAACCTGTCTGTTTTGCTCTTCTTTGGAAAATGGGTGATGTTGCCACGTTAGTCACCTTGGACCAGAATTTGTAAAATATTCCAAGGGAAGTGTGGTTAGACTTATCTCTTTTCATAAACAACCAAATAATTAATTAAATTAGAAATCCAAAATAACTAGATGTGATACTTGTTGAGGAATTGCGATTTACAGAACATATAATTTGCACCGCAAATAAAGCTGCAACATTTCCTAATTTAGAAATAAGGGATAGTCACAATACTTTGTGTTTCAATATTTAATTTAATTACAACAAGGTTAAATTAGACAAAAAAGAAAGTACAGTGTTGCTGATTGCCTAACTGTGAAGAAAATCAAAGAATAATTAAATATTTTACATAAATAAATACAAAGCATATCACAAAAGCTATCAGAAAACTAAATATTCTAAAAAGGCTGTGTGGAACAAACCTGGAACTCTCAGAACAACATATACCACCTTAATAAAGCCAATACTGGAATATGTAACACCTGTCTGGGCTCCCTCAAGTTCATCGCTAAAAGGAAGACTAGACAGTGTCCAAGCAAGAGCGACTAAAATAATCACTCGTGCTGTTTCATCCTCCAACAATGAAAAAAATTCAGAGAATGTGGTCTAGACATACTTGATAACAGAAGACAATTGAAAACAAAATTTTTCAATAGCATAAAAGTAAATAAATTGAAAACATATATATACCCTATAAAACCTTCTTAAACTGGATACAAAAAAAAAAAAGGTAATAAGACCAAATCCAAATAAATAAGTAGTGTGTGACGTTTCGGTAACAGCGTTGTTACCATCTTCAGACAAAAGTACTGAATGATTCAGTACTTTTGTCTGAAGATGGTAAAAACGCTGTTACCGAAACGTCACACACTATTTATTTATTTGGATTTGGTCTTATTACCTTGTGTTTATAATCTATAATCCAAATTGTGCCTTATAATGGATACAAAAATCAATGGATAAAAAAAAAAATGACTCAAAAGATCTTCAACACTTCCATGTGACAACAATATTAGAAAACACATAAATAGAATACAAGAAAAACCAATATTTCCTACCTCATTGTCATCAAATGTACTCAACAAACTTAATCTGTATGAACCCTGCAATAAAAAAGATATTAGACGTATATTTATAGTTGGTTCAATTAAATCAAATAGCCTGATTAGAATTAGAAAAACAATTGAATTATATACTGTGTTGAATTAAAGTGGTGTAAATAGAAACACCAGGGTGGATTTGCTCCCTCCCCTGACATTTAGCAAGGTTCTACTGTCTATTTGTGTTTCCCACATTTGATGTGTGTACAGATTCTGGAGTGGAGGAAAGTGGACCAGAGGGGGAGGAGACCGAGGTAGAAGACATCTGTGACAAACAGAGTAAGTTCCACACAAACTACCCACCCCAATGGATTACATTTTTTGGTTGGTTCATATTCTCTTGAGATACAAGAAAATAAGTTCAAATAGATTAATAGTGTACGACGTTTCAGTAACAATGGTGTTACCACCATCATCATCATCATCATCATCACCATGTTACTGAAATGTCACACACTATTAATTTATTTCGATTAGGTCTTGTAACGTCCTCGTGTTTGTTAGTTTACGTTAAGCAGCAAGAAGTATCTGGAAGATTAAAATAAAAGTCTTCATTTCTTTTCGGCTAACCACCGACATAAGTTTACATATATATATATATATTACAATCAGTCAAAAAGGCAACTCCACAGAGTACCATCAGTGATGTGCTCACTAATAATTTACTATATAGGCATGCCAGCTGCCGTTACAGGTCTTCTTGTATCTATAATCCAAATTGTGCTTTTTCAGTCTCTTGAGATGTTTATCCAAATATTAATTAATTGAAAACTTATTTTTGAAAATACCCATGTAATATTTTCAACTAATACAATAGAATCTTATCACCTTATAACAGCAACGTTGTTTTAAAAACATCATAATTCAAAGGCCCTAGTTTTAAGTCTCTCCAACTATTTTTAACCGTGGTTATAATAGCATAAAAGTGTTGTTGTTTGCTATACCAAGGTTTGACTGTGATATGAATTGATACCACTGGACCTTTTTATATAAATTTAACTTTATTTATTAAAACAGATAAAGTACAATTTGGATTATAATACAAGAAAATAAGACCTAATCCAAAAATAAATAATCCAATTGGATTAGGTCTTATTTTATTGTATTATTGAAACAGAATATACAATTAATTAAATCAATTACTATTCAACATAATATATATTTCAGCCAGTTTTCAAATCCCAAACAGATTGTTTACTTTAAATTTAACAGACTATAATTCAATAGGCTGCACCTTTCCTTTGTGATATTGAATTAAAAAAAAAATAGTTTGACACTGTATAAACAATAAATAAAATTTATAATACCATATTATGCAGCTTATTATTGTAGAACGACATTTGAAAATTATCCTGCATGTGTTTCTTTTTCAAAGGAAAAATTACTTTATATAATATTTTTGAACGGAAAAATATGTCCAGGGTAGCCTAGTGGACATGGCATCTGCCCGGTAAGCGGAACATTGTGGGCTCGATTCCCACCCTGGACACTTTATTTTTTCGTTTATCATTACTCTTCACAATTCATCCTTTCATACTTCATCCCTAAGGTTAGAAATAATCGTTATTTCTCCTTAAAATAAATTTCAAATTTTTCCTTTAAAAGAAACACATGGCGGATAATTTTAAAATGTCGTTCTACAATAAATAAAATATTTTTATATGTTAAAAATTGTAAAGCAGAAACACAAAGTAACAAACCAAAATAAATAAATAAATAGTGTGTGTCGTTTCGGTAACAGTGTTGTTACCATCTTACGACAAGTCATTCATTACTTTTGTCTGATGATGGTATCAACGCTGTCACCAAAACGTCGTATTTGTTTGGATTTGGTCTTGTTACCAAGTGTTTCTAATCTATAAAAATCTAAATTGCATCGCATCAAATTGTGAAGGAAATAATATTGGGTTGAACATCATTCTCCGGGACACCAAATATTGACTTATGGACAGGTGTTAGATCAGGTTAAAGTTATCAAACTAATACAGCTGTAAGTTGTCTAAATCAGCCATGAGAGAATGAATATAAAGCATGGCTTATGTGCGGCACTGCTGCTGGGTGTGACACTGTCAGCTACTGACCATTAAGTTACATTGTAAATGTGCAGACTTGCGTAGCTCACTACCACTTAAAGATTCAGAGTATGAATGCACAGAATTTTGTTGTGATGTGGCAGCAATAGTGTGGTTTTAACCAGTAAACAATGAGGTGTACCCAGAACTTTACTTATATGGAAAGAAAAAATTTGAATCAAATTGTTTTAAAACAACAATCTGCCAGTAGTATCAAAATTTGATTTATGAAAAAGGTTTAATTATCAATGTTGTGTCCCAATGAAAGCTTTTTAATTTAATGGGCTGCAGGTCAGGAGGTGTTAAAAAAATGATTGAAGTAAAGAAGCTCTATTTGAAAAAAAAAAAATATATATATATATATTCTATATAAACTTGGAGGTAAAAATGCACTCAAGAGAAAACCCTGGCATTGCCACCTGGTCATTCTTCTAGCTTTAAAATGATCCAGGAAAAATTAGGTCAAATCATTCCCACCATCCTGAACTAGGCAGTCAACACTCAAATCAATAAAGGTGATGCAGAATCCATTGATGAGAAACTGCTGCCGTACCAACAGCAACCCAAGGAGGCAGCACTGCATCACCAGGAACCTAAAGAAAAGAGGAAACTGCCAAATCAAAAGGCTCTCAAGATCAAGCCAGTCCCATACCGGCTGAAAGCCAAGGTCAAGCCATACTGGCAGGAGTTCAAGGACAAGGCAGCGCTGTTCCAACAGGAGAGCAACCTGGACTTTAGAATCCTCACTGAGCACCCCTCTCCTATTCCTGAGGTTTTCCTGGTGAGTAAACACTGTGCACTTCTCTAATTAAGCCCAATTTCCCAACAATTTATTTGTCCTTTATGCAGCAGTTGCAAAAAATCCTTTGGAACTGAACATGAATACAAATTCTAACAAATCCTTTTTAAATTACAATTTTATTTCAACTGTGTTAAATTCAACCCCTTTTTAATCCCAAACAGCCTATTTACTTTAATTTAACCAACTAACTCAACACCCTCTCAAGTTAAGAAAAAGGTATCTTGCTGATGGCTTGCGCCATCTGTCAGAATAAATATCAACTAATCATTGTGTGATTGTTTTATTGTTCCAGAATTAGCCAAATACCCAAGTGTTGAGACAATAAAGTATCCTAGAAATTTGTCCACTAGCAGAGTGTGAATGTTGCGATGAATTTATCACTATCATACAGGCTATAAATAATACTGTATAATGCCTACTTCAATACCACCAAAACTCCTGATCCCTTGGGGGTGTTGAATTAAAGAAGTTAGACTTTTTTTGGTCTTATCCCTAGTACACATGGTACAGGCCATGATAATCATGGTGGGTAGAGGTAGGCTTTTACTGTAAGTGCCCCACATGTCTACTCATGTAGAAGTTAGACTTGTGTATATATAGACTATATCAAGATGTGAGATTTGTCACCAATTTTGACAAATTGTGAGTGCAGGTTGAGGAGGATGACCTGAAGGAAGACATGGACTTAGACAGTAAGTTGTTCACACCTTGGGACTTCCACACATACAATCTCTCTAACTCAAATATTATTTTTTTATTCATGTAGTGCTGATACGGAGGTGTTGGCTATCATGTGATTACAAGTAAAATATTCTTCAATGATAAAAGAAAATAAGACCTAATCCAAATAAATTAATAGTGTGTGACATTTCGGTAACAATGCTGTTACTGAAACGCCACGCACTATTAATTTATTTAGATTAGGTCTTAATTTTTTGTAGCTTTAATCAAAATTGTTCTTTATCATTCTTCCATGATGTGTTACAGTCATTTTATTCACAATTGAATGTTGTGGCCCACTGTATGTATTACATCCCAAACACGATCCGACGCCAGCCATCTCTGTCTTGAGCTGGATGTACCATGATGGGAGCTCATAAAACCAAATTCTGGAGAGAGTTTTCTCTTTTAGAAAGGTTGCCAATTGAGGCTATGAAAAACTCTTATCTGTCTTTGATTTGTAATCAGCATCTTCCTTCTTCTAGATGTACTTTAAGAGTTTGACTTAACCCTATAAGCACCACCACTGGAAGTGCTGCATGATGTAATAGACTGTCACTTTTGGTCTGGCCAATCATTTCTGCTACACCATTCTGCTTGTTTCCTTATAACTCGAGAAAAACTATATATCAACATTATAAAAATACAGTATAATTTTATTACACTGAAGCATTACCCTTTAAATTGTAATAATTATAATGTTTGTATTTGCGTACTTATATATTTACTTATAGCTTGTCACATTTACAAGGATTTTTTATTTTTTTATTTTTATTTTTCAAAATGAGACATAGAAATTGAAATAGTAATTGAAATAGTAATGAGGTTTTTAGCCATAAGCAATGAGGTGTCCTGGCATTACATTTTTGCAAAGAATATTTTTGAATCAAATTTTTTTAAGCAACAATTTGCCAGTAGTGTCAAAATTTGATTTAAGAAATGGTTGAATTATCAATGGTGTCCGAATAAATGTTGGGTATTTGATGGGCTGCAGGTTAAGACATAAAAAAGGGATGAAATAAAGAAGGCCTATATATTTGAAAAAAAAAAAATTATATTCTATATAAACTTGGGGGTAAAAATGCACCCGGGGAAAATTTTGGCATTTCCCCGGGTCATTCTCTCTTCTAGCTATAAAATAACTTAAGCTTACACCATCATAGCCTCTAATCAGTCTTAACATTTAAATGAATGAAGGTGATGCAGACTCCATTGATGAGGATTTGCCGCCATACCATCAGCAACCCAAGAGGAAACAGTGCATCACCAGGAACCTAAAGAAGAGATGACACTGCCGCACCAGCAGAAAACCAAGGAGACAACATTGCCATGTCCACAGAAGCTCCAGACATTGCTGTGCCAACAAGAGACCAACCTAGACATGAGGATCCTCACTGAGCACCCCACTCCTATTGCTGAAGTTTTCCTGGTGAGTAAACACTGTACACACATACACAGCAAGTAAGGTCAAAGATTACTAGGTACGATTAAAAATTAACCAAAGTTTGTAATAATATAAAAAATGGTAGAGTCTCCCATGAAAGACCACCCAGAAAATACGACAACCCTGATTCCTCAAGGAAACAGTCTCTCATGCGAGTCTCAGTTATGATAAGTTATGGTCCAATTCTTACAGCATAAAAATAGGTGTTTTACATTAGCATTTATGTAAACTACAAAGTAAACCTTTTATTGAATATTGCAGGCTTTCTCTATAATATACTTATTTACTTCAACCTTGATAAGGTAGCACAATTTGGATTATAAACACAAGGTAATAAGACAAATATAGTGTGTGACGTTTCAGCGTTGTTACCATCTTCATACAAAAGTACTGAATGAGAAATTTTACCACAGCATGTTTTAAATAGTTACTGTTATCAAGTGGTACACATTTAAAACATGCTGTTGTAAAATTTCTCATTCAGTACTTTTGTTCACTTTAAACAGTAACTATTTAAAACATGCTGTGGTAAAATTTCTCATTCAGTACTTTTGTTCACTTTGAACAGTAACTATTTAAAACATGCTGTGGTAAAATTTCTCATTCAGTACTTTTGTTCACTTTAAACAGTAACTATTTAAAACATGCTGTGGTAAAATTTCTCATTCAGTACTTTTGTTCACTTTAAACAGTAACTATTTAAAACATGCTGTGGTAAAATTTCTCATTCAGTACTTTTGTCTGAAGATGGTAACAACGCTGTTACCGAAACGTCACAAACTATTTATTTATTTGGATTTGGTCTTATTACCTTGTGTTTACTTCAACCTTTTTTATACCATATTCCAATTTCATTATCAATGCTCTCTACATGTTTAAATATCAGACCATTCAAAACTTGACATCAAATAACCTTATCAAAATACAAATCTTTTAGATGGATGACAGCTGATCGCTGGAATGTTGGAAAAAGGAAGTATATGAAAAAAAGTTTGAAGCAAATCATTTTAATAATTTCCAACCCCCAAACATTCTATATTATTAAAATAATAGGTTTATAAAATTGAATAATACACAATCTATTAGTTATAAACATCAAAATAAATTTTATTTATCCTTACACGCAAGGCTCTTGAAAATGCACTAAAGAGAATCAGCTGAAGGTATTCTTTATATAAATTATATTTTACATTTAAATTAACTCTCTCTTAAAATGTTGAAGGATGCCATAGCTTGTAGTGTTGGGTGGCAAATATCCAGTCTTTGTGCCTTGATACATTGCCCCAAAAAACTTTTCTATTTTAATCATTGTGTGTGAATGGTGGTGGCGTCTTGTCTATCTCCATAGAAAGGAAGGGTGCTATTTCTGCGTTAGGCAGCCACATTTCAGAGTTCCTTGTAGGCCTTCACGGTAACCGTAGCGGCTCACGGCACCATACTTCGCCCTACAGGGCAGTCCCTTACTTGTACTGCTTCTCTCACCTGCCACGCAGAGGAGGACTTCTGGGCAGGATTGTGGGTGAATAGACTCATGTATTGTTTATAATATGTCAAGTTATTCAATCTTTTTATTTGAAAACTAATTGAAAGTAAACTTTAATTTTTTTTTCTAAATTTTACCACCAACTGAAAGATCCTTTTTATTTTCAATAACTTTTTGAACACTACATTATACAATGGCCACATTCATCTAAATTAAAATTTTCCTGAGTGAATAATCCTTGCATTGAAGGGAAACAACACAGCAGATGCAAAATCAGAGGCAATGGCTAACTCAGACCTTGATTTTGAAATCTTCAAATGCCTACAAAATATAAACAACCAGGCAAAAAATACATGATTCAAAATTCCATCATAGGTACCTAAACCAAATTCCTGAAGCTATTCTGGAATGTGGAATGAATTGACAGGCTGAAAGCTGTATTTCCAGACTCAAAACTGGCAGCCATACAAGACCTCTTCTTTTCCAGGATGGTGTTAAGATCTTCCCACAATGCACCATCTACAGGACCAAAGAGGCCTCACCAGACCACCTCTTGGAATGTATGGGAGCATCAAGACAGGACCTGTATTCCAACCCTACCAAGATTATAAATTTAATCCATGAATACAGTCTCCATGACCTTGTATCTACTTATATATTTGCCTTATTCTGTCTGTTTGTCTGTTTGTCTGAAGCTCACGGATAGAATGCGCGCTCATTGGCTGTCAGGGAACACGTGTCCTCCCTGCCCCCCTCTAGACAACCCTGTTATTCAAAAACCATACATCCAATCGCCATTAAATTCTGGGATATTATTAGGTATATCCCCGGAAAGGTTTTCGAAAAATAATTTCTTGAATATCTTGAATATCCTTAGAGTTATTTGCAGAATTGTAGATATAACTCGCAAGCAGCGCCGCCAGACGGTGATAGGCTTAAGCTTGCTGCTCCACCCCTGTTGACCTTGGGTCATCGTGTGAGTCACAGCATGATGCAACAAAAAACACTCTCTCTGGGGATTGCGGCGTCAACAACCTGTAAGTTTGCCTCTCTCATAAACCTGTCTATACAGACCACCCTGACTATAGCGACCACTCTAGACAACCCTGTTATCAGCTGCCTGTCTATACAGACCACCCTGTCTATAGCGGTCACCTTAGGCAACCCTGTTATCAGCAGTGTGATACATCCACCTGTCTATACAGACCACCCTGTCTATAGCGACCACTCTAGACAACCCTGTTATCAGCTGTGTGATACATCCACCTGTCTATACAGACCACCCTGTTAATAGCGACCACCAAGTCAACGTTTTTTAAAATATATTCGCACTCGGGTAACCCCGGGCGTTGCCCGGGCCATTCGTCTAGTGGTTATATAATGGAATAATAAAAAAGGTGAATTAAATATTTCTGGGGCCAATCCCATGGCAGGAAGTTTCACTGGGCCATTAGTGAGAGTTATTAAATCAAATAAGTTATCAAATACAGTATTGTTGGAGCACTACTTCAGATAAGTCCCCAAATCAGGGAAGACCTGATAAATGTGGTAGCCAAGGTCCCTTCTTTCTTCCCCTCCTTTCACTGTTAGATTGAATGACAAGGTTCAATATTTGGACTATAGATTAGTTACACAAGGTAACAAGACCAAGCCCAAATAAACAAATAGTGTAACATTTCGGTAACAGTGTTGTTACCATCATCAGACAAAAGTGCTGAATGAATGAAAATACAATTTAGATCATAGATTAAAAACACAAGGTTTATCACCTTATTATTATTATATTATTTTTTATTCATTCAGTACTTTTGTCTGATGTTAGTAGCAGTGTTGTTACTGAAATGTCGCATATTTTATTTATTTGTATTGGGTCTTAGTGATTGCTAGTTGGCCATTCAAATCACTTTTTGATATATAGAACCAACCAACTCTAGGTGTTTAGGAGTTGTAATGGAATTTTATAGAAAACTCTTATTAAAATAATTGATTTTATTCTTCCTCTGACATACAAATGATCAGTTACAAGAGGGAAGGTATTGAAGAGGGAAAATTGGTCGTTTCCAGTGTCTCAGGTTGGTCCCATTGAAGCCAGCTTGTGGGAGGCCAGGTACATGCTGAGAGGGGGAAGATATTGAAGAGAGTTGAGGAGGGAAATTGGTCGTTTCCAGTGTCTCAGGTTGGTCCCATTGAAGCTAGATTGCTGGAGGCCAGGTACATGCTGAGAGGGAGAAGATATTGAAGAGAGTTGAGGAGGAAAATTGGTCGTTTCCAATGTCTCAGGTTGGTCCATTGAAGCCAGCTTGTGGGAGGCCAGGTACATGCGAAAGGGGGGATGATATTGAAGAGGGAAAATTGGTCATTTCCAGTGTCTCAGGTTGGTCCCATTGAAGCCAGCTTGTGGGAGGCCAGGTACATGCGAAAGGGGGGATGATATTGAAGAGGGAAAATTGGTCATTTCCAGTGTCTCAGGTTGGTCCCATTGAAGCCAGTTTGTTGGAGGCCAGGTACAGGCGGAAAGGGGGAAGATATTGAAGAGGTTTGAAGAGGGAAAATTGGTCGTTTCCAGTATCTCAGGTTGGTCTCATTGAAGCCAGCTTTGGCGATAAAAGATGCCAGGTACATGCTGAGAGAGGAGCAGGGGTTTCTATTTCCAGACGACAATAGAAAGATGATTTGGGGCTCAGTATTGGTTAAAGAAATTCCATTTTAAATCCAAGTGATATCTTGTAAACATCAACAGGCTGGATGTAAGAAGTCTTCAGCTGGAGGATCAAGGTTCACCGATTTCAAGGGATGAACTTATTTTTCAATAGGCTTGTTGATCCAAGCAAAAGATGAGTAGGATATTTTTCATCATTAGAACAATTTCTTCTTGGGATTCCCCGCAGGAGATTAGAAGGTTGGTTTCCAGCAGGCAGGGATAAGACTTCAGTTGATCAGAGGACTTCAAGGGACCTGAAGATGAGAGCCTGGCATCAGGGAGGGGACCATCCTAACTGTGTTGAGACGGACTAGTGAAAGAGATGGAATGCCCAAAGACGGTTTTTCTAGACCATGTCTAACTCATTTCAAGGCTGTAGTTCTGCCAAGTTACTTAATGGTAGTGTACCCAACAATTATGCTCCCTGCAACATTAGTTAACTCTGCTGTATTAGTAGCACCTAGGGTCAGATCCTGTACCACTCTCTATTCCAGCATTCAGAATTATATTGGAATATGCCACGTTTTAATTATACTATTGTCTCTTTCTGTATTGCCGGGCTTAGGGACCTGATAAAAAAATTTTGAATTAAAAATGCCAATGGAAAAAGAATTTTGATTGAAAATGCCAATGCTTAAAGCCCTATTCCCTTAAGCCCTCAAAAGGTCCCATAGCCTGGCAAAGCAAAATGAAGCAATCTTATAAATAAAGCGTGGATATCCAATATAATCTGAATATCTGAAATAGAAAATGGCACAAGGCCAAACCAAAGATGCTACGGACACAACAGCTTTAACCAACGCTACAGGTAAACATAACAGTGGGTACACTACCAAAAAGCAGCCTGACAGAACTACAACCAAGAAATAAGCTAGGCACAGCCTAGGAAAAACACGCCTGAGGACATCCATCTCTGACACTAGTGAAATCTCAACTGCAACAATGGACAATCCTTGGATACCAATTCTTTATCTTTTTAAAAAATCTTAAATGAGAATTATTATATTTCATATTGAGAGACATCACAAGTTTAAAAATTTGTGGAAGAGTAATGGAGTACATTAAGACAGCAATGCTATAAAACAACAGTACTATAAGTGGGAACATTACACAGAAGTGGGACTTAGAAGGTAGATAGGTTAATTATATGACGCCATTTCTCAACCTCTTTGGCCCTCGGACCTCTACACTCTGTGAAACTCAGTCCTGGAAAGGTCATGGAATATGCAAAAAGTGTGATAACAGTAAATATTCCCTTCTTTGTTCCTCATAAGTTTCCACAATACTTGACACCTGTCCAGATGAAATGTTGTTTTTTTGCTTATTCCTTGTACACGTGATACAGGCCTTGATAATCATGGTTGGTAGTAATAGGCGACTGCTTTTACTGTAAGTGCATCACATGTCTACACATTTAAAAAGCAGTTCGACTTTGCACTTACAAATGTGCCAGAGACCCATTTGATTACTTGCACTTGCTGGTGGGGTTGGACTTTTGCAAGAATCAGGGGCCATTGGAGCATTTTTTTTAACAGAAAAAAGTGCCCAATGCGGGAATTGAACCCGGGTCGTAGCGTTCAAAAACCAACGGCTTAGACCAGGGGTCGGCAAACTGCGGCTCGCGAGCCACATGCGGCTCTTTGGATGTGAAGCTCTTTATGTGGTTCCCTTTGTAAATATTATTTATGTGAGTACTATTTATTTTTGGCAAGAAAAAAGATGCGGCTCTTTAAAAACTGAAATTTTGTAAATTGTATTTCTGACCCTTCCAACTTACCGCTGGTTTAGACCATCCTTCCACCGACCCCCCTGATGAAATGTTGTCACCATATATAGAGGGCTAGGTAAGGAAGGAATTGTTGTATGTGTGAAAAATCAACATTAGGTTTTAAAGCATTTCAGAATCCTATCTTTACCCATATCAGAAGTTTGTTGTTGTGTTCAAGAAGTTTATTACACATAATACACAGCGAATAAATTCTTTGCAACCTCTGGTTGTTAAATAGAAATTTTCCTTATAAAATTTCTATCATAGCATTGTTGCCATCTTTTCATATTGAACGTGGTAGTCCCTACAATGGCACCTATAGAATTGGCTGAAAACAGGTAAAAGACAAAAAAGAAAAAGCGACCATTGAAGTAGAGTTAAACCTATCTATCTTGGGACTAACCAAAATAGGGTGCTATAGACGGTCACTTTTAATGTAAAATGTTTACATTTTAATGTTTAAAATTAGGCGCTATTTAGAGGGGGCGCTATAGACAGGTTTAACTGTATTATACAGTAAAATCCCTTTTTCATGAAAACCATTGGGTACACTATAGCCACAGTTTGGCTTCTTTTTATTTATTTTTTAACCTTTCACCATTTTTAAATTATAATATTAAAGGACAGCCATACACACAGAAAAAGATGACCTCTTAAAATTGGTCAATTTGTTTTAATGCCTTAAATTGACCTATTTTCTTACTTTGATGCTGAATATTAAAATGGCCACAAAATATCATCCTTTAATGATAGGTTATAAACACAATATAATAAGACTAAATCCAAATAAATAAATAGTGTGTGACATTTCAGTAACAACGCTGTTACCGAAACGTCACACCCTATTTATTTATTTGGATTTGGTGTTATTACCTTGTGTTTATAACCTATAATCCAAATTTTGCCTTATCATTAATGATAGGTTCTTCTTATCACCAGCATATACAGTTAAACCCCACTAATACGAACCCTGGATATAGCGAACCTTCCCTTATAACGAACGCACGGCGATTCCCAATTCCATTCCATTGAAAATACCATCGTTATAACGAACTTTGTGATTTTAAAATAACGAACTACCCCTATAACGAACCTATTTTCAGTCTCAAAATGATAAAATCTATTAAAAATACTATGCTTATAACTAACTTAAAATTGTGATTTTAAAAATTTTTAAAACAACAAAATTTTGAGCATGTTTCAGCTCATGGATCGCGATTTCAAAACAAAAAATTAGCGGCATTGTTTGTTTTCATTTCCATTCTATTTTTGCTGCATGTTGTATAAATTTTTACACATTATACTTTTATTTAATAGAATATCTTTGCATTCGACAATTTTGAAATAGAATAAAAATACAAATGCTTCCAAAATAAAGAAAAGAAACAAAGAATGGCATTCTAAAAAAAAACAGTGGCACTTTTAGAAGCGTTCTATATCAAGTTTAACTAAGCAAAAAAATAATTCCAAATAATTTTAAAGCCAGAATTGGTTTGAATAACAGGTTAAAAACAAAATTTAATATACATCCCAGAAGAATATGTGAAAACTGGAATTGGAAAAAAAAAAGTTTCCCCCCAAGTTCCCCGTGTCTCATGGGCCACAAACAAATTGACTTATAAATTCTCAAAAACTACCACTACAGTTCAATTTTTAGAATGGAATTCTTGTTAGGTATATGACTCATTCAGGGTTCGTGGATATTCCCCCTGGCCGGCCGTTTCCCTACCGATTTGGTGTTAGAAAATTGGCGTTTTTTATTCGCAATTTTACCGATCGCGCTATCATATCAACATGTTTCGCGTCCGATTTTTCTGAATTGGATACTTTTGATTCATCCTCAATTGATTCAGAATACATGGAACTTTATTCCTTTGATGGAAATAACGATATTTTAAGACAATTTTGATTTTCTAATTTTACTTTCACTCTCAAACAACAAGGTATGAGAGACATTTTTTCAAATAAATTTAGTATTATATTATTTGAGAAAGTTGTTCTAAAATACTCTTATACCTTTTAAATATATAATTAATAATTTTTTTCCTAGGGGATTTGGCATAATTTTTAAATAATACAATAGGTTTATATATAAACATGTATGCTAATGATAAGAAGAACCTATTATCAAATGACTTCTTTTGATATTCAGCATTACTGTAAAGAAATAGGTCAATTTAGGGAATTAAAACAAAGTGACCATTATTAAGTTGCTGCCCTTTTGCTGTTTGTATGGCTGTTTTTTAATTATATGGTCTGAAAATTTAGAAAAGTTAAAAAAAAAAAGAGGCCAAACCGTGGCTATAGTGAACCGTGGCTAAAGTGAACCAAAAGCTCTGTCCCATTGGGGTTCACTATAGAGGGGTTTTACTGTATCTACTTCTATGTCTAATTAAAATATCAAGATAATATCTAGGCAAAGCGTTATTAACCCTTAACTGGACGGGTTGGGTAGATTCCGCCCATGCATAAACTTAATATAGGAAAAAAATATATTTTTCGTTTACTGAGAGCTAACAGCTTTGGTGTGTTCTAATTTTACAGTGATACAAACAATTTCCATTCATCGTTTAAAAATATAAGTTTTGGGAGGGCGGTTAAATTTGCATGTGTGGGCGGATTCCGCCCATGCCGTCCAGAAGCGTGAGAATTTTTCATGTTAGGGTTATAGCTGATTGCTCATTCTCGAGTCGCTTTCTTCCGCTTTTTTTTTAGCTTCCATTCATAAAATAAGACTTCTTTCTTTGACTAAGTAGAATTTATTCTTTTAGATAAAAAAAAGCAACTTCCTTAATTTTCTTTATCAAGGTAAGACTTTTTATTTTTGAAATTCTATTTATAATGGAAGATGAAATTTTGAATAAGAATTTTGACGATGATTCTGAAACTGAAAATTATTCATTGAACGAATCTTCAGATGTCAGTACAGATGAGGAATTTGATTCAATTCTTACCACTGTTCAAATGTCTTCAAGTAATTGTTTCATTGGGAAAAATGGCTATAAGTGGAACAAGAATCATGCAATAATTGGAAGAACCCGTTCTCATAACATAATTACACACTTACCTGGTCTGAAAGGCCCTGCTAAACCGAAGCCAAATTGTGGCATAGATATATTCAACTTATTTTTTACTGCCGTAATTATAAAACAAATATCTGAATTTACAAATGCAAAAATTGAAGAATTTCGCCAAAGAATTTCAGATTTGACCAAAAGTACTTACTCAAATTTTACAAGTGAAATAGAAATAAGAGCATTCTTAGGTTTGTTGTATCTAGCTGGAGTTTACAAATCAGGTCATGAAAATGTAGAATCTTTGTTTGCCTCAGATGGAACAGGCTGTGACATTTTTCGTTCTGTAATGAGTGTGAAGCGTTTCCTTTTTCTATTACTTTGTATTAGATTTGATAATTTCAAGACAAGATGCAAAGAAGATAGACTCTCACCCATAAGAGATATTTTCCAAACCATTATTGAAAAATTTCAAAGTTGTTATACACCTGCTGAATACCTTACTGTTGACAAAATGCTTGTAGGGTTTCGGGGAAAATGTCCATTCAAAATTTATATACCCTCAAAACCTAATAAATATGGGATAAAAATAGTGATACTAGCAGACTCAAGAACACATTATATGTATAATGCAATGGTATATACAGGAAAATCTAAAACTCCATAGTCAAAAGAACTATCCCTGCCAACCCAAATAGTTTTAGATATTAGTCGACCACTTTGGAAGAGTAATAGAAATATTACAGCAGACAACTGGTTTACTTCAATAGAATTAGTTGATAAGTTGAAAGAACATGGCCTTATATATTTAGGAACGATGAGAAAGAACAAACCTCAGATTCCACCACAATTCCAACCGCATCCTAAAAGAGAATCAGGAACATCTATTTTTGGTTTCTCTGGAACAAAAGCTTTAGTCTCCTATGTTCCCAAAAAAAGAAAATCAGTAATCCTTATATCTTCGATGCATCATGACAATAAATGTGACGAAACAACAGGAAAACCTGACCTTATAATGGATTATAATCTAACAAAAGAGGTGTAGATACCATTGACCAAATGGTCTCTAATTTTTCTACCTCTCGTCGATCCAGAAGATGGCCTTTGGCACTTTTTTATGCCCTCTTAGATATCACAGCTCTGAATTCTTACATCATCTTCAACTATCAGATTGATAAAAAGGATCAAAAAGAAAGAAGTACCTTTATTGTTGATCTTGGGAGATCCTTGATTGATGAACACCTGGCCACACGTAATCTAAATTCCCTCCCGCTGGAATTACAGACGACAATAAAAAAATTAAAAAATAATGATGGTTCAAGTACATCAAGAGGATCTACGATGCCACAAGAATCTGATACTCCAAAAAGGTGCTACAAATGTCCATCAAAAAATGCGGGAAAAGTGAAAACCTTATGTTCTGTATGTCAACTAAGCGTCTGTAAAAAACATTTCTTAATTATTTGTGAAAACTGTAAATAGATTATATTAGAATTTTTAGAAGTCAAAATATGTATATTAGCATTTGTAATCATTAAATAATCTTTCAAATATTGATTTAATCATTATTTAGCGCTTATTTCGTAAAGATACATATGTGGGTTGAATCTACCCACCCTGTCCAGTTACGTAAGAAAAAATCACCCGTCCAGTTAAGGGTTAATACAGGAACTTATTAGAACTATAGCTCACAGCACCATTTCAGCCAAAAAGTAGGATTAGTAAAAGCTCTTATATATAGAACTTTTACGCTCATTAATGATACAACTATAAGAAATATAGAAATTAACAACATCAAAAAAGAACTAATCAATGAAGAATTTCCCATAAAATTGATAGATAGAATAATAGAAGATATGAACTAATAAATATGAGAATAAT
>CP092880.1:53981013-54138142 GCA_030710605.1 Cordylochernes scorpioides
GTATAAACTACATATATATATCCTCCTGTAATATTCAGTAACACACTTCTCTCTAGATTTGGATTATAGATTAGAACTGCAAGAGAAGGTAATAAGACCAAATAAATTAATAGTGTGACCTTTCGTAACAACGCTGTTACCAAAACCTCACACACTATTAATTTATATGAATTTGGTCTTATTACCTTGAAACACTTCTCTGGTGTTTTTTTACTCACAATATTCCTTTTGTATTAAGATTGTTGAGCTAGCTTTCTTTAGCTATTGAATTCATCCACTATGGTCAATAGAGGATCTTTGAATTGTATTTTAGCTCTTCTTTGTAAATTCCAAACTATTGTGTGTTTGTGCTATCAGCTTGACATTGGGGCTGTTGCAGAGATCCTGAGGAACGTCTGTTCTTCCTACCGCCGCAGACTTGGATGCCTTACAGCCGAGGAAATCTCTGCCAATGAAGCTCAGGTGAGGTCCTATTGTATAGCTTGGTTCATTACTCCTTCTACTGGGTAACTACAGTGTCTTTTAAACATTAACTTTTATTTGATAAATAAAGGCACTTTGAAGACAAGGTTATTTTAGAGAAAACATCAACCAATAGTGTATTTCAACTTCCGACATTTCACTGACTTACTCTAACTTATTCTCACAAGAGAGTGACAGGAAGTAACTGGAATATTGGGAGTTGAAATAAACTACAGTTAAACCTGTCGCCCCCTCTATATAGCCCCTCCCTCTCTATAGCGCCCAATTTTAAATACTTAGTACGATGCGATATTTACATCAAAAGTGACCTGTCTATAGCACCCCCTCTCTATAGCACCCTATTTTGGTGAGTCCCAAGAGGGGGCGACAGGTTTAACTGTATAGGTTGATGTGTTTTTCTCTGAATCAACTTCTCAACCAACAAATGATCTTCAGAAAAAGTTCATTTTGAATTAAATTTATCACTTTGTTTATTTGTCATCTTATATAAATATAATGTGTCTGAATGATGCACAATTTTTCAACTCAGAAACTGTGGCAAATTAAAAAACTCATTTTTTTTTTCTTGCAATTTTTCATGACCTCAAAGGAGGAAGACCAAATAAAAATAAATAGTGTTTGATGATTCAGTAACAATGCAGTTACAGAAATGTCGCACACTATTTTTTATTTGATCTTATCACTTTGGATTTTGAATCTATAATCCAAATTGTGTCTTATCACAAGGAAGAAATCTAAATATTCTGGTTTCTATCTCAAACCTTCTTGAAATTACAAACAAAAGAAAAAACTTTTTAAATTCAAGATAAATATTCAATTTATATAATTCAGTAATATCTTTCACAAAAATATGCATATATTCATAATATCTTTCTATATATAAATGCCAGCCTATATACAGTTTAACCTCTCTATAGCACCCTATTTTGGTAAGTCCCAAGAGGGGGCGCTATAGACAGGTTTAACTGTATATATATAGGTAAAACTTTTAATAAGAGACTGGCCAAATCCCGTTGAATAATTTATATGCAACTTTTTAATGTAGCAACATTGTTATCACATTCAGATATACAAGTACTGGACAGTTTTTAGAAACAAAAAAAGGTAACAAACCAATTCCAAATTAATTTATATATTAATTGATAATTGAAGTGTATTAAATATACTTTGGTCTGAATATGGTAACAATTCTGTGTGTCTGTTACCAAAACATCACAAACATATCAATAATTTGGATTTAATCTTTTTATACCTTTTGTTTCTAATCCTACCTTCTCATACTAGACTGATTCTATCTCTAATCCCCCAAATTGTTCCATATTAAGTCCATAAACTCTAAACAAGTGTTCTATACAGACAATAGAAGCCAAATTTCTCAATAAATGCATTTCTAAATAAGCTATGTCCATGCTCAGAAGGGATCTAGAAAAACAGGCAGTGTCCTTATTGTAGTTTTACCATAATAATAATGTTATTAATACAGTAGAACCTCCATTAGAAGACACTTCTTAGAGGACAGTTTTCATTTGTAAAATTACCATTTTTACTATTTTGACACTGGTAAGAGGACATCTCCCTAAAGGACACTTTGGCTCTGTGATTTGGTGTTGTCCTTTACAGAGAGGTAGTTCTACTGTATTAGTATCTTTATCAATATTATGATTCTCATTTGGATGTGGTGTTGTTCTCCTGTGTAGTTGTAGTGGTATAAGTGGAGGCTAGTAGACCAGTGGTATAAACCATGAATTTTCTACAGCCAGGACCCAGGATCAAATCCTGCATTGGGCACTTTTTTATGAATAATAAAAAAAATATGTTCCAATATTGTTCCAAAAGTCCAACCCGACCAGTGGATGCAAATAACCAAATGGGGCTCTGGCACACTTGTAAACTGCTTTCTACATGTGTAGACTTGTGGTTCACTTGAAATAAAAGCAGTCACTAAATACTACCCACCATGACTAGCATGGCTTGCATCATATGTACTAGAGATAATTTTAAATACTATAATTATAATGCTAAAATTTTTTTAAAAGTAGTATAAGTTAGGAAGATGTGACCTGTTAAGGAGCTATGTCCAAAAGTTTGTCGTGAATAATTGTAATTAAAAAAAAAGACACATTTTAAGAAAAAAATTATTATTTTAAAAAAGTGTGTGAATCTTTGACCTATCTGTACTGTGAAGAGACTGGGTGTGTAAGGAAATGTGTGTGTAGGTGATGGAGGCATACAGGAGCCAGGAACAAGAGTGGAATCCTGTCATTGAGCGTGGTAGGTCTGGTTTCTTTTATTTGTGGGCATACATCTTGTAATAACTATACTCAGCAAAAGGCTTTTCTCACAAAATTGAGTCATCAAAAATGTATTTATGGTTTATTTCATTTCTAGTAGATATTATATATAGGTTACTATATATTAGGTACCACTCACAAAGAGCAACCCAGCTTATGATACCTACAGTGAATAATATGTACATCACATTTACAATGTATTCACATATTTACAAGGTTTGTGGTGCAGGATCTTAGGTTTGGAATGTTCTTTCTTCTAAAATGGGCTGTTTTTTTCATTTATAAATTATTATTTTTTTAAAAATCCTCCCCTTCCCCCAGGTGACTTTGAACTCACAACCTCGGCATTACTCACAAGTACTGCTTATAAGTCTTCTTCTTTCTTATCTCCACTCAATCATATTAGGGTGTCAAGCTTGATACTTTTGATGGTGTCTGCTGGGGATGAGTAGAGCTCATCAATGGATGAGTCAATGCAGTGGCATTGGGAGACTGTAGGGAATTTTTCAAATGAAGCCCTCTGCCTAAACTCTAGATGCGGCCCTGATTATTCTGCGTGATGGCCGATGCAGCATAGTGGGGAGATTTGACAACCATCATGATTGGGTGAAGTAGATTGCGTCTGCCTTTGTCATCAAGACTGGGAACACTACTCAGTGGCAGGCTGACTTAGCTCCAAAAGAAATGGCGCCTCTGACATGAGGAACAGACGCCATGTGCAGCCGCTCCTAACATGGAGTACAAACGCTGCTCATCCTGTATCCCTGGATTAGGAGACCTTACAGGGTACTATCAGTCGGGCCAGCTGAGCCCAGGTTTTTTAGTGAGCTTGTTACTGCTCCCCCTCCTCCTTTTTCATCCGGGCTTGGGACCGGCAAAGGCGGAGTTCTGCTTATAAGTTCTTGGTGCTAACCAATTGCACCACTGAGGAGTTCTTATGGTATATAGATAGCCCCCCCTACAACTACTTGTTGCACAAATAAAATCTTCTGGGATTTCATCTTGGAAGTCTCCTATCAATAATTAGATTTTTTAAGTGTCATGTGTCAAAGGGGATGATGGGGGAGTAAGGCAGGCAATTTTCAACAGCAGCTATCTGGGATATAATCCCTCACTGGACACTTGTATCTGATGTAAACTACTTCAATGACTCCTGATTATCACAAAAAGTCTAACTCCCATCATTGAGTGCAAGAAATCAAACAGGACCTCACTTGTAGGTTGAAAAGTTGATTTGCTTGCTATATGAATAGATATGTGGTGTACTACCAGGTTGAAACCAGCCATTAACTATACATGGCCTATACAGCTTGTACTTGGAAGTTTAAAATGTTGCTCCAAAATAAATATATAATAACTTGAAATTCAAATATTTTCAAGTATCAAATACAACAATATCCAGTAAGTAGACAAGAAACATACAAGATGTAGAGACAATAAGAAGTAAAAATATATTTTAAAAAGGGATACATACAAGGAAATAAGACCAAATCTAAATAAATAGTGCTTGACGTTTCGATAACAGCATTGTTACCATCATCAGACAAAAGTACTGAATGAGAAAATATATTTTCTCATTCAGTACTTTTGCCTGATGTTGGTAATAACAACGCTGTTACTGAAACCTCACACACTATTTATTTATTTGGATTTGGTCTTATTACTTTGTGTTTATAATCCAAATTGTGCCTTATTATAAAAAGCATACAAAAAAATACAGATGACTAAGAATAAGATAATAAGGTACAATTTGGATTATAGATAAGAATCAAAATGTACCAAGATAAAGACTAAATAATAAATTCTCCTTCTTTGCCCAGCATTTATTGCACACTTTTTGTTCTTTGAGTAATTCCCAGATTAACAATGAAATTGTATATAGTCTCCCATGTAAGATCATTGCCTAAGACATGTCTATACCCAGTGTTGGATCCTGTGATATAATTTTGGAAGTCGGATTTTTCTTTAAATTAAATTTTGTATTAAGCAATTTTTTAATTTTTATTCTTATATGTAAATAATTGTAAATCCTTTAAAAATTCAATTTTTGTATATTGTTGATGATTCAGTAAGATATGTAAATTTCTATCAGGTAAAGAAAAGACTCAATTTAGATAACTAATGTTGTAGCTACTCCTAACTCTAAAACTCAAATAAATCAAATATAATTCAGAGTCAAGTGGTAAAATGCTTCTTTATATCATTTACTGAACATTCAAGCCACAACAGTATGGTCCCTCGAGCCGGATGCTTTAAAAAATTAAGGTAAGCCATTTGAAAACTTAAAATTATTAAAATAAAGTCATGCCTAAATCAGAAGTTAAAATTCGGCATAAATTCAACTTTATTATTCAGGAAATAAAGGATCTGGAATCAAGGAATAAATCTATTGTAGAATCCAAAAATATACATAGATTAAAGCTATTCCAACAAGAAGTTAACGAAAGGAAAATTAGCCTAAATCAAATTGTCAACACATTATTAGAATCAGAGTTAGATGAGACACAATATGAGGATTATTCAAAAGCCAAAGATGATATTTTTAATATGTTGGTGTCTATTGAAGAAGCTTTATCTTTGATTGAAACCAAAGAAAATACTCATAGTGATAAACAACTGCCCGAATCCAATGTCAATTTACCTAAGATAAATTTACCCATTTTCAATGGTGATTCAGCCAATTGGCTTAGTTTTAGAGAAATATTTAACTCCACCATTAATTCAAATCAAACACTAACTGGAATACAAAAATTTCAATATCTAAATGCATCAGTTAAGGGTCCTGCGGAAAAGTTTATTCGGGGTTTTCCCATTTCTGACAGAAACTACCAGCAAGCATGGGATACCTTATGCAATAGATTTAATAACAGAAGAGAATTGGCTTTTTCACAAATCAACAAAATATTCTCCATAAGGCCATTAAAATCTATTTCAACTGGTTCTCTCTATGAAATCCTTGATGTTTGCAATGAAGGCATTAGAAATCTCTCAGTGCTAGGACTTGAGAAAAAAACACATTAACAGATCTAATCCTGATCAATTTTTTTGAAAAAAGAATTGGTGAAGCCCTCAGGAAAGAATGGGAATTAACCTTTCAAAATGAAGAATATCCAACATTTGAAAACTTTGTGAATTTTTTAGAAAAACATGCTAGAAGCCTGCAAGGTATGAGAATTCCTTTGTTCCAGGAACAAAAAACCTCTAGCAAAAATATGATGGCTCACGGCCTTTATGTCAACAAAGGTCAAAATTGTATTTTATGTCATCAAATTCATAAACTAAATGACTGCCATAGATTCATAAATCTTCCCTTGCCTAAAAAATGGGAATTAGTTAAAAAACATAAACTTTGTCAAAATTGCCTTAGAGCAAATCATGAGATATCCAAATGTCTCATCACATCAAGATGTAAAAACTGCAAGCAGAACCATCATACTCTTCTGCATGAATACAACTCTGAACCATCCATTCCACAACCAACAACCTCTCAAGAGATGTTGATTTCAACAAATACCATCTGTAATGTGATGCCTTTGGAAACGGAAACAAATATTCTACTGTCAACAGCCCTTATTGAAGTCAAGGCGAAGGATGGCTCATTTGTGCTATGTAGAGCATTAGTGGACAATGGGTCCCAAATACAGAGGGTGTTTCCTTTCAAATGAAACGATTTCAAACGTCCGTTAGAACTTTATTTTTCGAACGTGAATTTTTTTCATGTGTTCTATGTGCTTCCCCTTCTTCTTGGCTATCTCCCTGCATCGGACTTTCCAAGCTGCGAACACTTCCTTGACTTTGGAGAGCGAAACATTCGACCACTCCTCTTGTGCGGCTTTCCAAAGTCCGGCCTCAGTTTTGGGACGTCGGTTGAAGAGCCGTTGTTTCAACATACCGAACCCGTAAAAATCCAGTGGGCTGGCGTCGGGAGACTTCACTGGATTGTCCGAGTTCCTGATAAAATTTAGGCCTAGGGTGTCCTTCATTTCTTGTAGGAACTGTTGGGTTTTGTTGGAGGTATGGGAAGAGGCTTTGTCGTGATGAAGGAACACTTTGTCCATTTCCCCTGGGTAAAGGTCCTTCAGTTGTTCGATGACAGGTTTCAGAACGCATTCTATATAGAATTCTGAGTTCACCTTCACCTTCGATGGAACCTTTATGAGCGGAAGGACTCCACGGCCAGTCATTACCCCGACAACCATGAAACCTTTTGGGAAAGTTTCGGAGCATTGGTGAACCCAATTATCCGGGACCTGATTGCCTCTTTTGATGTAACAGATCTTCCGGATTCCATTGCAATACGTCACATACATCCATGCTTCGTCCAATGTTGCAGTATATTCCGATCTGGAACCGGCCAGGTGTTCCTCGTAGAGCTTCCGGGCATTCGTTGCACGGTTTTTCATGTGGAAAGGGGTGAGCTTGTGAACCTTGCCTTTTCGTCGGGTATCCAGTTCCAAATCTTTGTGAATGATGTTATTTATCGTTTTTAGCGATGTTCCACACATTCTGGAAAGTTGGCGCTGAGATGGTGGATTTTCAGTAGTTGCTAGCCGCTTTACCTTGGAAACCGTGGCGGGGGTCCGCACCGGACGTGGTCGATCGACTTGAAATTTTTGCCCATTGGATTCAGCTTTCCTTTTCTTTCCGATGCCATTTACTACCCTACATATTGTAGCTTTGCCAACATCTAGTCCTTCTGCTTTTAGCTTTTTCACTATGACGCTATAACTGTTTCCTTCTTTGGAAAGCCGCACAAGAGGAGTGGTCGAATGTTTCGCTCTCCAAAGTCAAGGAAGTGTTCGCAGCTTGGAAAGTCCGATGCAGGGAGATAGCCAAGAAGAAGGGGAAGCACATAGAACACATGAAAAAAATTCACGTTCGAAAAATAAAGTTCTAACGGACGTTTGAAATCGTTTCATTTGAAAGGAAACACCCTCCGTATGCCTAATTTCAGAACAATGTTGCCACAAGTTGGGACTTGAAAAAATGAAAAATTCTTATACACTAAAAGGTGTAGGTGACATTGTTGTCAACAGGACAACATCGCAGGTTGAAATAGAGTTCACCCCACATCATAATGATCAATTATTTTCTGCCAGAGCATTTGTGGTTGGGAGGGTAACTGCAGACCTTCCAAACTTCAAAATTCAGTCAGCAGACTTTCCTCATTTAGAAAATTTGCTCTTGGCAGACCCAGAATTCTATGTCACCAAGCCCATAGACCTAATTTTGGGTGCAGATACCTTTGTAGAAATCATTCTAGGTCATAAAACAGATTTAAAGCACCATCCTATAGCACTTAATACCAAGTTAGGTTGGCTTGTTTCTGGGAGAATCCATTCAAATATTAAGTCGAATACTTCGGTAATCAATCACTGTACCACTGAACTTGATTCCAGCATAAGAAAATTCTGGGAACTTGAAGATGTCCCAATTTCTAAGGCCCAGTTGGGTACAAAGAATGCCTGTGAGATATTATTCAAGTCAAACCTCAAAAGAGACATTGAGGGCAGATATTCAGTCAATCTCCCTTTGATGATACAACAGCTTTGCAAGAGAAAAACTTCATGGGATGAACCAATTGAATCAGATATAAAGTCAAATTGGAATAAATTCCAAACTCAACTATCGTGCCTAAAGGAAATCAAAATACCAAGATACCTGAACAGCTCATCTTCTGAAATAGAAGAATTACAACTACATGGATTTTGTGATGCATCCCTTAATGCTTATTCAGCAGTTTTTTACTTGAAAACTAGATTCAAAAATCAAAAGATCAAAATTATTCTGATAACCTCAAAAACTAAGGTTGCACCATTAAAGACCATTACAATTCCAAGACTTGAACTAAGTGCAGCATTGCTTTTGGCTCAACTGAATCAAGTCATTCTTGAATCATTTCCTTTTCAACCTGACAAAACCTTTTTGTGGACTGATTCACAAATCTGCATAGATTGGATAAGATCAGATGCCAGCAGATGGAAAGCCTTTGTTTCGAACAGAGTGTCGTCAATTCAAAATTTGACTCAAATCACTGATTGGTTCCATGTATCCAGTCAAGATAATCCAGCTGATTGCGCATCCAGAGGAATCATGCCTCAAGACTTGGTCAATCATAGAATTTGGTGGCGGGGTCCTATTTGGCTTCAAGAAAATAATGTTCGATATATTCCTTCTTCACCAACCCAAGTAAACCTCAATATCATTCAAGAAGAAGTCGGTGAAGGTCAAGTGTTGGATCAAACAACCTTAATTCAAAATTCAGAAACTATGTTAAATCTAGAATTCATTGAAAGGTATTCCACAATGACCAAATTGATCCGAATAACAGCTTGGTGTTGGAGATTCTACTACAATTGCCTCCTCTTTGATCCAATTCGTCAGAAAGGACCTTTGACAACAAGAGAATTAACAAAGGCAATTCAAGTCTTAGTCAAATCAATCCAGCAAGTTGAATTCTGCACGGAAATAAAATTACTGAAGTCAAACAAGCAACTACCTCTGTCCAACAAGCTAACTTCTCTAAATCCCTTTTTAGACACTCAAGGACTTCTAAGAGTTGGAGGTAGACTCAAGTATTCATATTTAAATGAAAATCAAAAATTCCCTCTCTTACTACCGAAGAATCACCACATCACCAATCTTATAATCGATGATATTCACAGGAAATACCTACATGCAGGACCTCAACTTGTATTGTCAATACTCAGAAAAAATTATTGGATTTTGGGAGCAAGAGATGCAGTCAAAAAAATCATTAAAAAATGTCTGATTTGTTTAAAATTTAAATCTACTACCATTCATCAAATCATGGGAAATCTACCTCCGGAAAAAATCATCCCATCAAGGCCATTCTCAAAGACTGGCATTGATCTTACAGGACCATTCTTAATAAAGAGAAGCCTGGGCAGATCTAAAACAATAAGCAAATCTTACATTGTACTATTCATTTGCTTTACTACTAAGGCCATTCATTTAGAATTGACAACAAGTTTATCAACTGATTCATTCATGGCCTCGTTGAGAAGATTCATGGCCAGAAGAGGGAAGCCCTCTGACATTTACTCAGATAATGCTACCAATTTTAAAGGAGCATCCAATTTTTTCCGCACTCAGTTTCAATTATTGAACTCTCAATCAGTGCAAAGATTGGTTACAAGGAATTAATCACTTGGCATTTCATCCCCCCAGGTGGACCTCACTTTGGTGGCCTTTGGGAAGCCGGAATCAAAAGTGTGAAATCACACTTGGTCCGAACCTTTAAATCAACAACCCTGAATTATGAAGAAATGAACACTTTGATTATTCAGATAGAATCTTGCCTAAATTCAAGACCACTGGCCCCTCTAAGTAGTGATCCCAATGATTATGAGGCCTTGACACCAGCTCATTTCTTAATAGGATCTTCGTTTTCAGAAATTCCAACCTCAAACTCTGAAGTCTTAAACTTACAGACAAGATGGAAGCTGATTCAAAAACTAAAAAACTCATTCTGGTCAAGATGGTCCAAGGAATATCTGAGCAACCTCCAAGGCCGTGGTAAATGGCGAATCAAACAAGACAATATCCAAATAGGTCAACTAGTTTACCTCAAAGAGGCTCAAATATCTCCACTTCACTGGCCTTTGGCTAGGATTCAGGAGATATTTCCAGGAGAGGACAAGAATGTCAGGGTAGTCCAGATAAAGACTTCAAAAGGAGTCTTCAAGAGACCCATTACAAAGCTGATTCCATTACCTTTCAAACAATGAAAATTGTAATCTTAGCTACATAGTCGGAATCAATTAGTCCAGCATCTATACTATTGGAACTCTTTTTTTTTATTTTTATTTTTTATTTTTATTTTCTAGTCATCTCTTCCCAGCCGGGGGAGTATGTTGGATCCTGTGATATAATTTTGGAAGTCGGATTTTTCTTTAAATTAAATTTTGTATTAAGCAATTTTTTAATTTTTATTCTTATATGTAAATAATTGTAAATCCTTTAAAAATTCAATTTTTGTATATTGTTGATGATTCAGTAAGATATGTAAATTTCTATCAGGAAAAGAAAAGACTCAATTTAGATAACTAATGTTGTAGCTACTCCTAACTCTAAAACTCAAATAAATCAAATATAATTCAGAGTCAAGTGGTAAAATGCTTCTTTATATCATTTACTGAACATTCAAGCCACAACACCCAGTCTTTCCTGGTCTGATATCCCACTCCTCATGACTTGACTCTGTTTAGAGACCAGACATGATGGAAGAGTTCTTTCAAACCTGGACTGTAATCAACCATAAACACAAGGTAATAAGACCAAATACAAATAAATAAATTGTGTGTAACATTTCTTTAACAATGCTGTTACTGAAACATCACACACTATTTATTTATTTGTATTTGGTCTTATTACCTTGTTTTTATAATCTATAATCCAAATTGTGCCTTATCAATGCTGTTACAAAAACATCACACACTATTTATTTATTTGGATTTGGTCTTATTACCTTGTTTTTATAACCTATAATCCAAATTGTTCCTATCATGTAATCAACCATGTTAGAACTATGTATTTTGGCTGTTGCAGATTTACTCAACCTCCTCCATGAGCACCTCATTGATCTCATAATTTATTCGGCCCTCCACTCTTCAATGGTGAGAAATATATAACCTTAGAGGGAGTGTGTTAAAGGATGTCAACATTCCCCCTTTTGTTAAACACAAGGCTTGGGTTTACTTACAAAAAATATATCTCTACACTCTATAATTAGATTATTCATTTTGAATTCACATGTAAGATCTCTGTAAAAGCTGATCCCATTTTTTGCAGATGTATCAAGACCATTACAAGATAGAAAGTTTTTGTTATTTTTATTTTTTTAAACTGATGCAATTATAAACTGAATTTCTGAGCTTTAAACCATTACCACTGGTTTATTGTGATGCATTCAAGTGATGCCATAAATGTTTTATATACAGTAAAACCTCCCTGTGGAGGATACCTAATTGCAGAGCCAAAGTGTCCTTTATGGAGAGGTGTCCTCTTACCAGAGAGATGCTAAATAGTAAAATTGGTAATTTTGAAAATAAAAACTGTCCTTTGTAGAGAGGTGTCCGCTAAAGGGAGGTTCTACTGTATATATATATATATGTTGTAACCCCGAGTAAGCTGGCAGTGTGAATGAACTGGGCAGTCATAGTTCTGGGACAAGGGTGGTGAGGTTCTTCCCAAACAATGACAGCAAGAAGTGGAGGCAGCCTAGATGTTAGTTCCGAGAGGGCCAAAGACAGGTCACAGGATGAAGGAGGGGGGGGGGGGGGGGAGAGTATGATCTTAAACTAATGAATCAAAGCACAAGGTAATAAGACCAAATCCAAATAAATAAATAGTGTGTGACATTTCGGTAACAGCGTTGTTACAGAAACATCATACACTATTTGGATTCGGTCTTATTACCTTGTGTTTATAATCTATAATCCAAATTGTGCCTTATCATAATGAATCTAAGGTGAAAGTATCAGGCTTCCAGGTATATAAGTTTAAGACATTTTAATTTTAAAAAATATTCAGCTTTCAGGCAAGAAAGACCTTCTACAGGAGAAAATGTCTTTTAAATATTTCAAAAGGAACTTTTTCCCCTCATCTTAATATTGATTCAAGGAATTCTTCTATTGGATAATGAATCTAAATCTTAACTAACAATGTCTGTGTTATTTTACTACAATTCTAAATATATTACATATACAGTAGAACCTGTCTGTTTTGCTCTTCTTTGGAAAATGGTTGATGTTGCCACGTTAGTGACCTTGGACCAGAATTTGGTCAAATATTCCACAGGGAAGTGTGGTTAGACTTATCTCTTTTCATAAACAACCAAATAATTAATTAAATTTGAAATACAAAATATAACTAGGTGTGATACTTGTTGAGGAATTGCGATTTACAGAACATATAATTTGCACCTCGAATAAAGCTGTAACATTTCCTATTTAGAAATAAGGGATAGCCACAATACTTTGTGTTTCAATATTTAATTTAATTACAACAAAGCAAAATTAGACAAAAAAGAAAGTACAGTGTTGCTGATTACCTAACTGTGAAGAAAATCAAAGAATAATTAAATATTTTACATAAATAAATACAAAGCATATTACAAAAGCTACCAGAAAACTAAATATTCTAAAAAGGCTGTGTGGAACAAACCTGGAACTCTCAGAACAACCTATACCACCTTAATAAAGCCAATACTGGAATATGTAACACCTGTCTGGGCTCCCTCAAGCTCATCACTAAAAGGAAGACTGGACAGTTTCCAAGCAAGAGCGACCAAAATAATCACTCGTGCTGTTTCATCCTCCAACAATGAAAAAAATTCAGAGAGAATGTGGTCTAGACATACAGAAGATGATTAAAAACAAAATTTTTCAATAGCATAAAAGTAAATAAATCGAAAGCATATTCCATAAAACCTTCTTAAACTGGACACAAAAAGAATGACCCAAAAGATCTTCAACACTTCCATGCGACAACAATATTAGAAAACACATAAATATGAAAATACAAGAAAAACCAATATTTCCTACCTCATTGTCATCAAATGTACTCATCAACTTAATCTGAATGAACCCTGCAATAAAAAAGATATTAAAAGTATAGTTATAGTCAGTTCAATTAAAGCAAATAGCCTGATTAAAATTTGAAAAACAATTTAATTAAAGCTGGTGTTTTGAATTGAAGTCTGTTAAAGTAAAAAGTCTGGGATTTGAAAAACAATTTAATTAAAGCTGGTGTGTTGGAATTAAAGTCTGTTAAAATAAATAGCCTGATTGAGAGATTAGAAAAACAATTGAATTATATACTGTGTTGAATTAAAGTGGTGTAAATAGAAACACCAGAGTGGATTTGCTCCCTCCCCTGACATTTAGCAAGGTTCTACTGTCTATTTGTGTTTCCCACATTTGATGTGTGTACAGATTCTGGAGTGGGAGGAAAGTGGACCAGAGGGGGAGGAGACTGAGGTAGAAGATATCTGTGACAAACAGAGTAAGTTCCACACAAACTACCCACACTAATGGATTACATTTTTTGGTTGCTTTATATTCTCTTGAGATACAAAAAAATAAGACCAAATAAATTAATAGTGTGTGACATTTCAGTAACAGCGTATGGTTGCAAGGTTTTCCCACTATGTACTAAATGTCAACCTGCAATCCCAAAACACATTATTGGCTGTATTGACTCATCCATTGATGAGCTCTACTCTTCCCCAGCAGACACCATCAAAAGTCTCAAGCTTTACAAGCTTGATACCTTAATATGATTGAGTGTAGATAAGAAAGAAGAAGAAGCGTAACAGTGTTGTTACCATCATCATCATCATCGTACCTAAACGTCACACACTATTAATCTATCTGTATTAGGTCTTCTTCTTAGGTCTTATTTTCTTGTATCTATAATAAGATCAATAATCATCTATCAATGTATCTATAATCCAAATTGTGCTTTATCAGTCTCTTGAGATGTTTATTATCCAAATATTAATAAATTGAAAACTTATTTTTGAAAATACCCATGTAATATTTTCAACTAATACAATAGAAACTTATTACCTTCATAACAGCAATGTTGTTCTCAAAACATCATAATTCTAAAGGCCCTAGTTTTAAGTCTCTCCAACTATTTTAACCATGGTTATAATAGCATAAAAGCTTGGTCCCAAGTGTTGTTTGCTATACCAAGGCTTGACTATGATATGAATTGATACTAATGGACCTTTTTTATAAATATAACTTTATTTATTGAAACAGAATATACAATTAATTAAATCAATTACTATTCAACATAATATATATTTCGGCCAGTTTTCAAATCTCAAACAGATTGTTTACTTTAAATTTAACAGACTATAATTCAATAAGCTGCAAATTTCCCTTGTGATGTTTAATTTACAAAAATGGTTTGACACTGTATAACAATATAAACGATAAATAAAATATTTTTTTATGTTGAAAATTGTAAAGAAGAAACACCCAAGGTAACAAGACCAAATCCAAAAAATTAATAGTGTATGTCATTTTGGTAACAGTGTTACACCATCTTATGACAAGTCATTCATTACTTTTGTCTGATGATGGTAACTGCTGTTACCAAAACGTCATATGCTATTTATTTATTTAGATTTGGTCTTGTTACCAAGTGTTTCTAATCTATAAAAATCTAATTTTTTTCTCATCAAATTGTGAAGGAAATAATATTGGGTTGAACATTATTCTTCAGGACATCTAATTTTTTATGATATTGACTTATGGACCGGTTAGATCAGGTTAAAGTTATCAAACTAATACAGCTGTAAGTTGTCTAAATCAGGTATGAGAGAATGAATATAAAGTATGGCTTATGTGCGGCACTGCTGCTGAGTGTGACACTGTTAGCTACTGGCCATTAAGTTACATTGTAAATGTGCAGACTTGCATAGCTCACTACCACTTAAAGATTCAGAGTATGAATGCACAGAATTTTGTTGTGATGTGGCAGCAATAATGTGGTTTTAACCAGTAAACAATGAGGTGTCCCCAGAATTTTACTTATATGCAAAGAAAAATTTTGAAATAAATTGTTTTAAAACAACAATCTGCCAGTAGTATCAAAATTTGATTTATAAAAAAGGTTTAATTATCAATGTTGTGTCCCAATAAAAGCTTTTTAATTTAATGGGCTGCAGGTCAGGACGTGTTAAAAAAATGATTGAAGTAAAGAAGCTCTATTTGAAAAAAAAAATATATATATATATATTCTATATAAACTTGGAGGTAAAAATGCACTCAAGAGAAAACCTTGGCTTTGCCACCTGGTCATTCTTCATGACCTCAAAAAATTAGGTCAAATCATTCCACCATTCTGAACTAGGCAGTCAACACTCAAATCAATAAAGGTGATGCAGAATCCATTGATGAGAAACTGCTGCCGTACCAACAGCAACCCAAGGAGGCAGCACTGCATCACCAGGGACCTAAAGAAAAGAGGAAACTGCCAAATCAAAAGGCTCTCAAGATCAAGCCAGTCCCATACCGGCTGAAAGCCAAGGTCAAGCCATACTGGCAGGAGTTCAAGGACAAGGCAGCGCTGTTCCAACAGGAGAGCAACCTGGACTTTAGAATCCTCACTGAGCACCCCTCTCCTATTCCTGAGGTTTTCCTGGTGAGTAAACACTGTGCACTTCTCTAATTAAGCCAATTTCCCAACAATTTATTTGTCCTTTATGCAGAAGTTGCAAAAAGTCCTTTGGAACTGAACATGAATACAAATTCTAACCAAATCCTTTTTAAATTACAATTTTATTTCAACTGTGTATAATACAACACTTGCTAAAATTCACCCCCTTTTTAACCCCAAACAGCCTATTTACTTTAATTTAACCAACTAACTCAACACCCTCTCAAGTTAAGAAAAAGGTATCTTGCTGATGGCTTGCGCCATCTGTCAGAATAAATATCAACTAATCATTGTGTGATTGTTTTATTGTTCCAGAATTAGCCAAATACCCAAGTGTTGAGACAATAAAGTATCCTAGAAATTTGTCCACTAGCAGAGTGTGAATGTTGCGATGAATTTATCACTATCATACAGGCTATAATAATTCTACGCCTACTTCAATACCACCAAAATCCTGATCCCTTGGGGGTGTTGAATTAAAGAAGTTAGACTTTTTTTGGTCTTATCCCTAGTACACATGGTACAGGCCATGATAATCATGGTGGGTAGAGGTAGGCTTTTACTGTAAGTGCACCACATGTCTACACATGTAGAAGTTAGACTTGTGTATATATAGACTATATCAAGATGTGAGATTTGTCACCAATTTTGACAAATTGTGAGTGCAGGTTGAGGAGGATGACCTGAAGGAAGACATGGACTTAGACAGTAAGTTGTTCAGACCTTGGGACTTCCACACATACAATCTCTCTATCTCAAATATTATTTTCTTATTCATGTAGTGCTGATACGCGGGGGTGTTGGCTATCATGTGATTACAAGTAAAATATTCTTCAATGATAAAAGAAAATAAGACCTAATCCAAATAAATTAATAGTGTGTGACATTTCGGTAACAATGCTGTTACTGAAACGCCACGCACTATTAATTTATTTAGATTAGGTCTTAATTTTTTGTAGCTTTAATCAAAATTGTTCTTTATCATTCTTCCATGATGTGTTACAGTCATTTTATTCACAATTGAATGTTGTGCCCCACTGTATGTATTACATCCCAAACACGATCCGACGCCAGCCATCTCTGTCTTGAGCTGGATGTACCATGATGGGAGCTCATAAAACCAAATTCTGGAGAGAGTTTTCTCTTTTAGAAAGGTTGCCAATTGAGGCTATGAAAAACTCTTATCTGTCTTTGATTTGTAATCAGCATCTTCCTTCTTCTAGATGTACTTTAAGAGTTTGACTTAACCCTATAAGCTCCACCACTGGAAGTGCTGCATGATATAATAGACTGTCACTTTTGGTCTGCCCAAGCATTTCTGCTGCACCGTTCTGCTTGTTTCCTTATAACTCCAAGAAAAACTATATATCAACATTATAAAAATACAGTATAATTTTATTACACTGAAGCATTACCCTTTAAATTGTAATAATTATAATGTTTGTATTTGCGTACTTATATATTTACTTATAGCTTGTCACATTTACAAGGATTTTTTATTTTTTTATTTTTATTTTTCAAAATGAGACATAGAAATTGAAATAGTAATTGAAATAGTAATGAGGTTTTTAGCTATAAGCAATGAGGTGTCCTGGCATTACATTTTTGCAAAGAATATTTTTGAATCAAATTTTTTTAAGCAACAATTTGCCAGTAGTGTCAAAATTTGATTTAAGAAATGGTTGAATTATCAATGGTGTCCGAATAAATGTTGGGTATTTGATGGGCTGCAGGTTAAGACATAAAAAAGGGATGAAATAAAGAAGGCCTATATATTTGGAAAAAAAAAAATTATATTCTATATAAACTTGGGGGTAAAAATGCACCCAGGGGAAAATTTTGGCATTTCCCCTGGGTCATTCTCTCTTCTAGCTATAAAATAACTTGGGCTTACACCATCCTAGCCTCTAATCAGTCTTAACATTTAAATGAATGAAGGTGATGCAGACTCCATTGATGAGGATTTGCCGCCATACCATCAGCAACCCAAGGAGGAAACACTGCATCACCAGGAACCTAAAGAAGAGATGACACTGCCGCACCAGCAGGAAACCAAGGAGGCAACATTGCCATGCCTACAGAAGCTCCAGACATTGCTGTGCCAACAAGAGACCAACCTAGACATGAGGATCCTCACTGAGCACCCCACTCCTATTGCTGAGGTTTTCCTGGTGAGTAAACACTGTACACACATACACAGCAAGTAAGGTCAAAGATTACTAGGTACAATTAAAAATTAACCGAAGTTTGTAATAATATAAATATAGTAGAGTCTCCCATGAAAGACCACCCAAAAAATACGACAACCCTGATTCCTCAAGGAAACAGTCTCTCATGCGAGTCTCAGTCATGATAAGTTATGGTCAATTCTTACAGCATAAAAATAGGTGTTTTACATTAGCATTTATGTAAACTACAAAGTAAACCTTTTATTGAATATTGCAGGCCTTCTCTATAATATACTTATTTACTTCAACCTTGATAAGGTAGCACAATTTGGATTATAAACACAAGGTAATAAGACCTAATAAATAAATAGTGTGTGACGTTTCAGCGTTGTTACCATCTTCAGACAAAAGTACTGAATGAGAAATTTTACCACAGCATGTTTTAAATAGTTACTGTTATCAAGTGGTACACATTTAAAACATGCTGTGGTAAAATTTCTCATTCAGTACTCACACATGATAACAGTAACTATTTAAAACATGCTGTGGTAAAATTTCTCATTCAGTACTTTTGTTCACTTTAAACAGTAACTATTTAAAACATGCTGTGGTAAAATTTCTCATTCAGTACTTTTGTTCACTTTAAACAGTAACTATTTAAAACATGCTGTGGTAAAATTTCTCATTCAGTACTTTTGTTCACTTTAAACAGTAACTATTTAAAACATGCTGTGGTAAAATTTCTCATTCAGTACTTTTGTTCACTTTAAACAGTAACTATTTAAAACATGCTGTGGTAAAATTTCTCATTCAGTACTTTGGTCTGAAGATGGTAACAACGCTGTTACCGAAATGTCATAAACTATTTATTTATTTGGATTTGGTCTTATTACCTTGTGTTTACTTCAACCTTTTTTATACCATATTCCAATTTCATTATCAATGCTCTCTACATGTTTTAAGTATCAGACCATTCAAAACTTGACATCAAATAACCTTATCAAAATACATATCTTTTAGATGGATGACAGCTGATCGCTGGAATGTTGGAAAAGGAAGTATATGAAAAAAAGTTTGAAGCAAATCATTTTCTTCTTCTTCTTTTTTCTTATCTTCACTTAATCATATCAAGGTATCAAGCTTGTAAAGCATGACAACCATCATGATTGGGTGAAGTAGAATGCGTCTGCCTTTGTCATCAAGACTGGGAGCACTACTCAGTGGCAGGCCGACTTAGCTCCAAAAGAAATGGCCGCCTCTGACATGAGGAACAGACGCCATGTGCAGCTGCTCCTAACATGGAGTACAAACGCTGCTCATCCTGTATCCCTGGATTAGGAGCCCTTACAGGGTACAGCCGGGCCAGCTGAGCCCATGTTTTTTAGCGAGCTTGTTACTGCTCCCCCTCCTCCTTTTTCATCCGGGCTTGGGACCGGCAAAGGCGGAGTTGCAAATCATTTTAATAACTTCCAACCCCCAAACATTCTATATTATTAAAATAATAGGTTTATAAAATTGAATAATACACAATCTATTAGTTATAAACATCAAAATAAATTCTATTTATCCTTACACGCAAGGCTCTTGAAAATGCACTAAAAGAGAATCAGCTGAAGGTAATCTTTATATAAATTATATTTTACATTTAAATTAACTCTCTCTTAAAATGTTGAAGGATGCCATAGCTGACACTTGTAGTGTTGGGTGGCAAATATCCAGTCTTTGTGCCTCGATACATTGCCCCAAAAAAACTTTTCAATTTCATCATTGTGTGTGAATGGTGGTGGCGTCTTTTCTATCTCCATGGAAAGGAAGGGTGCTATTGCTGCATTAGTCAGCCACATTTCAGAGTTCCTTGTAGGCCTTCACGGTAACCGTAGCAGCTCGGGACTCACAGCACCGTACTTCGCCCTACAGGGCAGCCCTTACTTGTACTGCTTCTCCCACCTGCCACGCAGAGGAGGACTTCTGGGCAGGATTGTGTGTGAATAGACTCATGTATTGTTTATGATATGTCAAGTTATTCAATCTTTTTATTTGAAAACTAATTGAAAGAAAACTTTAATTTTTTTTTCTAAATTTTACCACCAACTGAAAGATCCTTTTTTTTTTTTCAATAACTTTTTGAACACTACATTATACAATGGCCACATTCATCTAAATTAAAATTTTCCTGAGTGAATAATCCGTGCATTGAAGGGAAACAACACAGCAGATGCAAAATCAGAGACAATGGCTAACTCAGACCTTGATTTTGAAATCTTCAAATGCCTACAAAATATAAACAACCAGGCAAAAATACACGATTCAAAATTCCATCATAGGTACCTAAACCAAATTCCTGAAGCTATTCTGGAATGAGGAATGAATTGACAGGCTGAAAGCTGTATTTCCAGACTCAAAACTGGCAGCCATACAAGACCTCTTCTTTTCCAGGACGGTGTTAAGACACAATGCACCATCTACAGGACCAAAGAGGTCTCACCAGACCACCTCTTGGAATGTATTGGAGCATCAAGACAGGACCTATATTCCAACCCTACCAAGATTATAAATTTAATCCATGAATTCAGTCTCATGACCTTGTATAGTTATATAATGGAATAATAAAAAAGGTTAATTAAATATTTCTGGGGCCAATCCCATGGCAGGAAGTTTCACTGGGTCATTAGTGAGAGTTATTAAATCAAATAAGTTATCAAATACAGTATTGTTGGAGCACTCTACTTCAGATAAGTCCCCAAGTCAGGGAAGTCCTGATAAATGTGGTAGCCGAGTTCCCTTCTTTCTTCCCCTCCTTTCACTGTTAGATTGAATGACAAGGTACAATATTTGGACTATAGATTAGTTACACAAGGTAACAAGACCAAGCCCAAATAAACAAATAGTGCAACATTTTGGTAACAGTGTTGTTACCATCATCAGACAAAAGTGCTGAATGAATGAAAATACAATTTAGATTATAGATTAAAAACACAAGGTATATCACCTTATTATTATTATATTATTTTTTATTCATTCAGTACTTTTGTCTGACGTTAGTAGCAGTGTTGTTACTGAAACGTCGCATATTTTATTTATTTGTATTGGGTCTTAGTGATTGCTAGTTGGCCATTCAAATCACATTTTGATATATAGAACCAACCAACTCTAGGTGTATAGGAGTTGTAATGGAATTTTATAGAAAACTCTTATTACAATAATTGATTTTATTCTTCCTCTGACATACAAATGATCAGTTACAAGAGGGATGATATTGAAGAGGGAAAATTGGTCGTTTCCAGTGTCTCAGGTTGGTCCCATTGAAGCCAGCTTGTGGGAGGCCAGGTACATGCTGAGAGGGGGAAGATATTGAAGAGAGTTGAGGAGGGAAAATTGGTCATTTCCAGTGTCTCAGGTTGGTCCCATTGAAGCCAGCTTGTGGGAGGCCAGGTACATGCTGAGAGGGGGAAGATATTGAAGAGGTTTGAAGTGGGAAAATTGGTCATTTCCACTATCTCTGATTGGTCCCATTGAAGCCAGTTTGTTGGAGGCCAGGTACATGCGGAAAGGGGGAAGATATTGAAGAGGTTTGAAGAGGGAAAATTGGTCGTTTCCAGTATCTCTGGTTGGTCCCATTGAAGCCAGATTGTGGGAGGCCAGGTACATGCGGAAAGGGGGAAGATATTGAAGAGGTTTGAAGAGGGAAAATTGGTCGTTTCCAGTATCTCTGGTTGGTCCCATTGAAGCCAGCTTTGGCGTTAAAAGATGCCAGGTACATGCTGAGAGAGGAGCAGGGGTTTCTATTTCCAGACGACAATAGAAAGATGATTTGGGGCTCAGTATTGGTTAAAGAAATTCCATTTTAAATCCAAGTGATATCTTGTAGACATCAACAGGCTGGATGTAAGAAGTCTTCAGCTGGAGGATCAAGGTTCACTGATATCAAGGGATGAACTTATTTTTCAAGAGGCTTGTTGATCCAAGCAAAAGATGAGTAGGATATTCTCCATCATTAGAGCAATTTCTTCTTGGGATTCCCCGCAGGAGATTAGAAGGTTGGTTTCCAGCAGGCAGGGATAAGACTTCAGTTGATCAGAGGACTTCAAGGGACCTGAGGATGAGAGCCTGGCATCAGGGAGGGGACCATCCTAACTGTGTTGAGACGGACTAGTGAAAGAGATGGAATGCCCAAAGACAGTTTTTCTAGACCATGTCTAACTCATTTCAAGGCTGTAGTTCTGCCAAGTTACTTAATGGTAGTGTACCCAACAATTATGCTCACTGCAACATTAGTTAACTCTGCTGTATTAGTAGCACCTAGGGTCAGATCCAGTACCACTCTCTATTCCAGCATTCAGAATTATATTGGAATATGCCACGTTTTAATTATACTATTGTCTCTTTCTGTATTGCCGGGCTTAGGGACCTGATAAAAAAATTTTGAATTAAAAATGCCAATGGAAAAAGAATTTTGATTGAAAATGCCAATGCTTAAAGCCCTATTCCCTTAAGCCCTCAAAAGGTCCCATAGCCTGGCAAAGCAAAATGAAGCAATCTTATAAATAAAGCGTGGATATCCAATATAATCTGAATATCTGAAATAGAAAATGGCACAAGGCCAAACCAAAGATGCTACGGACACAACAGCTTTAACCAACGCTACAGGTAAACATAACAGTGGATACACTACCAAAAAACAGCCTGACAGAATTACAACCAAGAAATAAGCTAGGCACAGCCTAGGAAAAACACGCCTGAGGACATCCATCTCTGACACTAGCGAAATCTCAACTGCAACAATGGACAATCCTTGGATACCAATTCTTTATCTTTTTAAAAAATCTTATATGAGAATTATTATATTGAGAGACATCACAAGTTTAAAAATTTGTGGAAGAGTAATGGAGTACATTAAGACAGCAATGCTATAAAACAACAGTACGATAAGACAGCAGTACTATAAGTGGGAACATTACACAGAAGTGGGACATAGAAGGTAGATAGGTTAATTATATGACACCATTTCTCAACCTCTTTGGCCCTCGGACCTGTACACTCTGTGAAACTCAGTCCTCTCTATACTGTGTTTTTATTAAATAAACTATACTAAATATTAAAAAGAACTACATAACACATGTATCTTTTTAAACTCTTTTGCAATTTGTTGAGCGCTAACATCAAATGATGACATTTTAAAAAATATATACTTTTTTTCAATTTAGAAAATATATAATAAATTAAATTATATACAAACTTTTATTTACAATATTTAATCTATCTTCTTTATATATATATATTATATATATGGAATGGTCTAAATCGTTGGCTTCCAACCCCTACGACCCAGGTTCGATTCCTGCATTTGGCACTTTTTCTGATTTAAAAAAAAAATGCTCCAATGGCCTCCGATTCTTGCAAAAATCCAACCCTACCAGCGAGTGCAAGTAATCGAACAGGGCTCTGGCACATTTGTAAGCGCAAAAGTCGAACTGTTTTTCACCTGGGTAGACATGGGGTGCACTTACAGTAAAAGCAGTCGCCTACTTCTACCCACCAGGATTATCATGGCCTGTACCACATATACTAGGGAAAGCAAAATATATTTTACAGTAAAACCCCTCTATAGTGAACTCCAATGGGAAAGAGCTTTTGGTTCACTATAGCCACGGTTTGGCCATTTTTAAAAACTTTTCTAAATTTTTAGACCATATAATCAAAAAACAGCCATACAAACAGGAAAAGGCAGCCACTTAATAATGATCACTTTGTTTTAATTCCCTAAATTGACCTATTTCTTTACAGTAATGCTGAATATCAAAAGAAGTCATTTGATAAAATGTTCTTCTTATCATTAGCATACATGTTTATATATAAACCTATGTATTATTGAAAAATTAGGTCAAATCCCCTAGGCAAAACATTATTAATTATTAATTTAAAAGGTATAAGAGTATATTAGAACATCTTTCTTAAATAATATAATACTAAAAATTTATTTGAAAAAATGCCTCTAATACCTTGTGGTTTGAAAGTGGAAAGTAAAATTTGAAAATCAGAATTGTCTAAAAATATTGTTATTTCCATCAAAGGAATAAAGCTCCGTGTATTCTGAATCAATTGAGGATGATTCAAAAGTATCCAATTCAGAAAAATCGGACGCGAAACATGTTGATACGATAGAGCGATCGGTAAAATTGCGAATAAAAAACGCCAATGTGCAAACACCAATTCGGTAGGGAAACGGCTGGTAGGGGGAATATCCACGAACCATGAATTCCATTCTAAAATGAATTCCATTCTAAAAATAGAACTGTATTGGTAGTTTTTGAGACTTTATAAGTCGATTTGTTTTTGGCCCATGAGACACGGGTTGGGGAACTTGTTCTTCCAATTACAGTTTCCACATATTCTTCTGAAGTGTATATTAAATATTATTTTAAACCTGTTATTCAAACCATTTCTGGCTTTAAAATTATTTGGAATTATTTTTTAGCCTAGGTTAAACTTGATAGAGAACGCTTCTAAAAGGGCATGCTGCCACTGTTTTTTTTTCTAGAACGCCATTCTTTGTTTCTTTTCTTTATTTTGGAAGCCATTTGTATTTTTTTTTCTATTTCAAAATTGTCAAATGCAAAGATATTCTATTAAATAAAAGTATAATGTGTGAAAATTTACACAACTTACAGCAAAAATAGAATGGAAATGAAAACAAACAATGCCGCAAAATATTTTTTGAAATCGCGATCCGTTAGCTGAAACATGCTAACAATTTTGTTGTTAAATTTTTTTTTAAAACCAAATTTTAGTTCGTTATAAGCCTAGTATTTTTAATAGATTTTTTCATTTTGGGACCGAAAATAGGTTCGATATAGGGATAGTTCATTATTTTAAAAATAGCAAAGTTCGTTATAACGATGGTATTTTCAATGGAATGGAATTGGGAATCGCCGCCGGTTCGTTATAAGAGAAGGTTCGCCATATCCGGGGTTCGTATTAGCGGGGTTTTACTGCATATATATTATATATTTCTGAAGGGGCTTTGTTGGAAGGATGGTCTAAATCGTTGGCTTCCAACCACTACGACCCAGGTTCGATTCCCGCATTTAGCACTTTTTTCTGATTTAAAAAAAAAATGCTCCAATGGCCTCCGATTCTTGCAAAAATCCAACCCTACCAGTGAGTGCAAGTAATCGAACAGGGCTCTGGCACATTTGTAAGTGCAAAGGCCAACTGTTTTTCACCTGTGTAGACATGTGGTGCACTTACAGTAAAAGCAGTCGCCTACTTCTACTCACCATGATTATCATGGCCTGTACCACATATACTAGGAACAAGAAAAATATATATTCATATATATTTCTGAAAATAGAGCAAACTATATTTAATATATATTGGCAAATAAAGCTTATTCAATCCAAAATATGACATTTTATTATCTAAAAAATATATATACAGCAAAACCCCTCTATAGTGAACCCCAATGGGACAGAGCTTTTGGTTCACTATAGCCACGGTTTGGCCATTTTTTTACTTTTCAAAATTTTTAGACCGTATAATTAAAGGACAGCCATACACACTGGAAGAGGTTTCCTCTCAATAGTGGTCACTTTGTTTTAATCCCCATAATTGACCAATTTCTTTACATTAATGCTGAATAATAATAGAAATCATTAGATGAGAGGTTCTTCTTGTCATTAGCATACATGTACCTCTATGTCTAATTTCAAAATCAACACAAATCCTAGGCAAAGTTTTATTAAATATATATTCAAAGATATAAAATGATTTTAAAATATCATTATCACATTATATAATACAATGTTTATTTGGAAAAATGGCTCTAACACCATGTTGCTTCAAAGCATTCTTCATTGCACCATTCAAATAAAGTTAGTGTTTTACTTCCATTTCATTTTTCCACATATTCTTCTAGGTCTAGATTTCGTTTTTTTTTTAAGCCTGTCATGCAAAACATTGCTGACTTTAAAATCACCATAGTTAATGGCATAAAAATAATTTTTGTTTCATCACGGGACCGTTTATTTGGACTTTTTTTTTTTTTAAGTTCTAAAACGTACTATCGCGATCGCGGCAAAAGTTGAGGTTGATTCTCTCTATAACAATTTTTAATAGGATTATATTTTATCTTTTATAATATAAAATTTATATTCTCTTATTTTAATATGTGTGTTGTTATCCAAGACGAGGCAAGATTAACTAAGCATTAGTTTATTTCCTATTATAATATTATATATATTATATACAAGTCAAAAGAGATCACTAGCAGAATATTATTCCTTTTGGTTTCCAGAGCTCAACAATCTATGAGCCTAATACTCTGCACATCTCCTCCCTTAACTTTACAGGAACCTTCGAGGTATCTTGACTGCCCTTCCATATCTTGTATGCACGGCTGGCATTGAAGGGAGGCTCTTCTCTGGATCCTGGTCTTGGTTGTCCCTCTGCATCCTTCCATCTCTTGTAGATGAGGCCGTTGGTGTAGGGCAATCCTCCTCGGTCTCTTGCTCCTGGTCATCCTTGCATCTCCTTGAGAGCCAGGTTGATGTCGAAGTGGGGGTCTCCTCATTTCTCTGCTCCTGGCGCTGGCCATCCTCAGAAGCATCCATGGTACTTCCCATTTTTGGTAGAGGTGTGAGGTGGAGTCTGTTTCGCCTAACTTTTCCTTGGGGAGTTTGTACCCAATAGGAACGCGGTTCTTCGGATTTGTGAAGAACTGTTCCTTCTACCCTTTGATCTCTAATCCAAACGCTGTCCCCTTGTTGAAGCGGAGGCAAGCTATGTACATCGTGTCGTTTATCATATAGGCGCTTCTGGTTGATCACCCTCCTTTTCTCTCTTTCTTGCAAAGCTTCGGAGTCCAAGTACCTTGGCATCAGTGATGATTCTATTGCTGGAACAGAGGTCCTAAGGCGTCGTCCCATTAATAGTTCAGCTGGACTATAACCACTTTCCAGGGGCATCGTTCTATATGCTTGAAGAGTCAGATAGCAATCTTCTTCTTTCTTAAAACTTTGCTGTATATTCTTGATAATTGCTTCAATAAATCCATTGCTTTGAGGGAATTTCGGGCTGGATGTGATATGTTTGAAAGACCATTCCTTTGAAAATTTTGAAAATTCGGAACCCAGAACTTTTTGGAATTGTGGTCCATTATCGCTTCTCACAGTCTCAGGTGTTCCATGCCTAGCAAATATAGATTTAAGACGGCTTATTATTTCTTGAGCAGTTAGATTTTGTAAAAGTGATATTTCTGGGTACCTGGAGTAGTAATCACATACAATTAGATACCATCTCCCATTTGGATAAAAGAGATCCATTCCGACTTTTTGCCAAGGCCTGATCGGAAATTCTGAGGGCATCAAAGGTTCATGCTTGGGTTTTCTCTCCTTCAAGCATTTTGTACACGACGAAACCATCCTTTCAATCTCTTGGGAAATTCCTAACCACCAAACCGATTCTTTTGCTCTAGATCTGCATTTATTGATCCCAAAATGGCCTTGGTGCAATTTCTCAAGGACATCTTTCCTCAATGACTTAGGGATTAGAATTCTTTGTCCTCTAAGAAGAAGACCATTCTGATAGGTCAGGTCCTCCTGAAATTGCCAGTATCCTCTTAGTGCTGGATCTACTTCTCTTTTATTCTTAGGCCATCCACTCATACAGTATTTAGCCAATTGAGAGCAAAGTGAATCTTCCTTTTGCTTTCTAGAAATATCCAAAAGTCTTTCTTCTGTTGCTGGAAATTCAATGGATTGGATGTACGCAGAAAGTTCTTCTTCCAATTCATCTTTATGTGGTTTAGACATAGGCTTCCTTGGTAACATATCAGCCACTATTTGCTTTTTGCCAGCAATGTGACTTATTTGATAAGAATACCTCATCATCCTCATTTTTAATCGCTGAAGTCTGGGAGTCATGTCTTCCAAGGATTTGGACGTAAAAATGGCAATCAGTGGTTTGTGATCTGTTTCAATATGGATTTTAATACCTGTAACATAATCCTTTAGTCGATCACAAGTCCATACTATAGCCAGTCCTTCTTTTTCAATTTGGCTGTATCTTTTCTCTGTTTCTGAAAGTGTTCTAGATACATAAGCTATAGGTTTTAAAGATCCATCAGGTTGTTCTTGTCTTAGAACCCCACCTAATCCAAATGAAGAAACATCAGCCGATACTATGGTCGTTCTTGAGGGATCAAATAAAGCGAGGTTAGGTCTAGATACTAACTCTTGTTTCAGCAGGTTAAAGCTCTTTTTCTGAGGTTCATCCCAAACCCACTCGTTTTTTGTACTTAGTAACGAATTCAAGGGTTGTAATTTATCCGCAAGGTTGGGAATGAATTTTCCTAAATAATTCACCATGCCTAAGAAAGACTTCAATTCTTTTGTTGATCTAGGCGCCTCCATTTTTGTAATAGCATCGAGCTTTTCTTCGTCAATGAATAAGCCTTCTGAACTCAATGTGTGTCCCAGGAATTTTACAGTTTTAACTCCAAATTGACACTTTTCTGGGTTGAGTGTCATCCCTTCTTCTTGGATTTTCTTCAAAACTTGGCGTACCCTTTCGTTATATTCTTCTAAGGAAGATCCGTATACTACAATATCATCCATGAAGCATACAACCCCTTCTATTTTGCCTAGAAGCTGAGTCATCTTTCTTTGAAAGATTTCTGGTGCCGACGTTATTCCAAATGGGATTCTTTTGAAAAAGAACCTGCCGAATGGCGTTATAAAGGTGGTTAGTTTTTGGGATTCTTTAGCTAACCCAAACTGCCAAAATCCAGAATTTGCATCTAGCTTGGAAAAATAGCAAGCATTTCCCAGCTGTCCCAGGATATGCTCTGTCGCAGGTAGCGGATAATTTTCTCTTCTTATATACTGATTCAGCTTCATTAAATCAACACAAATTCTTATTTTTCCTCCTGGTTTCGATTCAACCGCAACCATTCCCGCACACCACTCAGTCGGCTCTTCTACTGATTCAATGACTCCTAGCCTGGTCATCTCTTCAAGTTGTTCCTTTACCTGTTTAATTAAGGGAATTGGAACTCTCCTAGGGGTGCATAAAGCGTATGGTTTCGCATCTGGTTGTAGGGATATTTTGTAATTTATTTTAGCATGTCCTAAACCATTAAATATTTCTGGAAACTCTCTTTTTGGATTTAAAAAATTTGATGATAATTGCTGAATCATTCTCACAATGTTTAATTTTTCACTTGTCTCCCCAGAGAGAAGTGGCTGCTTTAGTTTATCAACAATGTATATTTTCGAGTTTAAGTGCTGGCCTTTATTTTGAAGTTTTACGTGGATCATTCCAACTGTTTCCAAGAGTATTCCATTTGGACCTTGTAATATTTTATCAGATTTTTCCAGTTTTATTCTTTGGAAACTTTGATAATAATATTGTAGGGGGAGCACGTTGACATCAGCTCCGGTGTCAATTTTAAAATTAATTTGTCTATTATTTACCTTAATTGGTACTATCCATTTCTTGGAATTATCCTCTATAGATCCCAAAAAAACTATCTCTGATTTTATTTCTTTTATGGCTTCTGATCTACATACTTTGGCATAATGGCCCTTTTTCTTGCATTTACTACAATACGAGTTCATAGCTGGACAATTTTTCCAATCATGATTATTTGAATTGCCACACCTGGTGCATCCATGTGATGACCCTCCCAACTGGTTTGACTTGAATTGTCTTATTTTTGGTTCGTGCCTTTTTGCTTCTTTTATATGATTAGGCATTTTCTTTATTTGATCTATAGAATCTTGTTGGTAAAGGCTAGACTGCTGTTCTTTGACACTTTCTAATTGCTTTGCCATTAGTGTGGCTTTTACTAAGGTCAAGTCTGTATCAAGTTGCATTCTTTCAGATAATGCTCTATCCCTTACTCCAACAACTATCCTATCCCTAATCAACTCATCATGTAACATCCCAAAATTGCAGCGCTCAGCTAGGCTATGGAGTGCTGTGATAAATTCATTCACCTTTTCCCCTTCCTGCTGACATCTTTGATTAAATCTTGCCCTTTCATAAATTATATTACGTCTTGGAATAAAGTGACTTTCAAAGCATTCAATAACTTTACCATAATTTTCTAGTTGGTCACTTGCTATTTTACATGACAACAAAATGTCATCTGCATTATCACCCATGCAGTACACGAGCATATTAACTTGCTCATTTTCTGGGTTATTAATTAACCCGCTTGCCTGCCTAAAACGTTCAAATCTCCTAATCCATTTTGGCCAATCACCTGGATTTGAAAAATTAAAAGGTTCTGGGGCTACACAATTATAATTTTGGGACATTATAAAGATTTACTTATAATATAATTGATGAGGCACAATTTGGATTGTAGATTATAAACACAAGCTAATAAGACCAAATCCAAATAAATAAATAGTGTGTGACGTTTCGGTAACAGCGTTGTTACCATCTTCAGACAAAAGTACTGTACTTTTGTCTGAAGATGGTAACAACGCTGTTACCGAAACGTCACACACTATTTATTTATTTGGATTTGGTCTTATTACCTTGTGCTTATAATATAATATAACTTACCAAAAAGTTTGCTTGATGTCAAGTTTCAAATTTTCTTCGAACAACGACCTTCTTTATGAATTCAGTTTACCGCTTCTAAGCTTGCTTGATGTCGAATTTCAAATTTTCTTCGAACAACGACCTTCTTTATGAATTCAGTTTACCGCTTCTAAGCTTGCTTGATGTCGAATTTCAAATTTTCTTCGAACAACGACCTTCTTTGTGAATTCAGTTTACCGCTTCTAAGCTTGCTTGATGTCGAATTTCAAATTTTCTTCGAACAACGACCTTCTTTGTGAATTCAGTTTACTGCTTCTAAGCTTGCTTGATGTCGAATTTCAAATTTTCTTCGAACAACGACCTTCTTTGTGAATTCAGTTTACCGCTTCTAAGCTTGCTTGATGTCGAATTTCAAATTTTCTTCGAACAACGACCTTCTTTATGAATTCAGTTTACCGCTTCTAAGCTTGCTTGATGTCGAATTTCAAATTTTCTTCGAACAACGACCTTCTTTGTGAATTCAGTTTACCGCTTCTAAGCTTGCTTGATGTCGAATTTCAAATTTTCTTCGAACAACGACCTTCTTTATGAATTCAGTTTACCGCTGCCACCATGTGTTGTTATCCAAGACGAGGCAAGATTAACTAAGCATTAGTTTATTTCCTACTAGCGGACGTACCCGGCTTGGCCCGGGTTTTACCCGAGTAAAAGTTTGTCTAACGAATCTCTCGATAAAGTGAACATTTTTTTCCCGGTCCCTTGAAAAATACTCGATAAGTTGAATAAAATCAATATTAATTGGTTCCCTCGGTAATTGGAAGTTAAAGGAATAGTATCTTGCCTTTGAATTGTATCATTATTCTTGTCTCAAATAAATTGCCGTGTCATCCTGAATTTTGTCTTTCCTAATTTTCTACATTACAAAATCATCGTATCATCATGATAATATTTAGAGCAGATTGTTGAATTATAACAGATAAATTAGAATATTTATCTTGATTATTTCTAGGCGAAAAGTTATTTCAAAAATTTTATTTGCTAGAAACCTTCCCAGTACTATACTAAATAACTTCCCAAAGTTTCATGGCGATCCAATGAGTGGTTTGGTCAGGCATAAAGTACAAACAAACAAACAAACAGACACACATACATTCATTTTTATATATATAGATTATAATATTATATATATTATATACAAGTCAAAAGAGATCACTAGCAGAGTATTATTCCTTTTGGTTTCCAGAGCTCAACAATCTATGAGCCTAATACTCTGCACAATATGTTCTTAACATTTTGCCAGTGTTGTTTCACTTTGAAAAGTTCTGAAAATGGCCTTTTTTTTAAAAAGAAATAACGCTTTTGTTTTTAAAATGCCTTTGTTTTCTTCATTTTGGAAGCCATTTGCATTTTTTATATTTCAAATTTAATGAATGCAAATATATTCTTATAAATGAATTTAATAAAAAGTAATTTGTGTTAAAATTTATACAACATACAGCAAAAATAAAGTGCAAAAATCAAAACAAACAATGCCGCTAAATTTATTGTTTTGAAATCGTGATCCGCGAGCTGAAATATGCTCAAAATTTTGTTGTTTTAATTTTTTTTTAATTACAATTCTAAGTTCGTTATAAGCATAGTATTTTAAATAGATTTTATTATTTTGGGACAGAAAATAGGTTTGTTATAGGGGTAGTTCGTTATTCTAAAAATCGCAAAGTTCGTTATAACGATGGTATTTTTAATGGAATGGAATTGGGAATCGGCGTGGGTTCGTTATAAGGAAAGGTTCGTTATATCCAGGGTTCGTATTAGCGGGGTTTTACTGTATATATATCTTTTTTTTTTCAATAGAGCAATCCATAAATTGATCTTTAATTAAAAAGGCACACATATTGGATCCAGATAGAGAGTTAGATCTGGAAGTGTCATGGAATATGCAAAAAGTGTGATAACAGTAAATATTCCCTTCTTTGTTCCTCATAAGTTTCCACAATACTTGACACCTGTCCAGATGAAATGTTGTTGCTTTTTTTTTTGCTTATTCCTTGTACACGTGATACAGGCCATGATAATCATGGTGGGTAGTAATAGGCGACTGCTTTTACTGTAAGTGCATCACATGTCTACACATTTAAAAAGCAGTTCGACTTTGCACTTACAAATGTGCCAGAGACCCATTTGATTACTTGCACTTGCTGGTGGGGTTGGACTTTTGCAAGAATCAGGGGCCATTGGAGCATTTTTTTTTAACAGAAAAAAGTGCCCAATGCGGGAATTGAACCCGGGTCGTAGCGTTCAAAAACCAACGGCTTAGACCAGGGGTCGGCAAACTGCGGCTCGCGAGCCACATGCGGCTCTTTGGATGTGAAACTCTTTATGTGGTTCCCTTTATAAATATTATTTATGTGAGTACTATTTATTTTTGGCAAGAAAAAAGATGCGGCTCTTTAAAAACTGAAATTTTGTAAATTGTATTTCTGACCCTTCCAACTTACCGCTGGTTTAGACCATCCTTCCACCGACCCCCTGATGAAATGTTGACACCATATATAGAGGGCTAGGTAAGGAAGGAATTGTTGTATGTGTGAAAAAATCAACATTAGGTTTTAAAGCATTTCAGAATCCTATCTTTACCCATATCAGAAGTTTGTTGTTGTGTTCAAGAAGTTTATTACACATAATACACAGCGAATAAATTCTTTGCAACCTCTGGTTGTTAAATAGAAATTTTCCTTATAAAAGTTCTATCAAAGCATTAATTGTTGCCATCTTTTCATATTGAACGTGGTAGTCCCTACAATGGCACCTATAGAATTGGCTGAAAACAGGCAAAAGACAAAAAAGAAAAAGCGGCCATTGAAGTACAGTTAAACCTGTCTATAGCTCCCCTCTTGGGACTAACCAAAATAGGGTGCTATAGACGGTCACTTTTAATGTAAATGTTTACATTTCAATGTTTAAAATTAGGCGCTATTTAGAGGGGGCGCTATAGACAGGTTTAAATGTATTATACAGTAAAATCCCTTTTTCGTGAAAACCATTGGGTACACTATAGCCACAGTTTGGCTTCTTTTTATTTATTTTTTAACCTTTCACCATTTTTAGATTGTAATATTAAAGAACAGCCATACACACAGAAAAAGATGACCTCTTAAAATTGGTCAATTTGTTTTAATGCCTTAAATTGACCTATTTTCTTACTTTGATGCTGAATATTAAAATGGGTACATGATATCATCCTTTAATGATAGGTTATAAACACAATGTAATAAGACTAAATCCAAATAAATAAATAGCGTGTGACATTTCAGTAACAACGCTGTTACCGAAACGTCACACACTATTTATTTATTTGGATTTGGTGTTATTACCTTGTGTTTATAACCTATAATCCAAATTTTGCCTTATCATTAATGATAGGTTCTTCTTATCACCAGCATTACAGTTAAACCCCACTAATACGAACCCTGGATATAGCGAACCTTCCCTTATAACGAACGCACGGCTATTCCCAATTCCATTCCATTGAAAATACCATCGTTATAACAAACTTTGCGAATTCTAAAATAACGAACTACCCCTATAACGAACCTATTTTCGGTCTCAAAATGATAAAATCTATTAAAAATACTATGCTTATAACTAACTTAAAATTGTGATTTTAAAAATTTTTAAAACAACAAAATTTTGAGCATGTTTCAGCTCATGGATCGCGATTTCAAAACAAAAAATTAGCGGCATTGTTTGTTTTCATTTCCATTCTATTTTTGCTGCATGTTGTATAAATTTTTACACATTATACTTTTATTTAATAGAATATCTTTGCATTCGACAATTTTGAAATAGAATAAAAATACAAATGCTTCCAAAATAAAGAAAAAAAAATAAAGAATGGCGTTCTAAAAAAAAACAGTGGCACTTTTAGAAGCGTTCTATATCAAGTTTAACTAAGCAAAAAAATAATTCCAAATAATTTTAAAGCCAGAAATGGTTTGAATAACAGGTTAAAAACAAAATTTAATATACACCCCAGAAGAATATGTGAAAACTGGAATTGGAAAAAAAAAAAGTTTCCCCCCAAGTTCCCCGTGTCTCATGGGCCACAAACAAATCGACTTATAAATTCTCAAAAACTACCACTACAGTTCAATTTTTAGAATGGAATTCTTGTTAGGTATATGACTCATTCAGGGTTCGTGGATATTCCCCCTGGCCGGCCGTTTCCCTACCGATTTGGTGTTAGAAAATTGGCGTTTTTTAATTCGCAATTTTACCAATCGCGCTATCATATCAACATGTTTCGCGTCCGATTTTTCTGAATTGGATACTTTTGATTCATCCTCAATTGATTCAGAATACATGGAACTTTATTCCTTTGATGGAAATAACGATATTTTAAGGCAATTTTGATTTTCTAATTTTACTTTTCACTCTCAAACAACAAGGTATTAGAGACATTATTTCAAATAAATTTATTTATTTATTTATTTATAAATAAAACTTATTGGAACTATAGCTCACAGCACCATTTAAGCCAAAAAGTAGGATTAGTAAAAGCTCTTATATATAGAACTTTTACGCTCATTAATGATACAACTAAAAGAAATATAGAAATTAATAACATCAAAAAAGAACTAATCAATGAAGATTTTCCCATCAAATTGATAGATAGAATAATAGAAGATATGACTTAAAAATATGAGAATAATACTCTAATTCAAAATCTAAAGTGCAAAAACAAAGAAGCCAAATTTATCACATTGCCATTTATAAACCAAAAATTTGCAAGAGAAATTTTACTAATATATTCAAAAGTATGAAAAAATAAAAATTGCATGGAAACCATGTAACCCTATCTCTCAATATATCAACAACCATAAGAACACTCACTTACCAAGAAGAGCAGGTTTAATTTATGAAGTGAAATGTGGAAAATGTGACCAATGCTATGTAGGACAAACATCCAGAACTTTAAAAGAAAGAATGAAAAACCATTAATATGCCCTAAAATGGGATAAAATTGAGAATTCCGCACTTGTAGAACATAGAAAAATCACAGGGCATAATAATTTTAACCTAAAAGAAACAAAGATACTAGATTATGAGAAAAATTATTTTAAAAGACAATTTATAAAGAAGCCTTTTTCATTCAAAAGAAATGTGCTACAATTAACAGAATGGAAGAAAGAGTAAATATAAATTATATTCATAGATATGCTTTTAATTATTAAAAAAAAAAAAAAATTGGGTTTTCCACTTTTAATTCTAAGAATAATATTCTGTGTTTCTCAGATAACTATCTTCTTCTTATCTGTTATCTTGTTTACACCCTTGATAACAGTAACTATTTAAAATATGCTGTGCTAAAATTTCTCATTCAGTACTTTTGTCTGAAGATGGTAAAAATGCTGTTACCAAAACATCACACACTATTTATTATTTGGATTTGATCTTATTACCTTGTGTTTATAATCTATAATCCAAATTGTACCTTATCAATTATAAACATCAAAATAAATTTAATTTATCCTTACACGCAAGGCTCTTTAAAATGCACTAAAAGAGAATCAGCTAAAGGTAATCTTTGTATAAATTATATTTTACATCTAAAATCAATTCTCTCTTAAAATGTTGAAGGATGCCATAGCTTGTAGTGTTGGGTGGCAAATAATGAATATCCAGTCTTTGTGCCTTGATACATTGCCCCAAAAAAACTTTTCTATTTCATCATTGTGTGTGAATGGTGGTGGCGTCTTTTCTATCTCCATGGAAAGGAAGGGTGCTATTGCTGCATTAGTCAGCCACATTTCAGAGTTCCTTGTAGGCCTTCACGGTAACCGTAGCAGCTCGGGACTCACGGCACTATACTTCGCCCTACAGGGCAGCCCTTACTTGTACTGCTTCTCCCACCTGCCACGCAGAGGAGGACTTCTGGGCAGGATTGTGTGTGAATAGACTCATGTATTGTTTATGATATGTCAAGTTATTCAATCTTTTTATTTGAAAACTAATTGAAAGAAAACTTCAAACATGCTTTGTAGTACCCAAGATTTTCAAATAAACCACCAAGTAGTAATATTTTGCCTCCTAAAAGGTTGTTTAAACATCAAAAAGTTATTTTTTTTTCTAAATTTTACCACCAACTGAAGGATCCTTTTTTTTCAATAACTTTTTAACACTACATTATACAATGGTCACATTCATCCAAATTAAAATTTTCCTGGGTGAATAATCCTTGCATTGAAGGGAAACAACACAGCAAATTCAAAATCAGAGGCCTAACTCAGACCTTGATTTTAGACTCCTTCAAATACCTACAAAAAAACATCCAGACAAAAATACAGGAGTCAATATTCCATCATAGGTACCTAAACCAAAATCCTGAAACTATTCTGGAATGAGGAATGAATTGACAGGCTGAAAGCTGTATTTCCAGACTCAAAACTGGCAGCCATACAAGACCTCTTCTTTTCCAGGACGGTGTTAAGACACAATGCACCATCTACAGGACCAAAGAGGTCTCACCAGACCACCTCTTGGAATGTATTGGAGCATCAAGACAGGACCTATATTCCAACCCTACCAAGATTATAAATTTAATCCATGAATTCAGTCTCCATGACCTTGTATAGTTATATAATGGAATAATAAAAAAGGTTAATTAAATATTTCTGGGGCCAATCCCATGGCAGGAAGTTTCACTGGGTCATTAGTGAGAGTTATTAAATCAAATAAGTTATCAAATACAGTATTGTTGGAGCACTACTTCAGATAAGTCCCCAAATCAGGGAAGACCTGATAAATGTGGTAGCCAAGGTCCCTTCTTTCTTCCCCTCCTTTCACTGTTAGATTGAATGACAAGGTTCAATATTTGGACTATAGATTAGTTACACAAAGTAACAAGACCAAGTCCAAATAAACAAATAGTGTAACATTTTGGTAACAGTGTTGTTACCATCATCAGACAAAAGTGCTGAATGAATGAAAATACAATTTAGATCATAGATTAAAACACACAAGGTTTATCACCTTATTATTATTATATTATTTTTTTATTCATTCAGTACTTTTGTTTGACGTTAGTAGCATTGTTGTTACTGAAACGTCACTTATTTTATTTATTTGGATTGGGTCTTAGTGATTGCTAGATGGATATTCAAATCACATTTTGATATATAGAACCAACCAACTCTAGGTGTATAGGAGTTGTAATGGAATTTTATAGAAAACTCTTATTAAAATAATTGATTTTATTCTTCCTCTGACGTACAAATGATCAGTTACAAGAGGGAATGGATTGAAGAGGGAAAATTGGTCGTTCCGGTGTCTCAGGTTGGTCCCATTGAAGCCAGCTTGTGGGAGGCCAGGTACATGCTGAGAGGGGGAAGATATTGAAGAGGGAAAATTGGTCGTTCCGGTGTCTCAGGTTGGTCCCATTGAAGCCAGCTTGTGGGAGGCCAGGTACATGCTGTGAGGGGGAAGATATTGAAGAGAGTTGAGGAGGGAAAATTGGTCATTTCCAGTGTCAAAGGTTGGTCCCATTGAAGCCAGCTTGTGGAAGGCCAGGTACATGTGGAAAGGGGGAATATATTGAAGAGGTTTGAAGAGGGAAAATTGGTCGTTTCCACTATCTCTGGTTGGTCCCATTGAAGCCAGATTGTTGGAGGCCAGGTACATGCGGAAGGGGGGAAGATATTGAAGAGGTTTGAAGAGGGAAAATTGGTCGTTTCCAGTATCTCTGGTTGGTCCCATTGAAGCCAGCTTTGGCGTTAAAAGATGCCAGGTACATGCTGAGAGAGGAGCAGGGGTTTCTATTTCCAGACGACAATAGAAATATCTTGAAGACATCATCAGGCTGAATGTAAGAAGTCTTCAGCTGGAGGATCAAGGTTCACCAATATCAAGGGATGAACTTATATTTCAAGAGGCTTGTTGATTCAAGCAAATGATGAGTAGGATATTCTTCATCATTAGAACAATTTCTTCTTGGGATTCCCCGCAGGAGATTTGAAGTTGGTTTCCAGCAGGCAGGGATAAGACTTCAGTTGATCAGAGGACTTCAAGGGACCTGAGGATGAGAGCCTGGCATCAGGGAGGGGACCATCCTAACTGTGTTGAGACGGACTAGTGAAAGAGATGGAATGCCCAAAGACGGTTTTTCTAGACCATGTCTAACTCATATCAAGGCTGTAGTTCTGCCAAGTTACTTAATGGTAGTGTACCCAACAATTATGCTCACTGCAACATTAGTTAACTCTGCTGTATTAGTAGCACCTAGGGTCAGATCCTGTACCACTCTCTATTCCAGCATTCAGAATTATATTGGAATATGCCACGTTTTAATTATACTATTGTCTCTTTCTGTATTGCCGGGCTTAGGGACCTGATAAAAAAATTTTGAATTAAAAATGCCAATGGAAAGAGAATTTTGATTGAAAATGCCAATGCTTAAAGCCCTATTCCCTTAAGCCCTCAAAAGGTCCCATAGCCTGGCAAAGCAAAATGAAGCAATCTTATAAATAAAGCGTGGATATCCAATATAATCTGAATATCTGAAATAGAAAATGGCACAAGGCCAAACCAAAGATGCTACGGACACAACAGCTTTAACCAACGCTACAGGTAAACATAACAGTGGATACACTACCAAAAAACAGCCTGACAGAATTACAACCAAGAAATAAGCTAGGCACAGCCTAGGAAAAACACGCCTGAGGACATCCATCTCTGACACTAGCGAAATCTCAACTGCAACAATGGACAATCCTTGGATACCAATTCTTTATCTATTTTTAATCTTATATGAGAATTATTATATTGAGAGACATCACAAGTTTAAAAAATTGTGGAAGAGTAATGGAGTACATTAAGACAGCAATGCTATAAAACAACAGTACGATAAGACAGCAGTACTATAAGTGGGAACATTACACAGAAGTGGGACATAGAAGGTAGATAGGTTAATTATATGACACCATTTCTCAACCTCTTTGGCCCTCGGACCTGTACACTCTGTGAAACTCAGTCCTCTCTATACTGTGTTTTTATTAAATAAACTATACTAAATATTAAAAAGAACTACATAACACATGTATCTTTTTAAACTCTTTTGCAATTTGTTGAGCGCTAACATCAAATGATGACATTTTAAAAAATATATATATACTTTTTCAATTTAGAAAATATATAATAAATTAAATTACAAACTTTTATTTACAATATTTAATCTATCTTCTTTATATATATATATATTATATATATGGAATGGTCTAAATCGTTGGCTTCCAACCCCTACGACCCAGGTTCGATTCCTGCATTTGGCACTTTTTCTGATTTAAAAAAAAATGCTCCAATAGACTCCGATTCTTGCAAAAATCCAACCCTACCAGCGAGTGCAAATAATCGAACAGGGCTCTGTCACATTTGTAAGCGCAAAAGTCGAACTGTTTTTCACCTGGGTAGACATGTGGTGCACTTACAGTAAAAGCAGTCGCCTACTTCTACCCACCAGGATTATCATGGCCTGTACCACATACAGTCGAACCTCTTTAATTCAACACCCCAAGGGATCAGAGCTTTCGGTTGAATTAAAGGAAGTGTTGAATTAAAGTCAGATGATTAGCTAATCATCTAACTCGCTAAAATAATATTTTTTTAAAATAGCTTTGTAATATAAATTAATGACATTAATTGAAACCATTGTGTGTTTTTATTTTATTTTCATGATTAACTTTTAGTATCAGTGACAAAATGGCATTAATACATATTTTAGAAACATAAATAATTCTAACAAATAAATTTACTGGTAATGTGTTTTTTTCAATAATATAATCAAATATTAAATATGATATATTAAATAATATTTTATTCTAATTGAAAAATATAGCAGGTGAAAGGAAATAAATATGGTAAATAAAAATAAAATTTTAAAATATTATTTTAAAATAATCATGAAGATCTTTTAAAAAATTCCTTTAAAGATGTCTGTTTTTGCACTGAAATCCTATTCAGGATGTATTCCAGATGGTAATTTTGAAAAAAACATGCCTGCCTTTCTTCCTCTGAAATGTCTTTGAATAAATCAATTTTAATGTATTAAAGTCATCCACTGCTGCTGCAGGTGTTATTGATTTTATGTTTAAATCTTTTACAATAACACAGAAATGAAATACAGTGGACCCTCGGTTTGCGAGCATAATCCGTTCCACAGCCATGCTCGTACTCCAAAACGCTTGTAATGCGAAACTAATTTCTTATTTTTAATAATTGAAACTCGGGCAATTCTTCTTGCTACGAACAATTGCACAGTTTCCCACATTTTACATATTTCCCGAATCTGATCTGAAGGGAGGGATCCCAGTGAATTTTCATCCATCACGATTACGGGCAACCATCACGAGTTGCTCGTAATGCGAAATTTCACTCGTAATCCGAGGTAAAATTTTTCAAAAAATTTTGCTCGTACTGCGAAAAGCTCGTACTCCAAGGTGCTCGTAAACTGAGGGTCCACTGTATTGAAATAAAATGTTATCAAAATCATTGTGGCTACATTTTATAAAGATTTATTTATTTAAAAGGAAATTATTTGTTAATTTTAAAATAACTAAAATATTTTAATGCTGAAATTTAAAAATAAAATATTATTGTTAATTAGCACACGAAGCCTAAATCCCAGCGTAAAAAAAAAAAAACACACTCGCGACATTGCGCAACGGCACTGCAAAGTGAACATACAACTAACCAGGAACCAAAAGTGCGCGCGCGCGATCTTATCGGCGCCCGCCGATCGCCGCCGTAATGCCTTTTTAGCGGAAAGTTGTATGTAAAATAACATTCAACTGTCGAAATTCGAATTTTAAAATGGTCGAACTATCGGAAGTGTAGTATTATCGATATGTCGAATTACGGTTTGTTATTTGATAGGCCGGAGGTCGGGACATCAGAACATGGTCGAATTATCGCCGAGTGTCGAATTGGAGTGTGTCGAATTAACGAGGTTATACTGTATACTAGGGAAAGCAAAATATATTTTACAGTAAAACCCCTCTATAGTGAACTCCAATGGGAAAGAGCTTTTGGTTCCATATAGCCACGGTTTGGCCATTTTTAAAAACCTTTCTAAATTTTTAGACCATATAATCAAAAAACAGCCATACAAACAGGAAAAGACAGCCACTTAATAATGATCACTTTGTTTTAATTCCCTAAATTGACCTATTTCTTTACAGTAATGCTGAATATCAAAAGAAGTCATTTGATAAAATGTTCTTCTTATCATTAGCATACATGTTTATATATAAACCTATGTATTATTTAAAAATTAGGTCAAATCCCCTAGGCAAAACATTATTAATTATATATTTAAAAGGTATAAGAGTATATTAGAACATCTTTCTTAAATAATATAACACTAAAAATTTATTTGAAAAAATGCCTCTAATACCTTGTGGTTTGAAAGTGAAAAGTAAAATTTGAAAATTAGAATTGTCAAAAAATTTTGTTATTTCCATCAAAGGAATAAAGCTCCGTGTATTCTGAATCAATTGAGGATGATTCAAAAGTATCCAATTCAGAAAAATCGGACGCGAAACATGTTGATACGATAGAGCGATCGGTAATATTGCGAATAAAAAACGCCAATGTGCAAACACCAATTCGGTAGGGAAACGGCTGGTAGGGGGAATATCCGCGAACCATGAATGAGTCATATACCTAAAATGAATTCCATTCTAAAAATAGAACTGTATTGGTAGTTTTTGAGACTTTATAAGTCGATTTGTTTTTGGCCCATGAGACACGGGTTGGGGAACTTGTTCTTCCAATTACAGTTTCCACATATTCTTCTGAAGTGTATATTAAATATTATTTTTAACCTGTTATTCAAACCATTTCTGGCTTTAAAATTATTTGGAATTATTTTTTAGCCTAGGTCAAACTTGATATAGAACGCTTCTAAAAGGGCATGCTGCCACTGTTTTTTTTTTCTAGAACGCCATTCTTTGTTTCTTTTCTTTATTTTGGAAGCCATTTATATTTTTTTTCTATTTCAAAATTGTCAAATGCAAAGATATTCTATTAAATAAAAGTATAATGTGTGAAAATTTACACAACATACAGCAAAAATAGAATGGAAATGAAAACAAACAATGCCACAAAATATTTTTTGAAATCGCGATCCGTGAGCTGAAACATGCTAACAATTTTGTTGTTAAATTTTTTTTTAAAACCAAATTTTAGTTCGTTATAAGCCTAGTATTTTTAATAGATTTTGTCATTTTGGGACCGAAAATAGGTTCGACATAGGGATAGTTCGTTATTTTAAAAATAGCAAAGTTCGTTATAACGATGGTATTTTCAATGGAATGGAATTGGGAATCGCCGCCGGTTCGTTATAAGAGAAGGTTCGCCATATCCGGGGTTCGTATTAGCGGGGTTTTACTGCATATATATTATATATTTCTGAAGGGGCTTTGTTGGAAGGATGGTCTAAATCGTTGGCTTCCAACCACTACGACCCAGGTTCGATTCCCGCATTTAGCACTTTTTTCTGATTTAAAAAAAAAATGCTCCAATGGCCTCCGATTCTTGCAAAAATCCAACCCTACCAGTGAGTGCAAGTAATCGAACAGGGCTCTGGCACATTTGTAAGTGCAAAGGCCAACTGTTTTTCACCTGTGTAGACATGTGGTGCACTTACAGTAAAAGCAGTCGCCTACTTCTACCCACCATGAATATCATGGCCTGTACCACATATACTAGGGACAAGCAAAATATATATTCATATATATTTCTGAAAATAGAGCAAACTATATTTAATATATATTGGCAAATAAAGCTTATTCAATCCAAAATATGACATTTTATTATCTAAAAAATATATATACAGCAAAACCCCTCTATAGTGAACCCCAATGGGACAGAGCTTTTGGTTCACTATAGCCACAGTTTGGCCATTTTTTTACTTTTCAAAATTTTTAGACCATATAATTAAAGGACAGCCATACACACTGGAAGAGATTTCCTCTTAATAGTGGTCACTTTGTTTTAATCCCCATAATTGACCAATTTCTTTACATTAATGCTGAATAATAATAGAAATCATTAGATGAGAGGTTCTTCTTGTCATTAGCATACATGTACCTCTATGTCTAATTTCAAAATCAACACAAATCCTAGGCAAAGTTTTATTAAATATATATTCAAAGATATAAAATGATTTTAAAATATCATTATCACATTATATAATACAATGTTTATTTGGAAAAATGGCTCTAACACCATGTTGCTTCAAAGCATTCTTCATTGCACCATTCAAATAAAGTTAGTGTTTTACTTCCATTTCATTTTCCCACATATTCTTCTAGGTCTAGATTTCGTTTTTTTTAAGCCTGTCATGCAAAACATTGCTGACTTTAAAATCACCATAGTTAATGGCATAAAAATAATTTTTGTTTCATCACGGGACCGTTTATTTGGACTTTTTTTTTTTTAAGTTCTAAAACGTACGATCGCGATCGCGGCAAAAGTTGAGGTTGATTCTCTTTATAACAATTTTTAATAGCATTATATTTTATCTTTTATAATATAAAATTTATATTCTCTTATTTTAATATGTTCTTAACATTTTGCCAGTGTTGTTTCACTTTGAAAAGTTCTGAAAATGGCCTTTTTTTTTTTTAAAGAAATAACGCTTTTGTTTTTAAAATGCCTTTGTTTTCTTCATTTTGGAAGCCATTTGCATTTTTTATATTTCAAATTTAATGAAAGCAAATATATTCTTATAAATGAATTTAATAAAAAGTAATTTGTGTTAAAATTTATACAACATACAGCAAAAATAAAGTGCAAAAATCAAAACAAACAATGCCGCTAAATTTATTGTTTTGAAATCGTGATCCGCGAGCTGAAATATGCTCAAAATTTTGTTGTTTTAATTTTTTTTTAATTACAATTCTAAGTTCGTTATAAGCATAGTATTTTAAATAGATTTTATTATTTTGGGACAGAAAATAGGTTCGTTATAGGGGTAGTTCGTTATTCTAAAAATTGCAAAGTTCGTTATAACTATGGTATTTTTAATGGAATGGAATTGGGAATCGACGTGGGTTCGTTATAAAGAAAGGTTCGTTATATCCAGGGTTCGTATTAGCGGGGTTTTACTGTATATATATCTTTTTTTTTTCAATAGAGCAATCCATAAATAGATCTTTAATTAAAAAGGCACACATATTGGATCCAGATAGAGAGTTAGATCTGGAAGTGTCATGGAATATGCAAAAAGTGTGATAACAGTAAATATTCCTTTCTTTGTTCCTCATAAGTTTCCACTATACTTGACACCTGTCCAGATGAAATGTTGTTGCTTTTTTTTTGCTTATTCCTTGTACACGTGATACAGGCCATGATAATCATGGTGGGTAGTAATAGGCGACTGCTTTTACTGTAAGTGCATCACATGTCTACACATTTAAAAAGCAGTTCGACTTTGCACTTACAAATGTGCCAGAGACCCATTTGATTACTTGCACTTGCTGGTGGGGTTGGACTTTTGCAAGAATCAGGGGCCATTGGAGCATTTTTTTTTTTAACAGAAAAAAGTGCCCAATGCGGGAATTGAACCCGGGTCGTAGCGTTCAAAAACCAACGGCTTAGACCAGGGGTCGGCAAACTGCGGCTCGCGAGCCACATGCGGCTCTTTGGATGTGAAACTCTTTATGTGGTTCCCTTTATAAATATTATTTATGTGAGTACTATTTATTTTTGGCAAGAAAAAAGATAAGGCTCTTTAAAAACTGAAATTTTGTAAATTGTATTTCTGACCCTTCCAACTTACCGCTGGTTTAGACCATCCTTCCACCGACCCCCTGATGAAATGTTGACACCATATATAGAGGGCTAGGTAAGGAAGGAATTGTTGTATGTGTGAAAAAATCAACATTAGGTTTTAAAGCATTTCAGAATCCTATCTTTACCCATATCAGAAGTTTGTTGTTGTGTTCAAGAAGTTTATTACACATAATACACAGCGAATAAATTCTTTGCAACCTCTGGTTGTTAAATAGAAATTTTCCTTATAAAAGTTCTATCAAAGCATTAATTGTTGCCATCTTTTCATATTGAACGTGGTAGTCCCTACAATGGCACCTATAGAATAGGCTGAAAACAGGCAAAAGACAAAAAAGAAAAAGCGGCCATTGAAGTACTGTTAAACCTGTCTATGGTCTTGGGACTAACCAAAATAGGGTGCTATAGACGGTCACTTTTAATGTAAAATGTTTACATTTTAATGTTTAAAATTAGGCGCTATTTAGAGGGGGCGCTATAGACAGGTTTAGTAAATTAAATTTTATTGCCATCTATCGTTAAAATTTTACACAAATAAATTTACTGGCAATGAGTTTCTTTTAAATATCATCAGATATTATCTCTTCAGACCTTACTGCAATGATATGAGTTATTGAATGAGAGGGCTTGGCTCATCAGTAGTGAACCCTCTCAGCGGTTTCGCCAAATTAATCTCTAGACCGCTCTACTATTGTATTGGACTGATTTTGTTATATACCCTGCATTTTCTATGGAAGGCAGCTTAGGGGTGTTTAGTGAACTATGGACATAAGCTTATAGGTCTGTAGAGGTTACATACATATAATTTCAAGGTATTGCATCGAGCAAAGCTCTTCCGCAAAATATGTTTTCATAACCAATATATATTAGTAAATTAAATTTTATTGCCATCTATCGTTAAAATTTTACACAAATAAATTTACTGGCAATGAGTTTCTTTTAAATATCATGAGATATTATCTCTACAGACCTTACTGCAATGATATGAGTTATTGAATGAGAGGGCTTGGCTCATCAGTAGTGAACCCTCTCAGCGGTTTCGCCAAATTAATCTCTAGACCGCTCTACTATTGTATTGGACTGGTTTTGTTATATACCCTGCATTTTCTATGGAAGGCAGCTTAGGGGTGTTTAGTGAACTATGGACATAAGCTTATAGGTCTGTAGAGGTTACATACATATAATTTCAAGGTATTGCATCGAGCAAAGCTCTTCCGCAAAATATGTTTTCATAACCAATATATATTAGTAAATTAAATTTTATTGCCATCTATCGTTAAAATTTTACACAAATAAATTTACTGGCAATGAGTTTCTTTTAAATATCATCAGATATTATCTCTACAGACCTTACTGCAATGATATGAGTTATTGAATGAGAGGGCTTGGCTCATCAGTAGTGAACCCTCTCAGCGGTTTCGCCAAATTAATCTCTAAACCGCTCTACTATTGTATTGGACTGGTTTTGTTATATACCCTGCATTTTCTATGGAAGGCAGCTTAGGGGTGTTTAGTGAACTATGGACATAAGCTTATAGGTCTGTAGAGGTTACATACATATAATTTCAAGGTATTGCATCGAGCATAGTAGAGTATCAGTAGCATAGTAGAGCGGTCTAGAGATTAATTTGGCGAAACCGCTGAGAGGGTTCACTACTGATGAGCCAAGCCCTCTCATTCAATAACTCATATCATTGCAGTAAGGTCTGTAGAGATAATATCTGATGATATTTAAAAGAAACTCATTGCCAGTAAATTTATTTGTGTAAAATTTTAATAGACAGGTTTAACTGTATTATATAGTAAAATCCCTTTTTCGTGAAAACCATTGGGTACACTATAGCCACAGTTTGGCTTCTTTTTTTTATTTTTTCAACCTTTCACCATTTTTAGATTGTAATATTAAAGGACAGCCATACACACAGAAAAAGATGACCTCTTAAAATTGGTCAATTTGTTTTAATGCCTTAAATTGACCTATTTCCTTACTTTGATGCTGAATATTAAAATGGCCACAAAATATCATCCTTTAATGATAGGTTATAAACACAATGTAATAAGACTAATTCCAAATAAATAAATAGTGTGTGACATTTCAGTAACAACGCTGTTACCGAAACGTCACACACTATTTATTTATTTGGATTTGGTGTTATTACCTTGTGTTTATAACCTATAATCCAAATTTTGCCTTATCATTAATGATAGGTTCTTCTTATCACCAGCATTACAGTTAAACCCCACTAATACGAACCCTGGATATAGGGAACCTTCCCTTATAACGAACGCACGGCGATTCCCAATTCCATTCCATTGAAAATACCATCGTTATAACGAACTTTGCGATTTCTAAAATAACGAACTACCCCTATAACGAACCTATTTTCGGTCTCAAAATGATAAAATCTATTAAAAATACTATGCTTATAACTAACTTAAAATTGTGATTTTAAAAATTTTTAAAACAACAAAATTTTGAGCATATTTCAGCTCATGAATCGCGATTTCAAAACAAAAAATTAGCAGCATTGTTTGTTTTCATTTCCATTCTATTTTTGCTGCATGTTGTATAAATTTTTACACATTATACTTTTAATTAATAGAATATCTTTGCATTCGACAATTTTGAAAAAGAATAAAAATACAAATGCTTCCAAAATAAAGAAAAGAAACAAAGAATGGCGTTCTAAAAAAAAAACAGTGGCACTTTTAGAAGCGTTCTATATCAAGTTTAACTAAGCAAAAAAATAATTCCAAATAATTTTAAAGCCAGAAATGGTTTGAATAACAGGTTAAAAACAAAATTTAATATACACCCCAGAAGAATATGTGAAAACTGGAATTGGAAAAAAAAAAGTTTCTCCCCAAGTTCCCCGTGTCTCATGGGCCACAAACAAATCGACTTATAAATTCTCAAAAACTACCACTACAGTTCAATTTTTAGAATGGAATTCTTGTTAGGTATATGACTCATTCAGGGTTCGGGGATATTCCCCCTGGCCGGCCGTTTCCCTACCGATTTGGTGTTAGAAAATTGGCGTTTTTTATTCGCAATTTTACCGATCGCGCTATCATATCAACATGTTTCTCGTCCGATTTTTCTGAATTGGATACTTTTGATTCATCCTCAATTGATTCAGAATACATGGAACTTTATTCCTTTGATGGAAATAACGATATTTTAAGGCAATTTTGATTTTCTAATTTTACTTTTCACTCTCAAACAACAAGGTATTAGAGACATTATTTCAAATAAATTTATTTATTTATTTATTTATAAATAAAACTTATTGGAACTATAGCTCACAGCACCATTTCAGCCAAAAAGTAGGATTAGTAAAGGCTCTTATATATAGAACTTTTACGCTCATTAATGATACAACTAAAAGAAATATAGAAATAACAACATCATAAAAGAACTAATCAATGAAGATTTTCCCATCAAATTGATAGATAGAATAATAGAATATATGAACTAAAAATATGAGAATAATACTTTAATTCAAAATCTAAAGTGCAAAAACAAAGAAGCCAAATTTATCACATTGCCATTTATAAACCAAAAATTTGCAAGAGAAATTTTACTAATATATTCAAAAGTATGAAAAAATAAAAATTGCATGGAAACCATGTAACCCTATCTCTCAATATATCAACAACCATAAGAACACTCACTTACCAAGAAGAGCAGGTTTAATTTATGAAGTGAAATGTGGAAAATGTGACCAATGCTATGTAGGACAAACATCCAGAACTTCAAAAGAAAGAATGAAAAACCATTAATATGCCCTAAAATGGGATAAAATTGAGAATTCCGCACTTGTAGAACATAGAAAAATCACAGGGCATAATAATTTTAACCTAAAAGAAACAAAGATACTAGATTATGAGAAAAATTATTTTAAAAGACAATTTATAAAGAAGCCTTTTTCATTCAAAAGAAATGTGCTACAATTAACAGAATGGAAGAAAGAGTAAATATAAATGATATTCATAGATATGCTTTTAATTATTAAAAAAAAAAAAAATTGGGTTTTCCACTTTTAATTCTAAGAATAATATTCTGTGTTTCTCAGATAACTATCTTCTTCTTATCTGTTATCTTGTTTAAACCCTTGATAACAGTAACTATTTAAAATATGCTGTGGTAAAATTTCTCATTCAGTACTTTTGTCTGAAGATGGTAAAAATGCTGTTACCAAAACATCACACTATTTATTATTTGGATTTGACCTTATTACCTTGTGTTTATAATCTATAATCCAAATTGTGCCTTATCAATTATAAACATCAAAATAAATTTAATTTATCCTTACACGCAAGGCTCTTGAAAATGCACTAAAAGAGAATCAGCTGAAGGTAATCTTTATATAAATTATATTTTACATTTAAATTAACTCTCTCTTAAAATGTTGAAGGATGCCATAGCTGACACTTGTAGTGTTGGGTGGCAAATATCCAGTCTTTGTGCCTCGATACATTGCCCCAAAAAAACTTTTCTATTTCATCATTGTGTGTGAATGGTGGTGGTGTCTTGTCTATCTCCATGGAAAGGAAGGGTGCTATGCCGTGTTAGTCAGCCACATTTCAGAGTTCCTTGTAGGCCTTCACAGTAACCGTAGCGGCTCGGGACTCACGGCACTATACTTCGCCCTACAGGGCAGCCCTTACTTGTACTGCTTCTCCCACCTGCCACGCAGAGGAGGACTTCTGGGCAGGATTGTGTGTGAATAGACTCATGTATTGTTTATGATATGTCAAGTTATTCAATCTTTTTATTTGAAAACTAATTGAAAGAAAACTTCAAACATGCTTTGTAGTACCCAAGATTTTCAAATAAACCACCAAGTAGTAATATTTTGCCTCCTAAAAGGTTGTTTAAACATCAAAAAGTTATTTTTTTTTCTAAATTTTACCACCAACTGAAGGATCTTTTTTTTCAATAACTTTTAACACTACATTATACAATGGTCACATTCATCCAAATTAAAATTTTCCTGGGTGAATAATCCTTGCATTGAAGGGAAACAACACAGCAAATTCAAAATCAGAGGCCTAACTCAGACCTTGATTTTAGACTCCTTCAAATACCTACAAAAAAACATCCAGACAAAAATACAGGAGTCAATATTCCATCATAGGTACCTAAACCAAAATCCTGAAACTATTCTGGAATGTGGGTTGAATCAACAGGCAATAACCTATATTTCCTAGCTCAAAACTGGCCATACAAGACCTCTTCTTTTCCAGGACGGTGTTAAGATCTTCCCACAATGCATCATCTGCAGGATCAAAGAGGTCTCACCAGACCACCTCTTGGAATGTATTGGAGCATCAAGACAGGACCTATATTCCAACCCTACCAAGATTATAAATTTAATCCATGAATTCAGTCTCCATGACCTTGTATAGTTATATAATGGAATAATAAAAAAGGTTAATTAAATATTTCTGGGGCCAATCCCATGGCAGGAAGTTTCACTGGGTCATTAGTGAGAGTTATTAAATCAAATAAGTTATCAAATACAGGATTGTTGGAGCACTCTACTTCAGATAAGTCCCCAAGTCAGGGAAGACCTGATAAATGTGGTAGCCAAGGTCCCTTCTTTCTTCCCCTCCTTTCACTGTTAGATTGAATGACAAGGTTCAATATTTGGACTATAGATTAGTTACACAAAGTAACAAGACCAAGTCCAAATAAACAAATAGTGTAACATTTTGGTAACAGTGTTGTTACCATCATCAGACAAAAGTGCTGAATGAATGAAAATACAATTTAGATCATAGATTAAAACACACAAGGTTTATCACCTTATTATTATTATATTATTTTTTTATTCATTCAGTACTTTTGTCTGACGTTAGTAGCATTGTTGTTACTGAAACGTCACTTATTTTATTTATTTGGATTGGGTCTTAGTGATTGCTAGATGCCCATTCAAATCACATTTTGATATATAGAACCAACCAACTCTAGGTGTATAGAAGTTGTAATGGAATTTTATAGAAAACTCTTATTACAATAATTGATTTTATTCTTCCTCTGACATACAAATGATCAGTTACAAGAGGGAATGGATTGAAGAGGGAAAATTGGTCGTTCCGGTGTCTCAGGTTGGTCCCATTGAAGCCAGCTTGTGGGAGGCCAGGTACATGCTGAGAGGGGGAAGATATTGAAGAGGGAAAATTGGTCGTTCCGGTGTCTCAGGTTGGTCCCATTGAAGCCAGCTTGTGGGAGGCCAGGTACATGCTGAGAGGGGGAAGATATTGAAGAGAGTTGAGGAGGGAATATTGGTCATTTCCAGTGTCTCAGGTTGGTCCCATTGAAGCCAGCTTGTGGGAGGCCAGGTACATGCTGAGAGGGGGAAGATATTGAAGAGAGTTGAAGATGGTCATTTCCAGTGTCTCAGGTTGGTCCCATTGAAGCCAGCTTGTGGGAGGCCAGGTACATGCGGAAGGGGGGATGATATTGAAGAGGGAAAATTGGTCGTTTACAGTATCTCTGGTTGGTCCCATTACAGCCAGCTTTGGCGATAAAAGATGCCAGGTACATGCTGAGAGAGGAGCAGGGGTTTCTATTTCCAGACGACAATAGAAAGATGATTTGGGGCTCAGTATTGGTTAAAGAAATTCCATTTTAAATCCAAGTGATATCTTGAAGACATCATCAGGGTCGATGTAAGAAGTCTTCAGCTGGAGGATCAAGGTTCACCAATATCAAGGGATGAACTAATATTTCAAGAGGCTTGTTGATTCAAGTAAATGATGAGTAGGATATTCTTCATCATTAGAACAATTTCTTCTTGGGATTCCCCGCAGGAGATTTGAAGTTGGTTTCCAGCAGGCAGGGATAAGACTTCAGTTGATCAGAGGACTTCAAGGGACCTGAGGATGAGAGCCTGGCATCAGGGAGGGGACCATCCTAACTGTGTTGAGACGGACTAGTGAAAGAGATGGAATGCCCAAAGACGGTTTTTCTAGACCATGTCTAACTCATATCAAGGCTGTAGTTCTGCCAAGTTACTTAATGGTAGTGTACCCAACAATTATGCTCACTGCAACATTAGTTAACTCTGCTGTATTAGTAGCACCTAGGGTCAGATCCTGTACCACTCTCTATTCCAGCATTCAGAATTATATTGGAATATGCCACGTTTTAATTATACTATTGTCTCTTTCTGTATTGCCGGGCTTAGGGACCTGATAAAAAAATTTTGAATTAAAAATGCCAATGGAAAAAGAATTTTGATTGAAAATGCCAATGCTTAAAGCCCTATTCCCTTAAGCCCTCAAAAGGTCCCATAGCCTGGCAAAGCAAAATGAAGCAATCTTATAAATAAAGCGTGGATATCCAATATAATCTGAATATCTGAAATAGAAAATGGCACAAGGCCAAACCAAAGATGCTACGGACACAACAGCTTTAACCAACGCTACAGGTAAACATAACAGTGGGTACACTACCAAAAAGCAGCCTGACAGAACTACAACCAAGAAATAAGCTAGGCACAGCCTAGGAAAAACACGCCTGAGGACATCCATCTCTGACACTAGCGAAATCTCAACTGCAACAATGGACAATCCTTGGATACCAATTCTTTATCTTTTTTAAAAATCTTATATGAGAATTATTATATTGAGAGACATCACAAGTTTAAAAAATTGTGGAAGAGTAATGGAGTACATTAAGACAGCAATGCTATAAAACAACAGTACGATAAGACAGCAGTACTATAAGTGGGAACATTACACAGAAGTGGGACATAGAAGGTAGATAGGTTAATTATATGACACCATTTCTCAACCTCTTTGGCCTTCGGACCTGTACACTCTGTGAAACTCAGTCCTCTCTATACTGTGTTTTTATTAAATAAACTATACTAAATATTTAAAAGAAATACATAACACATGTATCTTTTAAATTCTTTTGTTGAGCGCTAACATCAAATGATGACATTTTAAAATATATATACTTTTTTCAATTTAGAAAATATATAATAAATTAAATTACATACCTTTATTTACAATATTTAATCTATCTTCTTTATATATATACAGTAAAACTCCTCTATAGTGAACCCCAATGGGACAGAGCTTTTGGTTCACTATAGCCACGGTTTGGCCATTTTTCTAGCTTTTTTAAATTTTCAGACCGTATAATTAAAAAAACAGCCATACAAACAGGAAAAGGCAGCCACTTAATAATGGTCACTTTGTTTTAATTCTCTAAATTGACCTATTTCTTTACAGTAATGCTGAATATCAAAAGAAGTCATTTGATAATAGGTTCTTCTTATCATTAGCATACATGTTTATCGACAGTGATAATCTTCTCGGTATTGTTTTATCGAATAAACATGTTTATATATAAACCTATATATTATTTAAAAATTAAGCCAAATCCCCTAGGCAAAACATTATTAATTATATATTTAAAAGGTATAAGAATATTATAGATCATCTTTCTCAAATAATATAATATTAAATTTATTTGAAAAAATGTCTCTAATACCTTGTTGTTTGAGAGTGAAAAGTAAAATTAGAAAATCAGAATTGTCTTAAAATATTGTTATTTCCATCGAAGGAATAAAGCTCAGTGTATTCTGAATCAATTGAGGATGAATCAAAAGTATCCAAATCAGAAAAATCGGACGCGAAACATGTTGAAACGATAGCGCGATCAGTAAAATTGCGAATAAAAAACACCAATTTGCAAACACCAAATCTGTAGGAAAACGGTCGGCCAGGGGGAATATCCGCGAACCCTGAATGAGTCATATACATAACAAAAATTCCATTCCAAAAATAGAACTGTAGTGGTAGATTTTGAGACTTTATAAGTCGATTTGTTTGTGGCCCATGAGACACGGGTTGGGGAACTTGTTCTTCCAATTCCAGTTTCCACATATTCTTCTGAAGTGTATATTAAATATTATTCTTAACCTGTTATTCAAACCATTTCTGACTTAAAAATTATTTGGAATTATTTTTTAGCCTAGGTTAAACTTGATATAGAACGCTTCTAAAAGGGCATGCTGCCACTGTTTTTTTTTTAGAACACCATTCTTTGTTTCTTTTCTTTATTTGGAATCCATTTGTATTTTTCTTCTATTTCAAAACTGTCAAATGCAAAGATATTCTATTAAATGAAAGTATAATGTGTAAAAATTTACACAACATACAGCAAAAATAGAATGGAAATGAAAACAAACAATGCCACTAAATATTTTTTTGAAATCGCCGTCCGTGAGCTGAAACATGCTCAAAATTTTGTTGTTACATTTTTTTTAAAAATCAAAATTCTAGTTTGTTATAAGCCTAGTATTTTTAATAGTTTTATCATTTCAAGACCGAAAATAGATTTGTTATAGGGGTAGTTCGTTATTTTAAAAATAGCAAAGTTCGTTATAACGATGGTAATTTCAATAGAATGGAATTGGGAATCGCCGCCGGTTCGTTATAAGAGAAGGTTCGCTATATCCAGGGTTCGTATTAGCAGGGTTTTACTGCATATATATTATATATTTCTGAAGGGGTCGGTGGAAGGATGGTCTAAATCGTTGGCTTCCAACCACCACGACCCAGGTTCGATTCCCGCATTTAGCACTTTTTTCTGATTTAAAAAAAAAATTCTCCAATGGCCTCCGATTCTTGCAAACAGGCAAAAGAAAAAAAGAAAAAGCGGCCATTGAAGTACAGTTAAACCTGTCTATAGCTCCCCTCTTGGGACTAACCAAAATAGGGTGCTATAGACGGTCACTTTTAATGTAAAATGTTTACATTTTAATGTTTAAAATTAGGCGCTATTTAGAGGGGGCGCTATAGACAGGTTTAAATGTATTATACAGTAAAATCCCTTTTTTGTGAAAACCATTGGGTACACTATAGCCACAGTTTGGCTTCTTTTTATTTATTTTTTAACCTTTCACCATTTTTAGATTGTAATATTAAAGGACAGCCATACACACAGAAAAAGATGACCTCTTAAAATTGGTAAATTTGTTTTAATGCCTTAAATTGACCTATTTTCTTACTTTGATGCTGAATATCAAAATATCCACAAAATATCATTCTTTAATGATAGGTTATAAACACAAGGTAATAAGACTAAATCCAAATAAATAAATAGTGTGTGACATTTCAGTAACAACGCTGTTACCGAAACGTCACACACTATTTATTTATTTGGATTTGGTCTTATTACCTTGTGTTTATAACCTATAATCCAAATTGTGCCTTATCATTAATGATAGGTTCTTCTTATCACCAGCATATATCTACTTCTATGTCTAATTAAAATATCAAGATAATTCCTAGGTAAAGCTTTATTAATTTTATATTGAATGATAAAAACACAAGGTAATAAGACCAAATTTAAATTAATAAATAATGTTTACGTTTCGGTAACAGCATTGTTACCATATTCAGACAAAAGTAATGAATGAGAAATTTCACCACAGCATGTTTTAAATAGTTACTGTTACCAAATCTCCGCCATTGCCGGTCCCAAGCCCGGATGTAAAAGGAGAAAGGGGAGCAGTAACAAGCTCGTTAAAAAAACAGGTTTCTGTTGGCCCGACTGATAGCACCCTGTAAGGACTCCTATTCTTGGGTTACAGGATATTCAGCAGCGTCTGTTCTCCATGTTAGGAGCGGCTGCACAGGGCTTATGTTCCTCATGTTAGAGGCGGCCATTTAATACCAGGTCAAAGTCCAAGTTATACCTCTCTGTAGGTGATCTCGGGGAAATGTTGGATAAAACCAGTGCTCTAACGTAACTGGCATATAACCTATATGGAGTCGTGCACAATAGAATCTCATACTGCATCGGTTGTCGCGCAGGATCTGAACCGCATTTTGGATTTAGGTAGAGGATCCAACTCGAAAAATATTCTACAGTCTCCACCTAACCACAAATCACACAGTCTTAAAATAATTCAATGTAATCTCAACGGAATTGGAACAAGGGGAAGCAGAATCAAACTTGTAGAGATGTTACAGGTCTTGGTACCAGGTAGAAAACCCCAAAAAAACAGACCCTCCAACTAAAGAGAAGGGAATTGACACAGTTGGCCAGATGGAACTCTGGTCACCTGCGACCTCTAGTCTATAAAGAGGGAGCCAAAAGCTTCCCCATTTGCACTAAGTGCAAAACCGAAGAGGCCTCTTCCCAGCATTTACTAAATTGCATTGGAAAGGACAAAAGATCCCTGTACAGAGAACCAAGAAGAGTTCCTGAGCTTCTTTACGAGCACGACCTCCAAGATCTTGTCTAATTAAGACTAAACGGATAAGTAAAAAAAAACTTATCTCAAGTGTGTAAACAAGATAACAGATAAGAAGAAGATAGTTATCTGTGAACACAGAATATTATTCTTAGAATTAAAAGTGGAAAAAAACCCTATTTTTTAAAAAATATAATTAAAAGCATATCTATAAATATCATTTATATTTCCTCTTTCTTTCATTCTGTTAATTGTAGCACATTTCTTTTGAATGAAAAGGGCTTCTTTAAATTGTCTCTTAAAATATATTTCTCATAATCTAGTATCTTAGTTTCTTTCAGGTTAAAATTATTATGCCCTGTGATTTTTCTATGTTCTACAAGTGCGGAATTCTCAATTTTATCCCATTTTAGGGCATATTAATGGTTTTTCATTCTTTCTTTTAAAGTTCTGGATGTTTGTCCTACATAGCATTGGTCACATTTTCCACATTTCACTTCATAAATTAAACCTGCTCTTCTTGGTAAGTGAGTGTTCTTATGGTTGTTGATATATTGAGAGATAGGGTTACATGGTTTCCAAGCAATTTTTATTTTTTCATACTTTTTGAATATATTAGTAAAATTTCTCTCTTGCAAATTTTTGGTTTTTAAATGGCAATGTGATAAATTTGGCTTCTTTGTTTTTGCACTTTAGATTTTGAATTAAAGTATTATTCTCATATTTTTAGTTCATATCTTCTATTATTCTATCTATCAATTTGATGGGAAAATCTTCATTGATTAGTTCTTTTTTGATGTTGTTATTTCTATATTTCTTTTAGCTGTACCATTAATGAGCGTAAAAGTTCGATATATAAGAGCTTTTACTAATCCTACTTTTTGGCTGAAATGGTGCTGTGAGCTATTGTTCCAATAAGTTCCTGTATATGTTGGTTTTTTTTGTATATAGAGGTTGTAATAATGTTATTATTGTATGATAAGTTCATGTCCAGGAAATTTATTGATTTTTGTTTTCTACTTCCATAGAGCTACCTCTATATATGCTGGTGATAAGAAGAACCTATCATTAATGATAAGGCACAATTTGGATTATAGGTTATAAACACAAGGTAATAAGACCAAATCCAAATAAATAAATAGTGTGTGACATTTCGGTAACAGTGTTGTTACTGAAATGTCACACACTATTTATTTATTTGGATTTAGTCTTATTACTTTGTGTTTATAACCTATCATTAAAGGATGATATTTTGTGGCCATTTTAATATTCAGCATCAAAGTAAGAAAATAGGTCAATTTAAGGCTTTAAAACAAATTGACCAATTTTAAGAGGTCATCTTTTTCTGTGTGTATGGCTGTCCTTTAATATTATAATTTAAAAATGGTGAAAGGTTAAAAAATAAATAAAAAGAAGCCAAACTGTGGCTATAATGTACCCAATGGTTTTCATGAAAAAGGGATTTTACTGTATAATACATTTAAACCGGTCTATAGCGCCCCCTCTAAATAGCACCTTCCTCTAAATAGTGCCTAATTTTAAACATTAAAATGTAAACATTTTACATTAAAAGTGACCTGTCTATAGCACCTTATTTTGGATAGTCCCAAGAGGGGGCGCTATAGACAGGTTTTATTTTACATTAACTGTACTTCAATGGCGGCTTTATCTTTTTTGTCCGTTTTCAGCCTATTCTATTGGTGCCATTGTAGGGACTACCACGTACAATATGAAAAGATGGCAACAATTAATTCTACGATTGAAATTTTATAAGGAAAGTTCCAATTTAACCACCAGAGGTTGCAAAGAATATATTCGCTGTGTACACAATGTTTACAGTTATTTTATAGACTGCCTATAGACCAATTGTAATAAACCTCTTGAACACAACAACAAACTTATGATATGGGTGAAGATAGGATTCTGAAATATTTTAAAACCTAATGATGATTTTTTCACACATACAACAATTCCTTCCTTACCTAGCCCTCTATATATGGTGTCAACATTTCATCAGGGGGGTCGGTGGAAGGATGGTCTAAACCAGCGGTAAGTTGGAAGGGTCAGAAATACAATTTACAAAATTTCAGTTTTTAAAGAGCCGCATCTTTTTTCTTGCCAAAAATAAATAGTACTCACATAAATAATATTTACAAAGGGAACCACATAAAGAGCTGCAGCTTCACAACCAAAGAGCCGCATGTGGCTCGTGAGCCGCAGTTTGCCGACCTCTGGTCTAAGCCATTGGTTTTTGAACGCTACGACCTGGGTTCAATTCCCGCATTGAGAACTTTTTTCTGTTAAAAAAAAAAAATGCTCCAATGGCCCCTGATTCTTGCAAAAGTCCAACCCCACCAGCAAGTGCAAGTAATCAAATGGGTCTCTGGCACATTTGTAAGTGCAAAGTCGAACTGCTTTTTAAATGTGTAGACATGTGATGCACTTACAGTAAAAGCAGTCGCCTATTACTACCCACCATGATTATCATGGCCTGTATCACGTGTACAAGGAATAAGCAAAAAAAAAGCAACAACATTTCATCTGGACAGGTGTCAAGTATAGTGGAAACTTATGAGGAACAAAGAAGGGAATATTTACTGTTATCACAATTTTTGCATATTCCATGACACTTCCAGATCTAACTCTCTATCTGGACCCAATATGTGCTTTTTAATTAAAGATCTATTTATGGATTGCTCTATTTAAAAAAAAAAGATATATATATATATGATATATTTCTATTCTAGATGTGTGAAAAAGAATTAGCAGTCGTTTGTGGCTGTCTCCACCTCAATCATTATCTCTTTATTTTTCAAATCTTTTTAAATAAAACAAAAATTTACATACTCCATTTAGTTAAATCTTCAGTAAAAACAAAAAAATTTACATTCTATCATTCAAAATGTATCATATATATATTTTTTAGATAATAAAATGGCATATTTTGGATTGAATAAGCTTTATTTGCCAATATATATTAAATATAATTTGCTCTATTTTCAGAAATATATATAAATATATATTTTGCTTGTCCCTAGTATATGTGGTACAGGCCATGATAATCATGGTGGGTAGAGGTAGTCGACTGCTTTTACTGTAAGTGCACCACATGTCTACACAGGTGAAAAACAGTTCGACTTTGCGCTTACAAATGTGCCAGAGCCCTGTTCGATTACTTGCACTCGCTGGTAGGGTTGGATTTTTGCAAGAATCGGAGGCCATTGGAGCATTTTTTTTTAAATCAGAAAAAGTGCCAAATGCAAGAATCGAACCTGGGTCGTAGGGGTTGGAAGCCAACGATTTAGACCATCCTTCCACCGACCCCCTTCAGAAATATATAATATATATGCAGTAAAACCCTGCTAATACGAACCCTGGATATAGCGAACCTTCTCTTATAACCAACCGGCGGCGATTCCCGATTCCATTCTATTGAAAAAACCATCGTTATAACGAACTTTGCTATTTTTAAAAAAACGAACTACCCCTATAACAAATCTATTTTCGGTCTCAAAATGATAAAATCTATTAAAAATACTAGGCTAAATACAATTTAAAAAAAATGATATACAGTAAAACCCCTGTATAGTGAACCCCAATGGGACAGAGCTTTTGGTTCACTATAGCCACGGTTTGGCTATTTTTTTTTACTTTTCAAAATTTTTAGACCGTATAATTAAAGGACAGCCATACACACAAGAAGAAGCTTCCTCTTAATAGTGGTCACTTTGTTTTAATTCCCTTAATTGACCAATTTCCTTACATTAATACTGAATAATAATAGATATCATTAGATGATAGGTTCTTCTTATCATTAACATACATGTACCTCTATGTCTAATTTAAAAATCAAGACAAATCCTAGGCAAAGTTTTATTAAATATATATTCAAAGATATAAAATGATTTTAAAACATTATTATCACATTATATAATACAATGTGTACCATTCAAATAAAGTTAGTGTTTTTCTTCCATTTCATGTTTCCACATATTCTTCAAGGTCTAGATTTCGTTTTTTAACCTGTCATGCAAAACACTGCTGACTTTAAAAATCACCATAGTTAATGGTGTAAAATTAATGTTTGTTTCATCACGGGACCGTTTATTTGAACTTTTTTTTTTCCCCCTAAAAACGTACGTTCGCGATCGCGGCAAAATTTGGGGTTGATTCCTCTTTGTAACAATTTTTAATAGCTTTATATTTTATCTTTTTTAATAGAAAAGTTATATTCTCTTATTTTAATATGTTCTTAACATTTTGCCTGTGTTGTTTTACTTTGAAAAGTTCTGAAAATGGCCTTTTTTTTTTTTTTAAGAAATAACACTTTTGTTTTTAAAATGCCTTTGTTTTCTTCATTTTGGAAGCCATTTGCATTTTTTATATTTCGAATTTAATGGATGCAAAGATATTATATTTAATAAAAAGTATAATGTGTAAAATTTTATACAACATACAGCAAAAATAAAGTGCAAAAATCAAAACAAACAATTTATTGTTTTGAAATCGCGATCCGCGAGCGGAAACATGCTCAAAATTTTGTTGTTCTAATTTTTTTTTTTAAATTAGCCATTTTATTTTTATATTTCAAATTTAATGGATGCAAATATATTCTATTTAATAAAAAGTATAATGTGTTATAATTTATACAACATACAGTAAAAATAAAGTGCAAAATTAAAAAAAAAATAATGCCGCTAAATTTATTGTTTTGAAATCGCGATCCGTGAGCTGAAACATGCTCAAAATTTGGTCGTTTTAATTTTTTTTTAAAATTACAATTCTAAGTTCGTTATAAGCATAGTATTTTAAATGGATTTTATTATTTTGGGACCGAAAATAGGTTCGTTATAGGGGTAGTTCGTTATTCTAAAAATCGCAAAGTTCGTTATAACGATGGTATTTTCAATGGAATGGAATTGGGAATCGGCGTGGGTTCGTTATAAGGGAAGGTTCGTTATATCCAGGGTTCGTATTAGTGGGGTTTTACTGTATATATATATATTTTTTTAGATAATAAAAAGGCATATATTGGATTGAATAAGCTTTATTTGTCAATATATTTTAAATATAGTGTGTTTGCTCTATTTTCAGAAATATATATACAGTAAAACACCGCTAATACGAACCCTGGATATAGCGAACCTTCCCTTATAACAAACCCACGGCAATTCCATTCCAATGAAAATACCATCGTTATAACGAACTTTGCGATTTTTTAAAATAACGAACTACTCCTATAACAAGCCTATTTTCGGTCCCAAAATGTTAAAATATATTTAAAATACTAGGTTTATAACGAACTTAAAATTGTGATTTAAAAAAAAATTAAAACAACAAAATTTTGACCATGTTTCAGCTCACGGATCGCAATTTCAAAACAAAAAATTAGCGGCATTGTTTGTTTTCATTTCCATTCATTTTTGCTGTATGTTGTGTACATTTTTACACATTATACTTTTATTTAAAAGAATATCTGTGCATTCAACAATTTTGAAATAGAAGAAAAATACAAATGGCTTCCAAAATAAAGAAAAGAAACAAAGAGTGGCGTTCTAAAAAATAAAACAGTGGCAGCATGCCCTTTTAGAAGCGTTCTATATCAAGTTTGACCTAGGCTAAAAAATAATTCCAAATAATTTTAAAGAGCCAGAAATGGTTTGAATAACAGGTTAAAAATAATATTTAATATACACTTCAGAAGAATATGTGGAAACTGTAATTGGAAGAACAAGTTCCTCAACCCGTGTCTCATGGGCCACAAACAAATCGACTTATAAAGTCTCAAAAACTACCAATACAGTTCTATTTTTAGAATGGAATTCTTGTTAGGTATATGACTCATTCATGGTTCGCGGATATTCCCCCTACCAGCCGTTTCCCTACCGAATTGGTGTTTGCACATTGGCGTTTTTTTCATTCGCAATTTTACCGATCGCTCTATTGTATCAACATGTTTCGCATCCGATTTTTCTGAATTGGATACTTTTGATTCATCCTCAATTGATTCAGAATACACAGAGCTTTATTCCTTTGATGGAAATAACGATATTTTTAGACAATTCTGATTTTCAAATTTTACTTTTCACTTTCAAACCACAAGGTATGAGAGGCATTTTTTCAAATAAATATAGTATTATATTATTTGAGAAAGATGATCTAAAATACTCTTATACCTTTTAAATATATGATTAATAATGTTTTGCCTAGGGGATTTGACTTAATTTTTAAATAATACATAGGTTTATATATAAACATGTATGCTAATGATAAGAAGAACATTTTATCAAATGACTTCTTTTGATATTCAGCATTACTGTAAAGAAATAGGTCAATTTGGGGAATTAAAATAAAGTGATCATTATTAAGTGGCTGCCTTTTCCTGTTTGTATAGCTGTTTTTTAATTATATGGTCTAAAAATTTAGAAAAGCTAAAAAAATGGCCAAACCGTGGCTATAGTGAACCAGAAGCTCTTTCCCGTTGGGGTTCACTATAGAGTGGTTTTACTGTAAATATATATTTTGCTTTCCCTAGTATATGTGGTACAGCCCATGATAATCATGGTGGGTAGAAGTAGGCGACTGCTTTTACTGTAAGTGCACCACATGTCTACACAGGTGAAAAACAGTTCGACTTTTGCACTTACAAATGTGCCAGAGCCCTGTTCGATTACTTGCACTCGCTGGTAGGGTTGGATTTTTGCAAGAATCGGAGGCCATTGGAGCATTTTTTTTTAAATCAGAAAAAGTGCCAAATGCAAGAATCGAACCTGGGTCGTAGGGGTTAGAAGCCAATGATTTAGACCATCCTTCCACCGACCCCCTTCAGAAATATATAATATATATTTATATATAAAGAAAATAGATTAAATATTGTAAATAAAAGTTTGTATATATATATAATTTAATTTATCATATATTTTCTAAATTGAAAAAAAGTATATATATTTTAAAATGTCATCATTTGATGTTAGCGCTCAACAAAAGAATTTAAAAAGATACATGTGTTATGTAGTTCTTTTTAATATTTAGTATAGTTTATTTGTTAAAAACACAGTATAGAGAGGACTGAGTTTCACAGAGTGTACAGGTCCGAGGGCCAAAGAGGTTGAGAAATGGCGTCCTATAATTAACCTATCTACTTTCTATGTCCCACTTCTGTGTTATGTTCCCACTTATAGTACTACTGTCTTATCGTACTGTTGTTTTATAGCATTGCTGTCTTAATGTACTCCATTACTCTTCCACATATTTTTGAACTTGTGATGTCTCTCAATATAAAATATAATAATTCTCATTTAAGATTTAAAAAAAGATAAAGAATTGGTATCCAAGGATTGTCCATTGTTGCAGTTGAGATTTCGCTAGTGTCAGAGATGGATGTCCTCAGGCGTGTTTTTCCTAGGCTGTGCCTATCTTATTTCATGGTTGTAGTTCTGTCAGGCTGCTTTTTGGTAGTGTACCCACTGTTATGTTTACCTGTAGCGTTGGTTAAAGCTGTTGTGTCCGTAGCATCTTTGGTTTGGCCTTGTGCCATTTTCTATTTCAGATATTCAGATTATATTGGATATCCACGCTTTATTTATAAGATTGCTTCATTTTGCTTTGCCAGGCTATGGGACCTTTTGAGGGCTTAAGGGAATAGGGCTTTAAGCATTGGCATTTTCAATCAAAATTCTTTTTCCATTGGCATTTTTAATTCAAAATTTTTTTATCAGGTCCCTAAGCCCGGCAATACAGAAAGAGACAATAGTATAATTAAAACGTGGCATATTCCAATATAATTCTGAATGCTGGAATAGAGAGTGGTACAGGATCTGACCCTAGGTGCTACTAATACAGCAGAGTTAACTAATGTTGCAGTGAGCATAATTGTTGGGTACACTACCATTAAGTAACTTGGCAGAACTACAGCCTTGAAATGAGTTAGACATGGTCTAGAAAAACCGTCTTTGGGCATTCCATCTCTTTCACTAGTCCGTCTCAACACAGTTAGGATGGTCCCCTCCCTGATGCCAGGCTCTCATCCTCAGGTCCCTTGAAGTCCTCTGATCAACTGAAGTCTTATCCCTGCCTGCTGGAAACCAACCTTCTAATCTCCTGCGGGGAATCCCAAGAAGAAATTGCTCTAATGATGGAGAATATCCTACTCATCATTTGCTTGGATCAACAAGCCTCTTGAAAAATTAGTTCATCCCTTGATATTGGTGAACCTTGATCCTCCAGCTGAATACTTCTTACATCCAGCCTGTTGATGTCTTCAAGATATCACTTGGATTTAAAATGGAATTTCTTTAACCAATACTGAGCCCCAAATTATCTTTCTATTGTCTTCTGGAAATAGAAACCCCTGCTCCTCTCTCAGCATGTACCTGGCATCTTTTATCGCCAAAGCTGGCTTCAATGGGACCAACCAGAGATACTGGAAACGACCAATTTTCCCTCTTCAATATCATCCCCCCTTCCGCATGTACCTGGCCTCCCACAAGCTGGCTTCAATGGGACCAACCAGAGATAGTGGAAATGACCAATTTTCCCTCTTCAATATCTTCCCCCTCTCAGCATGTACCTGGCCTCCAACAATCTGGCTTCAATGGGACCAAACTGAGACACTGGAAACGACCAATTTCCCTCCTCAACTCTCTTCAATATCTTCCCCCTCTCAGCATGTACCTGGCCTCCCACAAGCTGGCTTCAATGGGACCAACCTGAGACACCGGAAACGACCAATTTTCCCTCTTCAATCCATTCCCTCTTGTAACTGATCATTTGTATGTCAGAGGAAGAATAAAATCAATTATTATAATAAGAGTTTTCTATAAAATTCCATTACAACTTCTATACACCTAGAGTTGGTTGGTTCTATATATCAAAATGTGATTTGAATGGGCATCTAGCAATCACTAAGACCCAATCCAAATAAATAAAATATGCGACGTTTCAGTAACAACACTGCTACTAATGTCAGACAAAAGTACTGAATGAATAAAAAAAATAATATAATAATAATAAGGTGATAAACCTTGTGTTTTAATCTGTGGCGACCGCACTTTGCTTCAGCAAACTGGGACAAAGCTTCAAAACACATACGGGCAGAAAAATGGCAGCCCCACTTTGCCTTGGCAAGCACGTGTTTGGAGAACACATCACTACGCATGCCCGGGCGTCATCCAGAACTTTCTAGCGGCTGGTTTCTTCCGACACTTGATCTGGCATTCACGCGGTAAACAACAAGGCTAGAGCCGACCGCCGTTACTTCAACCGTTGCTTCTTTTCTCTTTATAATTTCTTGCTTTAAATAAATTAATTTTAATTTTAATTTTATCAGCGGCCTTTCCACAAGCCACACCAACCCATCACGAACAACAATCCTACAAATCTATGATCTAAATTGTATTTTCATTCATTCAGCACTTTTGTCTGATGATGGTACCAACACTTTTACCGAAATGTTACACTATTTGTTTATTTGGACTTGGTCTTGTTACCTTGTGTAACTAATCTATAGTCCAAATATTGTACCTTGTCATTCAATCTAACAGTGAAAGGAGGGGAAGAAAGAAGGGACCTTGGCTACCACATTTATCAGGTCTTCCCTGACTTGGGGACTTATCTGAAGTAGAGTGCTCCAACAATCCTGTATTTGATAACTTATTTGATTTAATAACTCTCACTAATGACCCAGTGAAACTTCCTGCCATGGGATTGGCCCCAGGAATATTTAATTAACCTTTTTTATTATTCCATTATATAATTATACAAGGTCATGGAGACTGAATTCATGGATTAAATTTATAATCTTGGTAGGGTTGGAATATAGGTCCTGTCTTGATGCTCCCATACATTCCAAGAGGTGGTCTGGTGAGACCTCTTTGATCCTGCAGATGATGCATTGTGGGAAGATCTTAACACCGTCCTGGAAAAGAAGAGGTCTTGTATGGCCAGTTTTGAGCCAGGAAATACAGGTTACTGCCTGTCAATTCATCCCACATTCCAGAATGGCTTCAGGATTTTGGTTTAGGTACCTATGATGGAATATTGACTCCTGTATTTTTATCTGGATGTTTTTTTGTAGGCATTTGAAGGAGTCTAAAATCAAGGTCTGAGTTAGGCTCTGATTTTGCATCTGCTGTGTTGTTTACCTTCAATGCAAGGATTATTCACCCGGGAAAATTTTTTTCTTTTTTTTTTGCTTATCCCTAGTACACGTGGTACAGGCCATGATAATCATGGTGGGTAGTTAGCGACTGCTTTTACTGTAAGCGCACCACATGTCTACACATGTGAAAAGCAGTTCGACTTTGCACTTACAAATGCCAGAGCCCCGTTTGGTTACTTGCACTCGCTGGTGGGGTTGGACTTTTGCAAGAATCGGGGACCATTGGAGCATTTTTTTTTTTTAAACAGAAAAAAGTGCCCAATGCGGGAATCGAACCCGGGTCCTGCAGTTGTATAATGTAGTGTTCAAAAGGTTTTTGAAAAAAAAAAGGATCCTTCAGTTGATGGTAAAATTTAGAAAAAAAAACCTTTTTGATGTTCAACCAACCTTTTAGGAGGCAAAATATTACTACTTGGTGGTTTATTTGAAAATCTTGGGTACTACAAAGCATGTTTGAAGTTTTCTTTCAATTAGTTTTCAAATAAAAAGATTGAATAACTTGACATATCATAAACAATACATGAGTCTATTCACACACAATCCTGCCCAGAAGTCCTCCTCTGCGTGGCAGGTGGGAGAAGCAGTACAAGTAAGGGCTGCCCTGTAGGGCGAAGTATAGTGCCGTGAGCCCCGAGCTGCTACGGTTACCGTGAAGGCCTACAAGGAACTCTGAAATGTGGCTGACTAACGCAGCAATAGCACCCTTCCTTTCTATGGAGATAGACAAGACGCCACCACCATTCACACACAATGATGAAATAGAAAAGTTTTTTTGGGGCAATGTATCAAGGCACAAAGACTGGATATTTGCCACCCAACACTACAAGTGTCAGCTATGGCATCCTTCAACATTTTAAGAGAGAGTTGATTTGAGTTTATCACTAGCACCTCTATGTCTAATTAAAATTTCAAGATAATTCCTAGGCAAAGCTTTATTAATTTTATATTGAAAGATATAAACAAGGTAATAAGACCAAATCCAAATAAATAAATAGTGTGTGACGTTTTGGTAACAGCGTTGTTACCATCTTCAGACAAAAGTGCTGAAGATGGTAATAACACCGTTACATAAACGTCACACACTAATTATTTATGGGATTTGGTCTAATTACCTTGTGTTTATAATCCAAATTGTGCCTTATCATGAAAGATATAAAATTATTTTAAAGTAATTTCATCTAATTACACTTTATAATACAAAGTTTACTTTAGAAAAATGTCTCTAATTCTTTGTTGCCCATTCAAATAAAGTAAATAAATATTTTTCTTCCTGTTTCTATATATTTTAATAAAGTCTAAATTTTGTTTTGTTTTCAACCTGTCATGCAAACCATTGCTGGCTTTAAAATCACCATAGTCCATGGCATAAAAATAATTTTTGTTGCATCACAGCCCTTTTATTTGGATCTTTTTTTAGCCCTAACACGTATGATCGCGGCAAAATTTGAGTTTTATTCCTCTTTGTAACAATTATTAATAAGCCATCTATTTTATCTCTTATAATTTATTTTAACATGTTCTGAAAATTTTCCTGTGATGTTTCACTTTTTTTTCCCTCATTTTGGAAGCAATATGCATTTTTTCTATTTCAAATTTGATGGTTGCAAAGATATTCTATTTAATAAAAATTATAATGTGTAAAAATTATTTTCAGCAAAAAAATAATATAAATGAAAACAAACAATGACGCTAAATTTATTGTTTTGAAATCGCAATCCGTGAGATGAAATATGCTCAAAATTTTGTTGTTTTAAAATCTTTTAATTACAATTTCAAGTTCGTTAATAAGCCTAGTATTTTAAAAAGATTTTTTATTTTGGGACTTAAAATAGGTTCGTTATAGGGGTAGTTAGCTATTTTAAAAATCGCAAAGTTTTTATAACGATGATATTTTCAATGGAATGGAATAGGGAATTGCCTTAGGTTTGTTATAAGGGAAGGTTTGCTATATCTGGGGTTTGTTTTAGCGAGGTATTACTGTATATACTATATCAAGATGTGAGATTTGTCACCAATTTTGACAAATTGTGAATGCAGGTTGAGGAGGATGACCTGAAAGAAGATCATAAGTTGGACATTGGGGGAAGTAAGTTGTTCACACCTTATGACCGAGGACTTTCACACAAACAATATCTCTTAAACTTCCTTTATTTTCTTAATCATGTAGTGCAGATACAGAGGTTGTGGCTATCATAGAATATCCTTAAATTCCATGATGAGAGGTTGTTGATATACTTTTAATACGAGATCTCCTAACACTAAATACCTCCTTCCAGATGTACTTTTGACTTGAAGAACTCAAAATGCCCCTTTCAAAGGCCAAAAATAAACCTTTTTTCTTATTTTATCATCAGTTACAGCCACCACTGATAATGGATGTCAGCCTTCATGGAAAATGTTATTTAATCCCATTCTAAGCTGTTAAACCTTTCATAACCTCTTTTTTTTTTCTTATATAGCCATAGTGGAACCTCATTATTACACCAACTTGGTTTAACATCTTAATTATAAAGTCCCTAGTTCCCTGTCTGTGCTCTATTTTAACCCTTGGCATAATAACATAAAGGCTTGGTCCCAAGTGATGTTAAAAATGAGGTTTGACACTCTATATATGATTAACTAGGAAATATATACCAAAAACAGACATAGCATTACTCCATGACCATTGGCAGATGGTTTTGTGTTGCTAGCTTCATTAGATCCTTCCTGCCTGCTACCACCCAAGTCCTAAATATATGAATTTGATGCACAGAGTCAGTCCTAATCAAAACTTCTTTATAAAATTTGAAGGTGCCTCAAATTGATGATAAGTTAACAACCTACAAGAATGGTATTCTCTATAGCTAGGATAGGAAGGGCACACACAGATGGTCTAGAGAGAGGAATGGAGTATATTTATATATATCCATAGAAGCACAGTGCACCTCTCCCGTCAAAATAAACGTCAAAACCTGATGCCATCTATTGACCGTCGCCACAAGCTAGCTGCCTCGGGTCGGTGACAAAGCTACAACACCAGCTTTGGCAAACTGAGAGGCTGCTAGCTTGTGGCGACGTTCAATAGATGGCGTCAGGTTTTGATGTTTATTTAAACGGGAGAGGTGCCCTGTGCTTCTATGGATCATTTCCTCCCGGCAAATTTTCCATAAATATATAGTTGTAAGTAATCCATCTCACAATTCCAACCAATAAACAAGCGGAACGAGCCAGGAGCATCAAACAGACCAATGAACAAACACAGGGGCTGCAAATAGACCAATGAACTAACACACAGGGGCATCAAACAGACCAACAAACAAACACAGGGTCAGGCAAAAGACCACTAAACCAACACACTAATTGATCATTCAACTAACACGGCCAGCATACTTATGACCCGAGAGCAGGTGATTCAGAACTGTCAGAAGATGAGGAGACGGAGGAGGAGTTTGACACCATCCCTGAAGAACCCAGCTGCCCCTCCCCTGAAATTCCCCAGGTGAGGCCAGAGTTCTCTAACTGTCTGTCTGTCTACCTGAGAAACTCCATTTCCTGGGTTTGCTGGAAAGTTTCTACAATTCTAACTACATAGACATTTTTTTTTAGAAAATTAATAATTAGTATCTTTTTATATATACAGTAGAACCTCCATGAGAGGACACTCACCCTAGAGGATGCCTCTCTATAAAGGACAGTTTTCATTTGTAAAATTATCATTTTAACTCTTTAGAAACTCTCCGGTAGGAGGACACCTCTTCCTAAAGGACACTTTGGCTCTGCAACTAGGTGTCCTTTACAGAGAGGTTCTACTGTATAGATATTTCTCCAGCTGAATTGAAACCAGTGACCTAAGGATCACTGTTGATACATCTACAGTTCTCTGCCAACTGAACTATCGAGGATTTATCTCTCAAGAGCTCAGTTGGCAGAACTGTTTATAATGTTTCTAGGTGACATATAAGATTAGAGTAAAGAGACCATCTTCTACTGCCTTATCAAATATAATAAAGGAAATTATAGAGCATTTAGAAAAATCTGTCTGCCCATTATGGACACATTTGCAGATAAATATTTGATTTTATAAATAGTTTCCTCTCACATAGCCTTGATAAGCCAGTATATGAGTGTCTTTGCTCAAAAGCTCACATTTTTTACCATTTTTTTTATTACAAAAAAAAAAGATACATCTTTTTAAAATTCTAACAAATTAATTATATATATAGTAGAACCTCCCTGTAAAGGACACCTAATTAGAAGAGCTAAAGTGTCCTTTAGGGAGAGGTGTCCTCTTACCAGAGAGTTGCTAAATAGTAAAAATGGTAATTTTGCAAATGAAAACTGTCCTTTGTAGAGAGGTGTCCTCTTACCAGAGAGTTGCTAAATAGTAAAAATGGTAATTTTGCAAATGAAAACTGTCCTTTGTAGAGAGGTGTCCTCTTACCAGAGAGTTGCTAAATAGTAAAAATGGTAATTTTGCAAACAAAAACTGTCATTTGTAGAGAGGTGTATTCTAGCGCGAGTGTCCTCTCATGGAGTATGTTCTACTCTCTATATCTTCTTAGATATACAATGGAAAGCCTGAGAAGAAAGGAGAGAGAGAAAAGTTTATTCTCAATATAATGTTAAGACACAACTTTTTCAAACCTCCGTGCTCTTTCTAAAAGTGGAACTCTGATAAACCTTAAAATATAGATGTTTTATATATATAAGATATATCATTTATAAAATATCATCTTTCTTTTAATGTTCACCACCCTATATAATAATATATGAACAATTAAATAAAGTAGTTTCAATCTCTCATATTTTATTTTTTTACAATAAAAATAAACTTCTACTTTGTTTTTAGGCTTTCCATTGTGTAACCTAGAGGACACCTCTCTACCAAGGACAGTTTTTACATCATTTTTACTATTTAACAATGTTCCAGTTAGAGGACAAACCTCTTTCCCTAAATGACACTTTGACTCTGTAACTAGGCTTTGTCCTTTACAGAAATTTAGTTCTATTGTATGTCTAAAAAGACAAAGGTCACATCTCCTGTCAAAATAGACGTCAAAGCTATATGCCATCTAAGTGGACGCTTTTCAGTATGACAAAGCTGGTGTTGTGGCTTTGTCACTGACCCGAGTCCACTTGTTTGCGGCGACGGTCAATAGATGGCATCTAGCTTTGAAGTCTATTTTGACGGAAGAGGTGACCTTTGTCTTTTTAGATCAATATCCTCCCGGCAAAATTTCCATCTCAATTGTATGTATTAAGATTAATGTATATATACTTAGTCTAGCCATAAATATTGTTACAAAACCAAATCAGTGATAAAAAATTAATTTGACCGCGTTAAGTATTCAAAATACAGTTGTTGTTATTTGAATATCTCGTGCACACGTGCTTAGAAAAAAAATCAAAATATATTTGTTTTTTGATAATGGGTTTGGGTATTAAAGAAAACTCTATAGTTGTAATAGCCTTACACAAGGTAGGCCAAAATCTTTCACCCTTTTTAAACTTTTACAAAATTTGAATATTACGCGTCAATTTGTTTATCGAATCATTGAAATGTTCAACAAGGCTTGCACTATTGATGACCTTGAAAGATCTGGTCGACCTCGCATGCAACGAATGCAAGCAGCTATAAAAGCCATTCGCGAAAGAATTCGTCGAAATCCACACTGCAAACAAAAGATCTTAGCAAAGCAGATAAATTTAGCTCCAAGATAGTTTCAAGGATAATCAACGAAGACCTTGGACTGAGAGCTTTCAAACGATGCACAGGTCATTTGATAACCCCTGCTCTTAGAGATATTAGAAGGGTTAGATCAAAAATGTTGTTGGCGCAGCATGATGGTCGGTGGCATGAGAGAATCCTTTTCACAGACGAGAAATTTTTCACTGTCGAGGAAAAGATTAATCGTCAGAATGATAGGATATATGCTCGTAGCTCTCTAGAAGCTTCTTTGAAAGTCAGAAGACTTGAAAAAGTCACCATCCTTCTTCTGTCATGGTTTGGTGGGGAGTTAGCTACCAAGGTGTAACAGATCTCCACTTCTGTGCCAAAGGGGTAAAAAATACAGCTAAAATCTATAAATAAGACATTTTGTAACAAATAGTAAAGCCTCTGAATACAAAAATGTTTAATGGAGAACATTGGATATTTCAACAAGATTCAGCTCCTGCTCACAAAGCTAAGTCAACTCAACAATGGTTGGAGACGAATGTTCCGGAGTTCATAAAGGCCAATGAATGGCCCTCTGGAAGCCCTGATTTAAACCCCCCTTGATTACAGTTTGTGGGCATATTTAGAGGAGAAGGTGTGCTATAAAAGATATCATAATTTGGATAAATTGAAATCAGCATTGGTGAGAGCAATGAAAGAAATACCCTTAGAAAAGGTGCGTGCCACCATAGATCAGTGGTCCGAACGTTTGAGATCCTTTGTCAAAAATAAGGGATAACATTTTGAATGCTTGTATATACACTGGTGTCCAAAAAATAAGAAACTTAAGCAATATTGAAATTTCTCAAAAGATAATTTATTAACAAATATAAAATTTAGTATACAAATAGTTTAAACTATGGAGAATTTGACTAGCTATATGAAAATATAAAAAAAAATATTTGATATTATGAAATATGCAGATTATTACCAACATACCCAAAGCTAAGGTTCCTGATCTTAAAGAAATAAGATATCAATAGGGAGTATGATCACCTCTAACAGCTATCAAGGTCTCACAACGAGCCCTCATACTGTTTACCAGGCTTTGGAGGAGGTCCAGGGGTAGTAAACCCCACTCCTCCAATAGAGCAGTTCTTAGCTCAACGAGGGTTCTGGGAGAGGGGTGACGAGCTCCAATACGCCTCCCTAGAGCATCCCACACATGCTCTATTGGATTCAGGTCCGGAGATCTGGCTGGCCAATCCATCCTTCGAATATTCTCACTCTGGAGATATTCATTGACTAGCCTAGCCCTATGCGGACGAGCATTATCGTCCATAAAAATTAAATTGTGACCAATTTGATCTCTATAAGGTCTTAGATAGGGCTCAAGGATCTCGTCCCTGTACCTTTGGGCAGTTAAAGTGCCCCCAGAAAAAATGTGGAGGGGTGTGCGTCTGCTAGAACTGATGCCAGCCCAGACTAAGAGACTGCCCCCTCTAAAACTGTCTATTTCCCTGATGTTACTGGGATGATAGCGGGTTCCAGGCTCCCTCCAGATGAAAACTCGTCGAGAATCTGTGTTTTAACTAAATCTTGACTCGTCACTGAAGAGAACATTGGCCCACTGATCATGAGTCCAGGCGTGATGTTCCAAGCACCAATTCAAGCGGGCTCTCCTGTGAGCAGAGGTTAAAGGGATACAGACCATTGGTCGTCTTGCATATAGAGCACCTTCGTGAAGCCTTCGGCAAACAGTTTGTCTTGAAATTCTCGTTCCAGTAGCACTTGAGAGTTCATTAAAGAGTTGAATAGCTGTCATCTCCCTATGGCGCTTGACAGTTACGACCTGATAACGGTCTTCAGAGGTAGCTGTTTCTCTTTTTCTACCAGAACCTTCCTTTCTTTTGATGGTTCCTGTCTCAATGAACTGTTTCCATATTTTGCTGACCACAGATTTATTCACATTTAGCCATTTTGCTACTTCAACTTGTGATTGCCCTGCCTCCATTTTTCCAACAGCTCTCCATTTTAAATCATCTGATAAATTTTTTCGTAAACTCATAATTAACTAAGGATTAAATAAAATTATAATTGGACAATTCTTAGATGGGGTAAACGACGCGCCAAATAGCACACTTATAAAGACAAGCAAAAACTTGCATATTTTCAATTTTACCGAATCGAATGGTTGCGATAAATAAATTATACGACTTAAAATACGTAATTAAATTACTTTTTAGCTTTTAGCGTTGTATTTTTTAAAACATATCATTAAAAACAAAAGTTTCTTATTTTTTGGACACCAGTGTATTTAAAATCTATGTTCTCTTGGCTAATAAAATATGTATTTATATTCCATTAGTTTTTGTTCTTAATTATTTAATTTATAAAATTGTTTGTAACAGAATTTATGGCTAGACTGTGTATACAGAGTGTGCATCTAGCCAACATCTGTGTTACATGTGCAGGTTGACTGTAAACTGGATGCTAAAGACAAGGAAGAAACCCAGCTGATGGGTAAGGGACAAGATGATCTTCTCCATGTACAGTATCACCACCCCATGAAAAAGTGCCTAAAATCTAGAGGTACTCTGGTCTCTTCTGGAGATGGTCATATTATAAACACAGTTATTTCAGGACTTTTTATTTTGACAAAGTGGTGTCTCTTCAGAGATAACTTCCAAAGTATTTATAATAACAGATAAATTGGGAAACTCTCCCTGTTTGTAGAAAGAATTGTACAAGCCATCATTACACTTTCTCTTGATGACTCTTCCTAATTCCGGTCCGTTTTAATTCCATTATCAATTCTTCCTCTGACTGAAGTAGTGTTCACATTTTGAGCCGCCTTGACACTTGCCTCTATTCAATACAAGAACATACCACGCCATATCTGTCAAAATATGATATTATTAGCTTGAAATTTTCTTTTTCTTCAAAATAAATAAATTTCTTCTGTCCTTTCTACTATGGAATAATGATTTTTTTCTATCACACAGAATGGAATTGTATTTTATTTGAAAAAAAAAGAATGATGTCAAATCTCACTTTGTCTATATTGTGGGTCGCTATATAAACCTGAGTGATGCAGGCCCCAGCTATGCAGATAGGACTCTGGAAGTAGACACGGCATTTGCAGCAAAAGTGCTGACGGATCTCTCCCGACACTCTGGACCTTCAGGAGTCCCAGCCAAACAAGGAGAGAGTGGCTCCACTTCCTCGGAACCCCAGTGGAGCAATGCTAAGCCTACCCAAGCCTGCTACTGGTATCTCTCTATTATACAAGAATTTGATTCCTCACCATATAACTATATTGACATTTATCTTGATAAGGCACAATATGGATTATAGATTATAAACACAAGGTAATAAGACCAAATCTAAATAAATAAATTGTGTGTGACGTTTCGGTAACAGTGTTTGAATCCAGCATGTTCAGCACTTTTATCTGAAGATGGTAACCACTCTGTTACCTAAACGTCACACACTACTTATTTATTTGGATTTGGTCTTATTACCTTGTGTTGACATTTATCTTGTAATTAAGATATTCACAACTAGTAATAATTTGCATATACAGGTATCAGGGTAGATAGGTGGTTCCTAGAAAATACCATATTGTGTGTCCTTTTTATAGGAAACCCAACTCTAAATATAATTTAGTACCTTGAGCATTATTTTAAAACAATATTTATTTTTGAATTGCGTTGAAAGCAAAAATATTCACATTGTCTAGAACTAAAGAGGTAAAGTGTTGTACAAATGTTTTCTCAATTATGTTACCTTGTTACAGGTTGCAGTGTTATACGAGGCTTCCCACAATTTATCCTATTTTTTTAGAATGAAACTAAAGGATAAGAATAAATGAAAATAAGACTTTATCCAAATAATTTATTAGTGTGTTGAGATTAGGTCTTATTTGCTTTTATTATAATCTATAATCCAAATTGTGCTTTATCATAGAATGAAACTGTATTGTAAGCTGTAGTGCTGTAAGAGGGGCTACCTATACAGCCAAAGAAAGCTTCCATGTGAGATTGCCAATAAGATGGATACTCCTAGAGGTGGTCTTTTATTGGAGGTTGGGTTATTTTAAATGGGCAGCTGAAATTTTACAAAGGACTCTTCAGCTAGTTTCCCTATACATAGTGAACTTCCCTATAAAAGACATCACTTTGTTGCAGAGCCATATAACTACTAAATAGTAAAAATGGTAATTTTGGTGATTAAAAACTCTGCCCTTGGTAGAAAGGTGTCCTCTAGCAAGAGTCTCATAGAACTTCTACTGTATAACTGTACATTCACAATTAGGGATAAAAGTGTGATATATCAATGAATACTCTGTAAAAGACATCACTTAGTTGCAGAGCCATATAACTACTAAATAGTAAAAATGGTAATTTTGGTGATTAAATACTCTGCCCTTTGTAGAAAGGTGTCCTCTAGCAAGAGTCTCATAGAACTTCTACTGTATAACTGTACATTTACAATTAGGGATAAAAGTGTGATATATCAATGAATACTCTGTAAAAGACATCACTTAGTTGCAGAGCCATATAACTACTAAATAGTAAAAATGGTAATTTTGGTGATTAAATACTCTGCCCTTTGTAGAAAGGTGTCCTCTAGCAAGAGTCTCATAGAACTTCTACTGTATAACTGTACATTCACAATTAGGGATAAAAGTGTGATATATCAATGAATACTCTGTAAAAGACATCACTTAGTTGCAGAGCCATATAACTACTAAATAGTAAAAATGGTAATTTTGGTGATTAAATACTCTGCCCTTTGTAGAAAGGTGTCCTCTAGCAAGAGTCTTATAGAACTTCTACTGTATAACTATACATTCACAATTAGGGATAAAAGTGTGATATATCAATGAATACTCTGTAAAAGACATCACTTAGTTGCAGAGCCATATAACTACTAAATAGTAAAAATGGTAATTTTGGTGATTAAAAACTCTGCCCTTGGTAGAAAGGTGTCCTCTAGCAAGAGTCTCATAGAACTTCTACTGTATAACTGTACATTCACAATTAGGGATAAAAGTGTGATATATCAATGAATACTCTGTAAAAGACATCACTTAGTTGCAGAGCCATATAACTACTAAATAGTAAAAATGGTAATTTTGGTGATTAAATACTCTGCCCTTTGTAGAAAGGTGTCCTCTAGCAAGAGTCTCATAGAACTTCTACTGTATAACTGTACATTCACAATTAGGGATAAAAGTGTGATATATCAATGAATACTCTGTAAAAGACATCACTTAGTTGCAGAGCCATATAACTACTAAATAGTAAAAATGGTAATTTTGGTGATTAAATACTCTGCCCTTGGTAGAAAGGTGTCCTCTAGCAAGAGTCTCATAGAACTTCTACTGTATAACTGTACATTCAAAATTAGGGATAAAAGTGTGATATATCAATGAATACTCTGTAAAAGACATCACTTAGTTGCAGAGCCATATAACTACTAAATAGTAAAAATGGTAATTTTGGTGATTAAATACTCTGCCCTTGGTAGAAAGGTGTCCTCTAGCAAGAGTCTCATAGAACTTCTACTGTATAACTGTACATTCACAATTAGGGATAAAAGTGTGATATATCAATGAATACTCTGTAAAAGACATCACTTAGTTGCAGAGCCATATAACTACTAAATAGTAAAAATGGTAATTTTGGTGATTAAAAACTCTGCCCTTGGTAGAAAGGTGTCCTCTAGCAAGAGTCTCATAGAACTTCTACTGTATAACTGTACATTCACAATTAGGGATAAAAGTGTGATATATCAATGAATACTCTGTAAAAGACATCACTTAGTTGCAGAGCCATATAACTACTAAATAGTAAAAATGGTAATTTTGGTGATTAAATACTCTGCCCTTTGTAGAAAGGTGTCCTCTAGCAAGAGTCTCATAGAACTTCTACTGTATAACTGTACATTTACAATTAGGGATAAAAGTGTGATATATCAATGAATACTCTGTAAAAGACATCACTTAGTTGCAGAGCCATATAACTACTAAATAGTAAAAATGGTAATTTTGGTGATTAAAAACTCTGCCCTTTGTAGAAAGGTGTCCTCTAGCAAGAGTCTCATAGAACTTCTACTGTATAACTGTACATTCACAATTATGGATAAAAGTGTGATATATCAATGAATACTCTGTAAAATACATCACTTAGTTGCAGAGCCATATAACTACTAAATAGTAAAAATGGTAATTTTGGTGATTAAAAACTCTGCCCTTTGTAGAAAGGTGTCCTCTAGCAAGAGTCTCATAGAACTTCTACTGTATAACTGTACATTCACAATTATGGATAAAAGTGTGATATATCAATGAATACTCTGTAAAAGACATCACTTAGTTGCAGAGCCATATAACTACTAAATAGTAAAAATGGTAATTTTGGTGATTAAATACTCTGCCCTTTGTAGAAAGGTGTCCTCTAGCAAGAGTCTCATAGAACTTCTACTGTATAACTGTACATTCACAATTATGGATAAAAGTGTGATATATCAATGAATACTCTGTAAAAGACATCACTTAGTTGCAGAGCAATATAACTACTAAATAGTAAAAATGGTAATTTTGGTGATTAAATACTCTGCCCTTTGTAGAAAGGTGTCCTCTAGCAAGAGTCTCATAGAACTTCTACTGTATAACTGTACATTCACAATTATGGATAAAAGTGTGATATATCAATGAATACTCTGTAAAAGACATCACTTAGTTGCAGAGCCATATAACTACTAAATAGTAAAAATGGTAATTTTGGTGATTAAAAACTCTGCCCTTGGTAGAAAGGTGTCCTCTAGCAAGAGTCTCATAGAACTTCTACTGTATAACTGTACATTCACAATTAGGGATAAAAGTGTGATATATCAATGAATACTCTGTAAAAGACATCACTTAGTTGCAGAGCCATATAACTACTAAATAGTAAAAATGGTAATTTTGGTGATTAAATACTCTGCCCTTTGTAGAAAGGTGTCCTCTAGCAAGAGTCTCATAGAACTTCTACTGTATAACTGTACATTCACAATTAGGGATAAAAGTGTGATATATCAATGAATACTGTGTAAAAGACATCACTTAGTTGCAGAGCCATATAACTACTAAATAGTAAAAATGGTAATTTTGGTGATTAAATACTCTGCCCTTGGTAGAAAGGTGTCCTCTAGCAAGAGTCTCATAGAACTTCTACTGTATAACTGTACATTTACAATTAGGGATAAAAGTGTGATATATCAATGAATACTCTGTAAAAGACATCACTTAGTTGCAGAGCCATATAACTACTAAATAGTAAAAATGGTAATTTTGGTGATTACAACAAAACAAAAAGCTTTATTAAGACAATTCAGTCTTACACGGATTCTCCAAGCACAGAAATGTAGGGTACATACAAGAATAGCCGTATTAACAACAACAAAAGTACCTGTTATGACCCTTTGGTCTTATACAACTTCTCCAAGTAGAAGAGGGTATATACAATAGTTACAATAATGCTATTTACAACGTGTCAAGGAAGAGAGAAGCAAAAAAGGGCTTGCTGGGGAACTAGGGTATTATCATGGGTAGATGTTATTATATCTCTTGAGGAAAGATCTCGCGACAATAAAGTTGAGATATCCAGCAGGTTAAGAAAGTCTCCAAGGTGGTTAATGCGAATGTTTAGTTCACCATATAAATTATCTCCAGTCCATTGTGTATCTTGATCGTGATATATATATTCTCTAGTTGATGTTCGTTAGGAGGTAGATACGTAAAAGTTATACAAGTCAGCAATGAATCTATGCTTGGGTTCATTTTAAGTAACCGAAATCCAATTAGTTTTCTCTTCAACATTGTCCAGTATGTGTTTATTTTTGATATAAATTCCCACAATGATGTCTTCAGAGCTTCTTCCCTGACCCGAGATTTTTCTGGCAAGTGATTGGTAAACCTGGAAATTCTCGAGTTTTAGATCAAATTGGCACTAAGTTTCCGTTATAGCAAATATTTCAAATTGTTTTAAATAATTAATGAAAGGGAAAACGTATAAATTGGAAAAATTCCAATACATAATTATTACATAATTGTGACCAAGGTTTAATAGTTGTTAAATCGAGTAGTTTAGTTTTCCATTCCTATTAGCTATATGTGATTGATGGTGATATTTTCTTGCCTGTAAAAAGAGATATGATGTGATCCTTCCAGTTCCTTTCTGAGTGTTTGCTATATCTCAGTTCCTTCTGAACTCATGATCTTATCATTTATAACTTGGTAAACAGTACTTCCCACAATCAACTTGCTATCTCGAAGTCTAGATGAGATTCCTTTAGCCAAAAGTTCTTTTCTCTTATTAATCAACAATCGACGCTGTTCTCTAACTTTTAAGGTGTAATCCTTATTTATGTAAATCCTTAATTGCTTAAGCTTGAATGCATTCCTAAATAATTTTATTCTGTCTTCATATTTGGGTATTTCAACCAGTAGGGGTGCGCTCGGCCTTTTAGATAATCGATGACATTTAAGGATGTTAATTTTCTCGGAGATTTGCATATTATCCGTAATTATCTGTTTTATTTTTGCGAGAGATTCATCGCTTGTTTCATTTTCTTTCTTTTCGACTCCGTAAAAAATTAAATTACTTTCTCTCATTTTCATCTCCGTGAAATCTATTCTTTTCTCAATTTCTTGGATCCTTTCAGAATTCTTCGAGACAGATTTTACCGTGTTTTCCATAGTATTCTCCAGTTGTTGTATACGTCGATTTAATTTATCAACTCCTTGCTCTATAGAAAGTAATCTTGTCTCTAATTTATCTCCCCAGTTATCCATTTTATTTGAGATTGCACCAATCAATTGTCGAATATCACCTTCCATACATGACTCGAGCGTAGTTTGCCTAGTTTGCCTAGTAGGCCTAGGTCCCGGGTTTTGCTCTATGCCAGATATCAGTTTATCCCCCCAGTTATCCATTTTATTTGAGATTGCACCAATCAATTGTCGAATATCACCTTCCGTACATGACTCGAGCGTAGTTTGCCTAGTGGGCCTAGGTCCCGGGTTTTGCTCTATGCCAGATATCAGTAATAACATCAAAATTATACATCTAAGCTTTGGCCTTCTGTACTGAATCTGAATCTTGAATTTCAGATTCTCAACATAACCCAGATCCACTGCCAAACTATAATTTGCACAATTTTCACACGAATCAAAATTTGCATAGATAAAAGTTGGGCGAAGCTTGTTTCGCTGTAAATTTAAATAAATTATGATAAGAATTACAATTGGCCTCATATTATGAAGATATAAATTTACCAATATCACCTCAATAAAAAAATAGCTATTTTTTATAAAGTACGGCGAAAAAGCTTTAAAAATAAATTACCTAGCAGGAGCTGTCGTTTCACGCAACCTTTCCCTTTGGCCACCTGGCGGAGAATCGTAATTTTGGTGATTAAATACTCTGCCCTTTGTAGAAAGGTGTCCTCTAGCAAGAGTCTCATAGAACTTCTACTGTATAACTGTACATTCACAATTAGGGATAAAAGTGTGATATATCAATGAATACTCTGTAAAAGACATCACTTAGTTGCAGAGCCATATAACTACTAAATAGTAAAAATGGTAATTTTGGTGATTAAAAACTCTGCCCTTGGTAGAAAGGTGTCCTCTAGCAAGAGTCTCATAGAACTTCTACTGTATAACTGTACATTCACAATTAGGGATAAAAGTGTGATATATCAATGAATACTCTGTAAAAGACATCACTTAGTTGCAGAGCCATATAACTACTAAATAGTAAAAATGGTAATTTTGGTGATTAAAAACTCTGCCCTTGGTAGAAAGGTGTCCTCTAGCAAGAGTCTCATAGAACTTCTACTGTATAACTGTACATTCACAATTAGGGATAAAAGTGTGATATATCAATGAATACTCTGTAAAAGACATCACTTAGTTGCAGAGCCATATAACTACTAAATAGTAAAAATGGTAATTTTGGTGATTAAATACTCTGCCTTTTGTAGAAAGGTGTCCTCTAGCAAGAGTCTCATAGAACTTCTACTGTATAACTGTACATTCACAATTAGGGATAAAAGTGTGATATATCAATGAATACTCTGTAAAAGACATCACTTAGTTGCAGAGCCATATAACTACTAAATAGTAAAAATGGTAATTTTGGTGATTAAATACTCTGCCCTTTGTAGAAAGGTGTCCTCTAGCAAAAGTCTCATAGAACTTCTACTGTATAACTATACATTTACAATTAGGGATAAAAGTGTGATATATCAATGAATACTCTGTAAAAGACATCACTTAGTTGCAGAGCCATATAACTACTAAATAGTAAAAATGGTAATTTTGGTGATTAAAAACTCTGCCCTTTGTAGAAAGGTGTCCTCTAGCAAGAGTCTCATAGAACTTCTACTGTATAACTGTACATTCACAATTAGGGATAAAAGTGTGATATATCAATGAATACTCTGTAAAAGACATCACTTAGTTGCAGAGCCATATAACTACTAAATAGTAAAAATGGTAATTTTGGTGATTAAATACTCTGCCCTTTGTAGAAAGGTGTCCTCTAGCAAGAGTCTCATAGAACTTCTACTGTATAACTGTACATTCACAATTAGGGATAAAAGTGTGATATATCAATGAATACTCTGTAAAAGACATCACTTAGTTGCAGAGCCATATAACTACTAAATAGTAAAAATGGTAATTTTGGTGATTAAATACTCTGCCTTTTGTAGAAAGGTGTCCTCTAGCAAGAGTCTCATAGAACTTCTACTGTATATCATAAAGATAGAGGCTGCCTGGCCGGTATTCATAGTTCTTCAAATTAAAGATACTTCGGCCAGTAAATCTTTTTTATTACCTCGACGTTTCAACAAAAATCTTTTGTCCTCGTCAGGAGCGAACAAAATTTTTTTTGAAATGTTGAGACAATAAAAAAGTTCTACTGTACATTTACAATTAGGGATAAAGGTGTGATATATCAATGAATACTCTTTTAAAAGGTTCTCTGTACCCGGACATATATCATCATTGACATCCGGGTCTCGGCATTAGAAATGTAAATAAAGGTATAACTTGAAATGTAAATAAATACTCATTATTATTATGTGATTGGGGTTGCCATATTGTACAAACTACTACAAAAAGTATCTTTCCTTTTTATATATAATAGCACCAAAACTCTGAATTTTCATAATTACTCTCCACACAAGAACGAGGAGTTCAGCATCAAAGAATGTGTCCCATCACCAGATTTGAATTCTAGGCAGCAGCAATAAACAACCAACCTGTTTACCAGAGTTTCCATCTATCAGTCTAGTGAAAGAAAGAGCTGCCCCCTTCTCGTCGAAATAGATCTAAACCTTCAATCGAGCAACTTGTTGTTGGTGACAAACATGTCAGCTTTGACAAATTCAGAACTCTGGAGTAGGGGGTTTGTGGAGGAATGTATCTTCTTCTTTTTTATATCCACTCAATTATATCAAGGTATTAAGCTTTTAGAGCTTACTAGGCGAATGACCCGGCTTTATGCGGACTAATCCGGAATGGAATGAATACCTAAATATGGTCATTTTTTTAAGCATCGGTGGTTCAGTTGTAGAATGCTCGCCTGCCACGCGGGCGGCCCAGGTTCGATTCCCGGCCGAAGAAGAACACATAAACTACAGGAAAAAAGTGTGTGTGATGGCAAAAATTGTATTATATTAGTGTTTAGGTATTTGATTTAATTAATATAGTTGATATAATAATATATATTTATATTATATATAATATAAATGAGTTTTAAAAATTGTAAAAAAAAATGCATAGGCCGGGAATCGAACCCGGGCCGCCCGCGTGGCAGGCGAGCATTCTACAACTGAACCACCGATGCTTAAAAAAATGACCATATTTAGGTATTCATTCCATTCCAGATTAGTCCGCATAAAAAAAAGTTCTTCAAATGAAAAAAAGAAATAGCCAAAAATACTAATCAAAATGCAGCCAAAAATTTTCCTCAGGTTTATAAAAAGCGACATGCAAAATTTGGTACAAATTGGTTCAGTAGTTTTTGAGTTTATCGCGAAACAGACAGACAGACATTGACTTTTATATATATAGAGATTGATGGTGTCAGCTGGGGATGAGTAGAGCTCATCAATGGATGAGCCAATACAGTCAATGATGTGGTTTTCCACCATCATCATGACTGATGAAGTAGAATGCGTCTGCATTTGTCATTAAGACTGGGAGCACTACTCAGTGACAGGCCGACTTAGCTCCAAAAGAAATGGCCGCCTTTGACATGAGGAACAGCGGCTCCTAACATGGAGTACAGACTCAGCCTGTATCCCTGGATAAGGAGCCCTTACAGGGTACTATCAGCTGGGCCAGCTGAGCCCAGATTTTTTTACCAAGCTTGTTACTGCTCCTCCTTTTTCATCCGGGCTTGGGACTGGCAAAGGCGGAGTTAGGAATGGTATAAAATCTCAGAATCCTAGCTTTTCAAAGAGAATTATAAAAGTAAAGTATCGCTAATTTTATCTAATTTAAACCAAAGCAAAGGAAACCAAACTTGTCCCAATTAGTAGGATTCTATCCATCAAATGCTAATCTATATATAAATCTCTCACTTTATGCAACCATGTACCATATACAGAGGGAATAGAAACCCTCAATTTCTGACAGCCATGACCTGGGATCAAATCCTGAATTGAACACTTTTTTTTTTTCTGGAAAAATGGAATTTAGAAAAGTATAAAAATTTCATGAATCCCTTGTGGTTCAACTTTATGAAACCTTCTATAATTCAACAGGAGGCATCTATTCCTCAGGGTATTGATTTAAATCACTTTGACTGACATTGGTGTTGTTACCTTTTTTAATATAAAAATAGAGTATGACCTTTTTCTAAAAAGGACAAAGGTTGCCTCTCCCGTCAAAAAATACATCAAAGCTAGATGCCACCTTTTCTAATTCAATCTACTATAATTTGACATTTACTTTAAATCAGCTCCAAATTTTTATTTTCCAATATGACAACTTAACTGATGATAAAGCACAATTTGGATTATAGATTATAGCTACAAAAAAATAAGACCTAATCCAAATAAATTGATAATGTGAAAAGTTTCGGTAACAGAATTATTACTGAAACATCACACACTATTAATTTATTCAGATTAGGTTATATTTTCTTGTAGCTTTAATTTAACTGACTTTAATTCAACTGAAAATTCTGATCCCTTGGGGGGTTGAATTGAAAGAAGTTAGAGTATATATCTTGATGATTGTTAAAGAATACACAGATGTTTTAAGGCTATGTACTCTCATTAGTTGACTTGGGTGGTGTGTAGGGAAGAAACCTCCTACCACATTGGCTACAATGACTCAGCAGTCTCTGTGGAAGCCTCCTGTGTAGAAGTCAAGGTGATGAAACGCAGCAAGCAGCCCCATGCCACCAGATACTGATCTGGCTGCTGTAAGTGATAAGGTTTTCCCCATTGTTATCAAAGTAGATTTGTGAAGCAAAGAGTTTCTACTGCAGGATTATCCCTTGTGGAAATATAGGGGTCAACAATTTTCTGATAGTAATTGTGTATGCATTTGTTTTATGTAACGTTTTCCTATGTGTAATTGATTAGGGAAATATTTTGTTGCCAACATTTTTTATTGAAAACAAAACTTCTGCTTTTTAAATGTTGTTATACAGCTTAACCCTTTAAGCGCCGAGGTAACGATCCATCGTTACCCTATAACGTCACCAGGAGCGCCGGGGTACCGATCTATCGTTACTTCCTTGTAGGGCCCCTCGTGGGGGAGGGGGTGGTGGCTGGCTATTTTTATCACCTCCCTTCTCACTTCTGGGCTTGTCTCTACACGTTAGCTGTGTTTTTATCTCCTTTGTCTTGCGATTTCCTTTTTTTATTTTTTAAAAATGGCTTCCGGTTCAGAATGCTCTGCATTTTCTGAGGACACTGAAGTTTATTCTTTGTCTTCTGAGTTTGAAGAAAGTGTTGAAGACACTTTTGAAGATGAATTTTCTGATGAAGAAGTGGATGAAAACCAGCCAAGTCCTTGGGTAAGAGTTTATACTCCATTTTCCACATCCAAAACATTGACTTTTGGAGAAGTTTGTGGCCCACAGCACCTTCCCCCCTCTATTATCCGGCCTATTGAATACTTTTTGTTATTCATAACAATGAATTTGATGAAGGAAATTGTAGCTTTTACCAATAAATGTGCCCAAACTTTATTGGCAAGCAATAGGGACAAATTGCCTCCATCTAGGAAGCTGGCCTGGAAGGACACTACCTTGGATGAGATGATGGCCTTTATTGGAGTCATCTTCGATATGGGCAATGTGAAGAAGAACCAAATCAGGGACTATTGGAGCAAGAATGAACTTTTAAAGACGCCCTGGTTTGGTAAAGTTATGTCTAGAGGGAGATTTGAGTTGCTCTACAGCTGCTTTTCTCTGATTGATGACTTCAACCTGGTTCCAAGTTCTCATCCTGATTGCAACCCAACTGCAAGATTTGAGAAGCTCATAGAGCATGTGAACAAGTTTATATATTATTATAAGCCTACTCAAAATCTTAGAGTTGATGAGAGCTTGGTGTGCCTAAAAAACCGAACTCGTCTTAGACAATATATGCCCCAAAAGCACCATGGTCGATTTGGAGTCAAACTGTGGATGCTTTGTGAATCTAAATCTGGCTATTGTCTGAGAATGAAGCCATATAAAGGGAAATTATCTCCAATTATCAAGTCCCTTTCCTATGATGTTCCAATGAATCTGCTCCAGAAATCCAGTCTACTTGGAAAAGGTTATCATTTGATAACTGATAACTTTTTCACCAGCATCAACCTAGCCAAGGACTTACTGGACAGTCATACTTATTTGACTGGTACTATAAGAACTAATAGGAAGGGACTTCCTAAAACCTTAACAAGTGCAAAATTAGATGTGGATGAATCCCTTTATATGGTAAATAATAATCTACTGGCCCTGGCTTACAAAGAAAAGAAGAGCAAACCTCCAATGAAGTTTCTCTCAACATTTTGTGATGCTTCTTCTGGCAAAAAGAAGGTGTCAGACCAAAGAGACTACCCACAGATGAAAATCTGCTATGATAGCTACATGGGAGGGGTAGATCTCAATGATCAAATGTTGTATACATAAATGGATGAAAGAAAAGGAATAAAATTTTATAGAAAGGTGATTCTCAACATCTTCCACAGGGCTCTCCTAAACTCCTTCATCCTATATGAACAGCATACCAAAGACAACCCCAAGCTTTCTAGAAGGGCTTTTAACTGTTCAGTAATAAATTAATTAGTTAAAAATCAATTGAAACCTCCAGTTCTGCCTTCAACAAGCCAGGAAGTACTCGAAAAACTTCCAGAAAAGAGAGAGAGTAGATGTGTGGAGTGTACAAAAGAAGGCCTGAAGCGGAGGTCTAGAACCATATGTTCAAAGTGCAAGAGAGGCTTGCATCCAGTCTGTGCTTTTAAACACAAGTGTTAGCTTTGTAAATAGCCTTGTATATATCTAAAATTCCTTTTTATATTTGTGAAACCTAATTTTGAAAAATTCAAGTCGATTATTCAATTAATTATAATTAACCCCCAATTAAAAAATTAAATACTCATTTCAGTATAATAAAATCAGAGTGTTGCGTTGAGAGAGGAGTCTGGATTATATTGCACTTTACAGAACATTTTCTTTATCTATCATATTTATTTATTTATAACATTTTTAACTTAACAACTACTTGATCATCAGTTTAGGCAGTGTGGTCCTGATAGTGATAGTTAGCATTCGGGCCCTAGAGCTTAAAGGGTTAATGGCCAAACTCACAGAGTTCATCAGGCAAAGTCCTATTTGGCCCTCTCATCTTCATTTTTTATATTTTTACAAAAAATTGATTTAGTTACAATCAACATCATGTGGTACTTCTATGCCATTGAGGAACATCATTTTTCACCCTGTTCTGTCACTTTCTATCTTCTAATTCCATTCTATTGGATAATCAAACACCAATCCTCTTCATTCTTCACTGTGTGTCCCCAAGTTATGGTCAATCTAATGTCCTTCAAACTTCCATTTCCTTCTGGTTACTTTATTTAGAAGGCTCTTTAGTTACAATACAAATTCCAACCAATCTTTCTCTTTATAACACATCTCTCTGTATAACAATCTTTATTTATCTCTCTCAACTTTAAACACAAGGTAATAAGACCAAATCCAAATAAATAGTGTGTGACGTTTCGGTAACAGCGTTGTTACCAAAACGTCACACACTATTTATTTATTTGGATTTGGTCGTATTACCTTGTGTTTATAATCTATAATCCAAATTGTGCCTTATATCTGTTGGGGCACGTTTTTGTAACCATACCCCAACAGAAGGCGTATGTATAATCAAATCAAATGGATACATGGCTTCCCTCCCACATAGACTTACAGACCACCTTTTTGCCCAGAAACCTAGACAATTGATGACACCAGACTTCCATGCCGAAAGCTGATGCCTGGTGAAGAAGACACCAGTGACATCCAGAGACATCCGCGCTGGAAGCTGTTGTTCCATATGTACATATATTCCCCTCACCAAAAATTTAGGTAAAGGTGACCAGAAAAAAAATGGAGAAGGAAGATTTCTAAAAGACTAAGCCTTATAAATATCCTTCCCGAAAAAAGGAAGCATCACATTACAGTCCAGGTAAAAGGGGCCTGGGTCGATTTTTAGCCAAGACGGGGGGCGATATATATACCGTCCCGAGAAAAGGGAGGATCGTATTACAGCCCAACGTGGGGCCATTGTTGCGTTCCCGGTTTGGATAGATGAAAAGGGAGGATACACGATGTGACTTATTAAAGTTTCCTTACTTAAGTATATATATATATAGCAATTTAGGCCAACAACCCCATGTATATAACCCGCAGCAAGACCTTAATGTTGTATAATAGAAGCACAGCTGTCAATGATGCACTATCGACATATGTCTTTACATCATCACATGTAATGCAATTTGTGCAAACAGGATAAATAAAATAAAAAAAAGGGGGGAAAACTCTGTAATTGATTAAGAGTTGAGTTAAAGCAGGGATCGAGCATATAATATTGTCAGAACAAAGGTCTAAAGATGGAAACAGCCACGACACTAGTATACAATTTCATCAGACAACCCATGAAATCGTTATTAAATTGGACAATCTATAAAAGACTCCTTCTGGAGGTTTAGCAACCCACTGAAGACGCTGGGAGCTATTTCATAGAGGAAAATTATAGCAACAGATCTCTATAATTTCTACAGATCAACTGTAAATAGATTCATATTAAGGCATTTTTATAGCCCAAATAACACAAACAATAGTCAAACATACAAATCTGTTTGCATCATGCCGTACCCTCCTAACAGCGTAACAATAGCCCGAGAAATCAGAAATTATGGTATAATGGTAAATATGATGGAATAACGCACTGAAACACATAAAAGTACAAACATTACTAAAACCTGACAGATAGATACCCTCAAAGTAGCCCTAATAAAGTCGTAATTTGCAACTGTCGCTGTGTCAATATATCACAGCAAAGATATAGTACACAACTCTATTCCAACAGAGTCGGTAGTTCTATATTTAGTACAATTTGTGAAATTAAGGTGTGGGGGGTAGTACCATAAAGCAAAAGGAATGAAATATGTATGAGAGGAAACAAGAAAATTTCTCTAGATATTTATTTAAATAAATTAAAATTTGGGAACATGTCTATACTGACGAGATATGCTATTTACATAGTAAAATTTAGATAGAGGTGACCTGAAGTTACTTTATAGCCCTTTAGGGCCCATGCGAAATCTAGGTTGGTTACTACACAAAAAGGGGGGGGCGCTAAGTCATAATGACAAATGGCTTACCTTTTCTCGAAAGTGCCGGCAAAGGTCTGGTCTCCCGACTGAAGACTGTCCTCTCATTGAGCGACTCAGATTGAATATGCCTTTTGGCAAAGAAACCCTCTTTTATTCTTGTCTCTCTCCGTTTTCATTCGCTGGCCGCGCCAAAGTTTCTATTGGCTGGCATTTTCATTCGCCGAAAGAAACACCAATCAAAATGGCCAATGGCTCCAGTATACAATTTCATAGACGCCCCAGGCCTCTCCCATCAAAATAGAACATATAGTATTACCAAAACAAAAAAAATCTAAAGAGAGAAACAGCCACGGCACTAGTGTAAAATTTCAGACCCCAGGCCCCCCTCCACATGGGCTGTGATACGATCCTCCCTTTTCTCGGGACAGTATATATATCGCCCCCCGTCTTGGCTAAAAATCGACCCAGGCCCCTTTTACCTGGACTGTAATGTGATGCTTCCTTTTTTCGGGAAGGATATTTATAAGGCTTAGTCTTTTAGAAATCTTCCTTCTCCATTTTTTTTCTGGTCACCTTTACCTAAATTTTTGGTGAGGGGAATATATGTACATATGGAACAACAGCTTCCAGCGCGGATGTCTCTGGATGTCACTGGTGTCTTCTTCACCAGGCATCAGCTTTCGGCATGGAAGTCTGGTGTCATCAATTGTCTAGGTTTCTGGGCAAAAAGGTGGTCTGTAAGTCTATGTGGGAGGGAAGCCATGTATCCATTTGATTTGATTATACATACGCCTTCTGTTGGGGTATGGTTACAAAAACGTGCCCCAACAATCTCTCTCAAATTTTTCTATAAAAGTGTTTGCTTCCATATTTTAACCTTTCTACTCACAAAGTCACAAGACAAAATAAGTATTCAATACAAGATAATTTGGTACAGTACAACAACCTTCTTGTAAAGGAAAACACCTAGTTGCAGAGCAAAAACCTTTAAAGAGAGGTGTCCATTTAATTGAGAATTTTTAAATAGTGTAAAAATGGTAATTTTGGCTATGAAAACTGTCCTTTGTAAAGTGGAGTCCTCTAGATGGAGATTGTTCTACTGTAACAGCTTTGTTGCCATTTTCAGACTATAGTTACAGTACTTTGATCTGAACATAGATGTTATCTAAATTTCACATATTGGAACCTCTATGAGAGAACATTCTTAGACAACACATCTTTACAAAGGACAGTTTTAATCACCAAAAATTTTACTATTTAGCTCTTATTTGGTCTTGTATGTTACCTTATGGGGGTTAGGGTGGTAATCTTTAATTCCATCTTTGGGTCGAGTTGTTGGGTCAGAATTTTGGATTCAAAGTGTTAAAATACATTTTGAATTATTCAATTAAAAAGGCATATATTGGATCAAAATATCATTTATTTTACCAATATTTCAGTTTGCTGAACGCCAACCTTTATCAAGGTGTTATAACATTTTAAAGTGTGTCAACAACAAACTCAGCGCCACATAACGTCAACAGCATTAAGTTTTTAAAATTATTTTGTTATATTCAATGGGGAGAAATAATTTGATATATATATTTATATTATGGACAAAATATTTTTTGTAAAATAAGGGTGTGAATATTTTGAAAATTAACAATAACGCCTATTTTATATTTTAAAATTATTTGTACTATGTTTAAAAAGATTTTTCGTATAAAAATAAATAAAAATAACAAAATATATATAAAAGAAATGTCAAACTAAAAATTTTTACTGAAAACAAAGCGTAAAAAATGTTTGAAAAGTTGGTTAAAATAAAATATTTAAAAAATTTTAATGTAAAATTCCCAATATTTTAGGTGTCTATATTTTAATTAATTTTATATATGGAGAGGTACACATTTAGAAACACGTAAAAATGTTTTAATGCTCATAACGGATTTTTCCTTTTATATATCTTTCTTTGAATTTATGTAACATTGTTTATTTCAAATACAATCACATGCTTATTTTATATATTTGTATTATGTTATTATATTTATTGATAGTTCAATGTCTTCAATATTTTATTTGTGTGATATCATATTTTAAAAATATTTTCTCATTTTCACTTACAGTAAAACCCCGCTAATACTGTTGGGTTCCCGTTACTCTCTATCGACATGTGTCGACATGTATACATGTATATATGTCATAATATGTGCTCTTCCAGGATTAATAAAACAAACCAACAGCCAACGAGAGAGAAATGGGCAGCTAAAGCGAGACACTTCAGACAACTAACTTACGACCATTCTTTGGCCACATTCCTGAGGGGGGCGTCACCACCTGGCGACTATCCTGGTTAGCCCCGGTTGTGTACACAGGGAAAACAGTCGTTCAGGAGATAACGTCTCGCTCGCTCGGCTGGCTGCCTGGATGATTGCTCTAACAACTCATCGTGTGATTATTTCTCACCTCACCACATCATTACCACTATATTGTCACATATATACATATAGTATTGCCAAAACAACAAAGTCTAAAGAGGGAAACAGCCACGGCACTAGTGTACAATTTCATCAGACAACCCATGAAATCATTATTAAATTGGACAATCTATAAAAGACTCCTTCTGGAGATTCAGCTACCCACTGAAGACGCTGGGAACTATTTCAGAGAGGGAAATTATAGCAATGGATCTCTATAATTTCTACAGATCAATTGTAGATAGATTCATACACAAAAGATATAGTGCGGAAAGTTTAGGACAGACATATAAAGAGATTCCTCATTAAACTAAGGCTCACGTGTACTTGGGAAAAGGGAGGGAAATGTTGAATTATTCTCGTTCCTACATTAAATTAAATAATCTATAAAATAATGGTCGGCTCTCCTATCAGAATAAACACTGGAATTGATCGCCGTCTATTGGCCGTCTCTACAGACTAACGGACTCGGGTCAGTGACAAATCCATATAGTTTCAAATTCTCTGAGATCATCCAGCAACAATAAGGGATCTCAGATAAAGAGGAGCATGTTATTATTAGAAACTATGAACATGAATATAAGACCAAATTAAAATTTTTTTATAGAAATATAAGGTGTTGAAAATATTATTTCAAATTTAAATATCAAGGAAGTACCAGGTCCATATTTTACCAGTAATAATATGATCAAACGTGTAGGTGCACCTTTAATTCCGATATTATAGCAAAGATTCAACAAATGTGTTGAATTAGGTCGCTATCTGGATGTATGGAAAGACTCTATTTATAAAGATTATACCAAAACCTAACAAAATAGGCAATGAGAACAAGCAAAAGCTATAAACCTATACTATTGACATTAACATTTCTAATATATTTGAAACAAAGGGGTTTCAATAAATATCACGAAGAGAACAATCTATAAGGCAGCATGGATCTTACTAAAATAAATCAACGAATAGTATAATGGTAGATATGATGGAAAAACATACTGAATCACAGACAGGAGAGCTGGCTTCTTTGGCAGGCACGTTCGACAATGTATGTTGGCCAGCAATTATTAGAAGACTTGATTATTAGTAACATTCCCTCCAAATAGGTAAGAATCATACAATATTTCATTTAAACAGTGAAAGAAGGGCAAATTCCTCATATGAAAATACAAATATTACTAAAACCTGACAAAGAGATACCCTCAAGGCGGGTAAAATCGTATTTACCGCTGTTTCTGTATTAAAGTATCACAATAAGGTACAATACACAACTCCATTCCATTAGAGCCGGTAGTTCTATATTCCAATACAATTTGTAATAATAATAAGATGGGGGGGGTAGCACCATAAAACAAAAGAATGAAATATGTATGAAAAAAAAAAAAAGAATTCTCCATATAAGTTATATACTAGATATTTATTCAAATAAATTAAAATTTGGGAACATTTCTATACTGGCGAGATATGCTATTTACATAGTAATCTAGATAGAGGTGACCTGAAGTTACGAATTTGCCTTTATAAAGGGGAAAGCCTAGATCTCCATCTATTCTAGCGAGACAAAATATAAGACCCATATCATTCTTTTTAAGTTACTTAAAGCCCTTTAGGGCTCATGCGAAATTCAAGTTAGTTTCTACTCAAAAAAGGGGGGCGCTAAGCCATAATGGCAAGAGGCTTACCTTTTCTCGAAAGCGCCGGCAAAGGTCTGGTCTCCTCCTTTCTGCGTCTCGAGTCCGACTGTCGGCTGTCCTTCTCACTGAGCGACTCCGATTGAATCTGCCTTTTGGCAAAGAAACCCCCTTTTATCCTTGCCTCTCTCCATTTTCATTCGCTGCTCGCGCCAAAGTTTCTATTGGTCGGCATTTTCATTCGTCGAAAGAAAACACCAATGAAAATGGCCAATGGCTCCAGTATACAATTTCACAGACAACCTAAGCCCCCTCCACCTGAACTGTAATACAACACTCCCCTTTCTCGGGAAAGATATTTAAAACCCCCCCCCCGTCTTAGCTAAAAATCGACCCAGGCCCCTTTTACTTGGGCTGTAATGCGATGCTTCCCTTTTTCGGGAAAGATATTTAAAACCTCCCCCCGTCTTAGCTAAAAATCGACCCAGGCTTCTTTTACTTGGACTGTAATGTGATGCTTCCCTTTCTCGGGAAAGATATTTATAAGGCCCCCCGTCTTTTAGAAATCTTCCTTCTCCATCTCTTCTAGTCATCTCTACCTAAATTTTAAATGAGGGACATATATGTACATATGGTACAACAGCTTCCAGCGCGGATGTCTCTGGATGTCACTGGTGTCTTCTTCTCCACCAGGCATCAGCTTTCGGCATGGAAGTCTGGTGTCATCAAGTGTCTAGGTTTCTGGGCAAAAAGGTGGTCTATAAGTCTATGTGGGAGGGAAGCCATGTATCCATTTGATGTTGATCATACATACATCTTCTGTTGGGGTATGGTTACAAAAACGTGCCCCAACAATACGAAGAACCCTGGATATAACGAATCTTCCTTTATAACGAACCCACGCCGATTACCAATTGCATTCCATTGAAAATACCATCGTTATAACGAACTTTGCGATTTTTAGAATAACGAACTACCCCTATAACGAACCTATTTTTGGTCCCAAAATAATAAAATCTATTTAAAATACTATGCTTATAACGAACTTAGAATTGTAATTAAAAAAAAAAATAAAACAACCAAATTTTGAGCATTTTACATCTCGCGGATCGCGATTTCAAAAGAATAAATTTAGCGGCATTGTTTGTTTTGAGAATTTTGCACTTTATTTTTGCTGTATGTTGTATAAATTTTAACACATTATACTTTTATTAAATATAATATATTTTCATTCATTAAATTTGAAATATAAAAATACAAATGGCTTCCAAAATGAAAACAAAGGCATTTTAAAAACAAAAGCGTTATTTCTTTTAAAAAAAAGGCCATTTTCAGAACTTTTCAAAGTGAAACAACACAGGCAAAATGTTAAGAACATATTAAAATAAGAGAATATAACTTTTCTATTATAAAAGATAAAATATAAAGCTATTAAAAATTGTTACAAAGAGGAATCAACCTCAACTTTTGCCGCGATCGCGATCGTACGTTTTAAGGCTAAAAAAAAAAATCTAAATGAATGGTCCTGTGATCAAACAAAAACTATTTTTATGCCATTAACTATGGTGATTTTAAAGTCAGCAATGTTTTGCATGACAGGTTTAAAAAAAAAACGAAATCTAGACTTAGAAGAATATGTGGGAAAATGAAATGGAAGAAAAACTCCAACTTTATTTGAATGGTGCAATGCTTGAAGAATGCTTTGAAGCAACAAGGTGTTAGAGCCATTTTTCCAAGTAAACAATGTGTTATATAATGTGATAGTGATGTTTTAAAATCATTTTATATCTTTGAATATATATTTAATAAAACTTTGCCTAGGATTTGTCTTGATTTTTAAATTAGACATAGAGGTACATGTATGTTAATGATAAGAAGAACCTATCATCTAATGATTTCTATTATTATTCAGTATTAATGTAAGGAAATTGGTCAATTAAGGGAATTAAAATAAAGTGACCACTATTAAGAGGAAGCCTCTTCCAGTGTGTATGTCTGTCCTTTAATTATATGGTCTAAAAATTTTGAAAAGTAAAAAAAGTGGCCAAACCGTGGCTATAGTGAACCGTGGCTATAGTGAACCAAAAGCTCTGTCCCACTGGGGTTCACTATACAGGGGTTTTACTGTATATTTTATTTCGAATTTCACAATTTTACAATAAAATTTTTAAAATATTTTATTTTAACCAACTTTTCAAACATTTTTTACCCTTTGTGTTTTCAGTAAACATTTTTAGTTTGACATTTCTTTTATATACACTGCGTGACATTGAAAATGGAACACCAAGAAATAGTGGCCAGAAAATTATGCAAATTTCAGGGTAGACGCGCCTAACCGAGTGCAAATGATGTAAAATGCGCAGCTCTCGTGCGCACATGGAGTAAGATATAAGGGAAGGAACTTGCAGAAAGGACAGTATTCGTGTCGTTATTTCTTCAAGGAAAATCATTGTAGAAATTTTGTTCTTGTGTCAAAAGACACGTGTAATAACAGAGAATGCCAGGTCATCGTAAACGGAGGCAGTTCAAGCAGACAGACGCTTTTACGAGGGGCATGGTGATCGGACTTTAAAGGGCAGGTTGGTCCATACGTCAAATCGCAGCTGATGCACACCTTGGTGCGTCCACGGTGCACCGACTGTGGAGAAGATGGTTGGAACAAGGAAATGTGGCAATTTATAGGAATGTCGGTGCAACCAGAGTGACGTCAGCACGTGTGGATCGGCGTATCCTTCGACAAGCAGTGGCGGCCCCACAAGCCACTTGTACCGCCATCCTGCAACATGTGCAAGACACCCTAGATCATTCCATCTCGACCAGAACCATTTCCCGTCGATTGGTTGCTAATGGCTTGCACTCATGCCGTCCGCTAAAAAGACTGCCATTGACCCCACCGAATAGGCGCCAACGTTTGGAATGGTGCCGGGCTAGATTGACGTGGATGACGGAATGGCACAGGGTCGTGTTCTCAGATGAGTCGCGTTTCTGCTTGTCCAGTGATAGTCGCCGTGTACGCGTGTGGCGTCGACGTGGAGAAAGGTCCAATCCGGCAGCAATTGTGGAACGCCCCACCGTGAGACAACGTGGAATCATGGTTTGGGGCGCAATCGCGTATGATTCCAGGTCACCTTTACTTCGTATTCAGGGCACTATGACGGCCCAACGATACGTTGATGATGTGCCGCGACCGGTGACACTCCCCTACCTTCAGGGGGTACCCAATGCCCTTTATCAGCAGGATAACGCCCGACCGCACACTGCTCGCATTAGCCAACAAGCTCTGCAAGATGTACAGATGCTTCCCTGGCCACCGTACTCTCCTGATCTCTTACCAATCGAGCACGTCTGGGACATCATTGGACGCCGTTTGCATGCCTTGCCACAGCCGCGTTCAGAAGACGAACTGTGGCAAATGGTTGAGAGGGAATGGAGAGCCATCCCTCAGGACGCCATCCGTACTCTGATTGACTCTCTACCTAGACGTGTTGCTGCGTGCATCGCCGTCCGCGGTGATCCTACTTGCTACTAAGCCGACGCCGTTCTCGCTCTGTATTATGACTATCATTTTGAAATAAAGATCACTTATTGTTCGTCCCTGTCTCTCTGTCTGCCGAGTTTCATCACTTTCTGGCCACTATTTCTTGGTGTTCCATTTTCAATGTCACGCAGTGTATTTTTATTTATTTTTAGACGAAAAATCTTTTTAAACATATTACAAATAATTTTAAAATATAAAATAGGCGTTATTGTTAATTTTCAAAATATTCACACCCTTATTTTACAAAAATTATTTTGTCCATAATATAAATATATTGTCACGGAGATAAATAAAGCAAGGGCAAATTTGGGAATAAATAATTTATTATAAGGGGTATTTATAGGGAGAGAGAGTTTTGTACAACTTACCCCAAGTTAAAAGTTTATCCTAAATGACCGGCGTTAGCCACCGTCCCGTTTTCCTTATTTACATATCAGCTTCCCAGAAGCCCCCACACCTGTGGTGGTTCCCCCCGGGTCCAGGGATGATTGACAGTTGTCCCATCTGGATGGAGCTATTTGACAATATACAGTAAAACCCCTCTATAGTGAACCCCAATGGGACAGAGCTTTTGGTTAACTATAGCCACGGTTCACTATAGCCACGGTTTGGCTATTTTTTTTTACTTTCCAAAATTTTTAGACCGTATAATTAAAGGACAGCCATACACACAGCAAGAGGCTGCCTCTTAATAGTGGTCACTTTGTTTTAATTCCCATAATTGACCAATTTCCTTACATTAATACTGAATAATAATAGAAATCACTAGATGATAGGTTCTTCTTATCATTAACATACATGTACCTCTACGTCTAATTTAAAAACCAAGACAAATCCTAGGCAAAGTTTTATTAAATATATATTCAAAGATATAAAATTATTTTAAAACATCTTTATCACATTATATAATACAATGTTTACTTGGAAAAATGGCTCTAATACCTTGTTGCTTCAAAGCATTTATCAAGCATTGCACCATTCAAATAAAGTTAGTGTTTTTCTTCCATTTCATGTTTCCACATATTCTTTTAGGTCTAGATTTCGTTTTTTTTTAACCTGTCATGCAAAACATTGCTGACTTTAAAATCACCATAGTTAATGGCATAAAAATAATTTTTGTTTCATCACGGGACCGTTTATTTGGACTTTTTTTTTTGCCCTAAAACGTACGATCGCGGCAAAAGTTGAGGTTGATTCCTCTTTGTAACAATTTTTAATAGCTTTATATTTTATCTTTTATAATAGAAATGTTATATTCTCTTATTTTAATATGTTCTTAACATTTTGCCTGTGTTGTTTCACTTTGAAAAGTTTTGAAAATGGCCTTTTTTTTTTAGAGAAATAACGTTTTTGTTTTTAAAATGACTTTGTTTTCTTCATTTTGGAAGCCCCATTACGATTTTTTATATTTCAAAATTAATGGATGCAAAGATATTCTATTTAATAAAAAGTATAATGTGTAAAAATTTATACAACATACAGCAAAAATAAAGTGCAAAAATCAAAACAAACAATGCCGCTAAATTCATTGTTTTGAAATCGCGATCCGCGAGTTGAAACATGCTTAAAATTTTGTTGTTTTAATTTTTTTTTAAATTACAATTCTAAGTTCGTTATAAGCATAGTATTTTAAATAGATTTTATTATTTTGGGACCGAAAATAGGTTCGTTATAGGGGTAGTTCGTTATTCTAAAAATCGCAAAGTTCGTTATAACAATGGTATTTTTAATGGTATGGAATTGGGAATCGGCGTGGGTTCGTTATAAGGGAAGGTTCGTTATATCCAGGGTTCGTATTAGCGGGGTTTTACTGTATATCAAATTTTTTCCTCCTATTGAATATAACAAAATATTTTTAAAAACTTAATGCTGTTGACGTTATGTGGCGCTGTGTTTGTTGTTGACACACTTTAAAATGTTATAACACCTTGATAAAGGTTGGCGTTCAGCCAACTGAAATTTTGGTAAAATAAATGATATTTTGATCCAATATATGTCTTTTTAATTAAAGATTTATCTATGGATTGCTCTATTTTCAAAAATATTTGAATTATATAGTTAATTGTGTGCACAATAGGGAGTTATGTATAGGTGACTTATTTGATTCTTATTAGCCCTTTTTACCTTTTGAACATTTTTATTTTCATAAAAATATATTAAAAATAACGAAGGCATATCCTGACCAGGAGCACATGTGCTTTTTAGATGGCAGAGCACCATCTTGTGGAACAGAAAATAACTAAACATTGATTTAACCTGTTCCCCGATATCTGGCCAACCCACGCTGATGAGGGCCAACAGCCCAAAATTTGTTTGTGGATGGCTTTTATTGATTTATAAAGAAAATCGGTTGGTCAAATATCAGGGAACAGGTTAAATCAATGTTTAGTTGATTTCTGATGGTGCTCTGCCATCTAAAAAGCACATGTTCACCTGGTCAGGCTATACCTTCTTTATTTTTAACATCAACACCTGATCTTTATATTTTTTAACAAATTCAACTTGATGTTGGTTGTGTTTCAGGTCTTGGATTCCCTCCTCCCTCCCTTCTTGGATTTCGGCTTCTTAATTTCTTTTAGAACTTTTACCTTTGTGGATAGACATTATTTGTTTTATATCTACAGCTACTCTTACCTTTTTTATAGTTTTTTTCTCTGTTTTTACTTCATTTTTTCTATATTGTGTTTGAAATCGCAAGTATATGAAACCACAAACATGAAAATTCACAAACCTCAGCTTAGATTAAGAAATACTAATTTTTAGATTGAGATATAAAAGGGAAGAAACAAGATCAAAAAAATATTTCCTAACATAGTTGCCATCTTCAAAATTAGGGAGAGCCTCTAGCAGAGCTCCTTTAATTGTGTAGCTGGTACCTTGATGTTTAACCTAGATAGTATTTACTCTTGGTCTTGTTTCCCTCTCTAAAGTTTATCCAGAATTGGACAAAAATCAAACATTTGAATCACCTTTGTATAGATCCAACAACTTTGAAATCTCTTAAGGACAGATCAGGGCAGCGAAAACTGAAAAAAGGAATTTTATTCACTTTTCTCTTTTTAATGTTATCAGGTTAAATTTTACTAAATTGGGATTTCTAATTTTTTTCAGCACATTTTTTTTTATTACTTCATTTCCATTCATTATATAGAGCAATATTTCTATAATGAACACATGCATTTTTTTTCTCTATGAATGAATTTTATTTTTTTATTATTATACATTTTTTTTGTAATTAAAACTTTATTCTTTCAATCTCAATCTTCACCTTATATTTTATTGAGATTTATTTTATATTTTTCTTTCTTTTATTATTATTTTTTATTATTAGTAGTAGAATTTTTTATGATATTTTTTGGTCTAAAGTGAAACACCCAACTGTGTTTGTGTGTTTATTGCTATAGGTATATATGTGATTTAAAAAACCAAATATTTTCATCTATTTCTATTAAATCATTTTTTTTATGGGTACTCTTTAGCTTTCTGTATTGAAGCTGTTTTCTTTATCTTTCAACATCTCTTTATTTTTTTTAAATAACCTTTTTTTTTGACCATGTTGAAATATATGGATGTTTTATTTCAATGTTTTACTCTTAGTTTTTATCATTTTACTTTATTTTTTCTCTTTTTTTATATCTTGTGTCAAAGTGTGGCATTTAAGAATGTGTAGTCTCTCTTTGTAGGATTGATAGCAAGAACTTGAGTGTGTTTTCACTGTAGAAGAAGTTGAGTTGTTAGCTTATTCTAGTGTGGAACCTCTCCCCAGGTTCTATCACTAGAAATTGTTAGAGTCTAAAAGTTTCTATAGTGCATGTTCTCTAGATCTCTTGGACTGCTGTTCCCCCATGTTTATATATATGTAGTTTTTTATCTCCCTCTGTTAACTTCCATATATAGATCTTAGAAGATGTCTTTCTCTGTTTCTTTCCTAACTTTACTGAATTCTTTATTTTTAATCATTATTGAGAATTGTTGAGATCTGCAGGACTTTGAGATTTTGGGTTATAGATAACATGAGTAACAAGATGCACACAGTTAAAGTCAATAAACTAATAGGTGAAGTTTGGGTAATGCCATTGTTGATGTTATCCCCATCAGCCATTGTCCATTACTTTTGTCTGAACTGAGATTATTGTAAAATTGATACAAGAAAATTACACCTAATTTCAAATAAATAAAAAGTGTGGGACATTTCAGTAACAGCGTTGTTACCATCGTCAGATAATTTATTCTTTTAAGACGAATAATCCTTTCAATAATTATAATAACGAATAGATTCAAAAAGGATAAGTTTCTTTATTTGAAAAATCAATTCGAGCTTTCGGGCGCAAGCTGCCCTTCTACTGCCTACGTGGATACAATTTCCTGTAGAAGGGCAGCTTGCGCCCAAAAGCTCGAATTGATTTTTCAAATAAAGAAACTTATCCTTTTTGAATCTATTCGTTATTATAATTTATTCTTTTGTCTGATGATGGTAACACCGCTGTTACCGAAACATCCCACACTATTAATTTATTTGGATTAGGTCTTATTACCTTGTATCTATAAACCAAATTGTACCTTATCGATGTTGCATAAGTATTTACTGATTTAGTCTTGTTTACTTGGAGGAGTGCAGATCTTTGATGGGGAAGTTGGAAGACATTGTTTTGTCAAGTGTAGAGAGCTTATTGAAGTAGCTGAGACTGATGATGTGTTCTTACTGTAGCATTTCACTCAGTTGTTGGGGGATTTTTACTTTATTCTACTCTCTAATCTTTCCTTGTTATACACACAAACATCTCAATTTGAATTTTTTTTACCACCTGTTTACTAATACAGTAGAACCTCCGGACACTCATTACAAAGACTCTCAATAAAGGACAGTTTTTGTTTGCAAAATGACCATTTTTTACTATTTAGCAACTCTCCTGTAAGAGGACACCTCACCATAAAGGACACTTTGGCTCTGCAATTAGGTGTCCTTTACATGGAGGTTTTACTGTAACATCTTTCTTTATGTATTTCTACATCGCTAGATCTTTATATGGAAGTATATGTTATTTTGAATAGAATAGTGGTTGTGTAGTTTGTCTTGTCCTATAGCCAAGTTTTGAGATTCTTTGGTTTCAAGCGTAGCTTTTTTTTTTTTTTTCTCTTTACAATTACAATCCCCACTATTTTTTTTCCTCATTATAATAATTTAATGACGGGTTTTTTTTTTTTTTTTAGAAATAGAGCTTCCATCGCTCTTTTACTATTTTTTTTAATGGTATGTCTTACGACATGTTGAAAAAACATATTTTTGGAAAATTAATTTTTCAAAAATTGAAAAAACTAAAAAAAAAACTAAAAAAATAAAAAAGACAAAAAATATATATAAATGTGTGATTTATCATATATATTTCCCTCATTGTGTGCATACATATAGTTCATTTATTCTGTAGTGCAATGTTTTTTTTATATATTGCTTTTTGCCAAAGGTTTTACTATATTTTATATATATATATATAATCACGTGCAATTTTTTTAAAAAATATATATTATATATTTTTTAGTTTTTTATATATTTTTATCCTCTTTTATGTATTTTTTTGTTCGATGCAACTATTTTTTTAAAAAATGTAATACAGGTATTCATTATTTTGACCTTTGTTTTTTTAATGTACAGTGGAACCTCGTTATAGCAGCAGCTTCTCTTTGATAATAGTGGTTATGATATGGATTTAAAGATATAGAAAAACTAGAGTTAATACATCCAAATACATAAATAGTGTGTGACGTTTTGGTAAGAGTTGTTTACCATCATCAGACAAAAGTACTCTTCTTCTTTCTTATATCCACTTAATTATATCAGGGTATCAAGCTTGTAGAGCTTTTTGATGGTGTGTACTGGGGATGAGTAGAGCTTATCAATGTCTGAATCAATACAGTCAATAATGTGGTTTGAGATTTCAGGTTGAGAATCACAACATTTCACCCAAAAGTACTGAAGTACAAAAATGTTACTTGATGATAAAGCACAATTTGGATTATAGATTATAATACAAGAAAATAAGACCTAATCCAAATAATTTAATAGTGTGTGATGTTTCGGCAACAGCATTGTCATCATCATTAGACAAAAGAATAAATGTTTTATTCTTTTGTCTGATGATGGTGACAATGCTGTTGCTGAAATGTCACACACTATTAAATTAACAAAAGTAAATTCAATACTTTTGTCTGATGATGGTAACAATGCTGTAACTGAAATGTTGCCCAATTTTTATTTGTATTTGGTATTGAGCAACAGAACCCCAACACAAAAACATGCTGTTATCATGAGGTTTGACTCTATATATATTTACACCTTTATCAATGCTGCTATCTTATTTCTAACCTTTTTTTATGATTATTTTTATCTTTTGATGAAGTACAATTTTATTTTAACCCTTTTTATTATTTTTATATATATTCATATATCTATTCCTTTTTTTTTTTAGGTATTCCATTTTATTTTTTCACTAGTTTTACAAATTTGTGTTTTTTAAACTTTTACAATGTGTGAATTGCTGTAATCAAAGACCCTCTATATAACATAACTCACCATTTGATTTTATTTTACAGTAACTGTGGTCTTGACAAGATCCTTGTTTTCCAGTGATGCCATGTTTCTCTATCTCGAGTTCTTTATTATCTTCACAGCTTCTTAACAAAGTCCATCAATCCAATTGTTCCCACTTGCTTCACTCAAACCATTTCCTCTCTATATAATGTCCTAATTTAAAAAATTTGGCAGAAAGAGATATTATTCATGGTTAAAAAAGATACCTCTCAGTTAAAATGTGAACATTATATATATATCTCACCACCTTCCCTCCTTATATAATTGTCTTCACATAGCTCTCTATTTATAAAGTTAAATACATAATGATAAAAATATGAATGAATATATATAATCTTATATGGACATTATAATAATCAGCCTCAATCTTTATGTACAGAAAGACTCTCCTTTTAATTATACACCAGAACAATGCACTATACATCACGCTAGTAAAACTTTACTAGTAATGATAAAAATGAACTACTGTTTTGGAAAATTAAGACAACCTGTAGTACCAATGCATTTTCAAAAAAATTGGTCTTTATTGTCACTAGTAAAGTTTTTACTAGGGTGATGAACATAATGTTTTATTACATAATTAAAGGGGAGAGATATCTCTTTCAGTACATGATTATTATCTACTCGCAAATTTATGTTGTAATCTCTTAAGATAATATATCGCCTATATTATCGTTAATTCTTTTTAAATAATGAAAGCCTTCTGTTTCCATCTTCTTCGCCTATATACAACTTCAGTATGTACCTCTACTAAAGGTCTCTCCCTCCTTCAGTGCCTTCCTCTACTGAGGATGGGCCACATGGTCTCTCCATATCTCGCTCCTTCAGTGCCTTCCTCTACTGAGGGTGGGCCACATGATTTCTCCTACCATCATCTCCTCATATGTGCGTCATCCACCTCACCAATAACATTTGACTAGAGTAACAATGGTTGTCGCTATGTCACTCGCACGCACAAAGTGTTTAATCTCCGAGTAAACTATCTACAGCTGGTATTGAAGGTCAGCTTGGTTTTGGAGGGGTTCTTCTACAGATAAAGGATTTTTTTACTGGTTTAAAGTAGACATAAAGGAGGCTTTGGGGGGGGGGGCTCTGTTCAACTATTACATCTACAATTTTAATGGAAACATATCTCTCTTATTGTAATCTCAAAATGTGCTCTTGGTCTTTGTATCTTACCTGGTTAAAAGAAAAAAAATGGAGTAAGAAATTAGGAGAATTCTTGTATTATTGAAACATGTATCAAGTAAACACCTAGGCAAACTTCCCTGGGCATTGCTAAATCTCTAGTTTTACATTTTCTAAACATTAAAAAATTGTTATTAACCTCTGTTTATAATCAAAAAAACTATTATATCCTTTAGACAAAATAATCAATTTGTTTTTATCATAAAAAATTCAATATAGGGGAATTTTTTTCTAGTCAAAATTGATTAATGTTTATTCTCGTAGGCATAATATATGGGAACTTTTGTGTGTGATTTATATATATAGATCTTATTTACATATTTTACAATTATATATATATCCATTTTTATATAACAACTAAAAAATTGACATGTTTTTTTTTGTTTATCATTTGAGATTTGAAGATAATTATTCCATGTTAATTGGCACATGTTTATAAAAATGTTTATAACCTTTTTTTTTTTTAAATGTTAAGCTTTTTTTTTTGTTTAAAATCAAAATTTTTAATTTTTAGTGGTATATATATATTATATATATATATTAGGAACTGTATTATATTTGTGAGCTAATAAATATTTTTATAGATGAAAATATATTTAGACAAGATATTTCTAATGATCTCTTTCTAGAATGTTTAACACCATTGTGCAATATATTCTATATATTGATATTCTGATGTTGTTCTAATTCCTATTGATAATCTTTTAAAATATTCAAGTTTCTTTTTCTTATCTCAACCCTATCCAAGGTGTTCAGTCTGTAGATCCAGAGCTTATAGAATGCTTTATATGCATTTAGAATGCTTATACCATATTTCTATATTTGATGAGCCAGGCCCTCCCAATACTTTACCATTGCTGTAAGGAAGACAGTTGAAAAATCCAATCTCTATTTTGAAAAAGTTAACATTTTAATGGTTGAATAGCTTCCTTAAATACAGTCTTCTATGAGAAGCCTAAATATATAGCTCAACTTGGACTCTCCTAAAGGTGGTTTCTTAACGGATACTGTGTTAGGGTTGAAATCTCTTCATGACTTGTCCTCACATGACAGAATCTCATCTCCAGGAGAAACTGGATTTAGCCATGTTTTAGCTTATTGTTTCCATATGGGGACTTAAGTGTAAGTATATTTAATTTTATTTGAAACATTTCACTGACTTGACAACTTATCATCCTATTCTATACTGATCTCAACACCCCATCTCTCTGAGGTAGACTAGTTACTTTATTGAGGAAGTCAAGAAATGGGACTTGTCCCACTTTGTAAAGCCATTGATAAAACAACCTCCCCCTTATTAAGGTTATCTTCATTATACCACCTCAAATAGAAAGGTTTTCCCCATAAATTCTTTCTGATTGTTCAACTTTTTCCGGACTCTAGTTTTATAGTTATATAGGGGGTCTCACACTGATTTTTTTAACCCATTTATTCCAACTGTACATGTTTTATTTGTCCTTTTATGAATTTCTCTTTTTATAGACAATTTATTATTTTTAATTATACATCTTTTATATGCATGTTTTTTAATGTTTATTTAAAAACTTTTTTGTCTTTTTTTTTTAAACTCATATATTGGAATATATTTGCTTTTTTTGTCTCTAGTATGTTTTGTAGTTTTAACTGGTAGTTAATAAAAGTATATTGTGTATTCTCTGACTTTGTATATAGTTTATTTATACATTTTTACATTCACTCTTCAATCTGATCCAGTCTAGAATGTACTGTGGGGAGACATTTGAATGGATAAGTTTTATCTCCCCCTCATCTCAAATATCTATGGTTTCTGATGGCCATTCCTTAACCTAATACAGTAAGACATCCTTTCCAAATTAATAGAGTGTGTAAAATAATGATTTGGTCTTATTATATATACAGTAGAACTACCTCCCTGTAAAGGAGGACACCTAATTACAGAGCCAGTGTGTGGGGTACCAAAAATACCATCTAAGCTGACTTTTGGTCTGAATTCACCAAAACTGGTTTTGTGGCTTATTCTTTATTACCACCATTTTGTTCTGGGATGATAAAACCAAAATTCATTATTTTAAAGTATTTTATAAAGGAAGAGGTGCCACTTTTGGTACATATTAATATGTACATATATATGTATATATATATTAATATGTACATATTGGTACAATTTAATAAAAATACATCAACATGTATTAAAGCAACACATCCTTTGAAGATCTTAGAACCATATTGTCAAGATGGCTTTATTTCTTCACTGATCTGAATTTGAAATGTTTTACTCAAAGTAGATCAAAAGTTGGACTCTTATTTTTGTTTTGTACTTTTTGCAAGCTATTTATTTTTTTCCTATAAAAAAATCCTAAAATTTAAACACATGGTAATAAAGACCAAATGACTAAATTGTGTGTAGTGACATCTCTGTAACAGCATTGTTACCCTCATCAGACAAAAGTACTGAATGAGATACTACAATGCTGTGATGTTTTGTTTTCTCTCATTCAATACTTTTATCTGATGATAGGGGGGTAACAATACTGCTGTTCTTGAAATGTCACACTTTTTATTAATAATGATTTGGTCTTTATATTATACCTTGTGTTTCTAATCTATGATCCAAATGGTGTGTACCATATCATGGGAATGGAATTCAAGGTGTGTGTTATCCAGGAGATGTCTACCTTCATGCAGACCCTCAAGTTCAAGAACAAGGAAGGTTGCTGTATATGCGGCACCAAGTCCTCCTCCTCCCGCTTCACACACTCTGACAGATACTGCCACACTTTCTCCAGTGTCTTTGTCATCCTCAACAACTCACCCCGCACCAACTACATTTGCAACGCCTGCGTGCTCATTATAAAGAGAGCCCACAAAAAAGAATATGAGCACAAAACATGGCCCCATGTATGTGATTTTTTTTTTTTTAATTATCCCTAGTACATGTGGTACAGGCCATGATAATCATGGTGGGTAGTTAGCGACTGCATTTTACTGTAAGCGCATTACATGTCTACACATGTGAAAAGCAGTTCGACTTTGCACTTACAAATGTGCCAGAGCCCCGTTTGGTTACTTGCACTTGCTTGTGGGGTTAGACTTTTGCAAGAATCGGGGGCCATTGGAGCATTATTTTTTTTTATCAGAAAAAAGTACCCAATGCAGGAATCAAACCCTGGTCGTAGTGGTTGAAAACCAAACAGTTTAACCAGCCTTACATTGACCCCCCCCCCCCCCCCCATGTATGTGAATTTTTATATCTCTTTTAAAATAAACACAGGGTAATAAGACCAAATCCAAATAAATAATTAATTAGTGTGTTACAAAACTATTTTAGAGGCGTAATATTCTTTTTAAAATAAAACAATTTCTACTGTCCTTACTGCAATGAAAAAATCAAAGGGAGGGCCTGGCTCATCAGTGGTGAACCCTCCCAGCGGTTTCGCCAGTTTAATCTACCATACCGCTGTTATATTGTCAATATAACAGCGGTATGGTAGATTAAACTGGCAAAACCGCTGGGAGGGTTCACCACTGATGAGCCAGGCCCTCCCTTTAATTTTTCCATTGCAGTAAGGACAGTAGAAATTGTTTTATTTTAAAAAGAATATTACGCCTCTAAAATAGTTTTGTAATTTGATAACAGATGGCGCGCTAGTGCATCGTAATTAGTGTGTGTTAATTGGTCTTATTACCTTGTGTTTATAATCCAAATTGTGCCTTATCTGTTTTAAAATAATAAATTGTAAGGGAATATTTAGACAATATTGCCAACACACAGACTAGTAATACAATATCTTTCATTAAAATCTAAAAATGAATGAGCTTTCGACCACAAAACATTCTTTGACTGACTTTATAATGTAAAAATAGGGGAAAGGATTGTCAATGTACTACAGTAGAGATGCTATACCAATGTCTCTTCTGTAAGTGGTTTCTCTTCGGGACTCTGTCATGTCAAGCCAAGTCTTGACACTGTGTTTAGCCATGTTTGTAGGTTATGGTATCTCATGGGAGACTCTACTGTTTATGTGTAATAGTCTTTAAGAGTTCATAGAAAGGAGACTCTGCTGTATTAGATGTGTGAAGTTACGCCCATCGAAGAAAGTGACCCTATATCTGCTAAGTCGACCGACGAGCCATGGTTTGATGTGAATTACAAACCCAAGTTCTCCTTCAAAGCACCTGCGTACATCCCCCCCAGCTGCCCATCACCAAACTACTATGGTTCCTCCGCCAGTTACAACACCGCCCTCTACCAAGAATTTGAAGGCCTCCGAATTACAGCTGAGAATGTTGAAGAAGTTGACAGGATCACCGCGTCCCAATACAACAGCTTCACCCATCCTGACCTGCACTCCACCATTGATAGGTTTCTCCAGATACGCCGTGCCTGCATCCTTAGGCTCTCAGAGAAACTGAAAGCCATGACTGCCGACCGCGACCAACTCCTGGAGAAACTCACTGCCCTTGAAGCCTCCTCCGCCCGCCCTCCGGTTATCTCTACCTCTACCCAAACCTGCCCAGCTCCTTCCTGCAAAGACGCCTGCTCCCAGACTGACCCAGTCAAGCCCGCCACCCCTGATCCTGTTGCTCTCCCAACGAAGAAGCCTGCCCCCAAGTTGCCTGCTCCTGCTCCAACAAAAAGGAAGCAGCCTGAGGCTCCCAACCTGCCTGCAAAGAGGACCAACGTGCAAGGTCCTTCCAAGCTTGCGGCCGCCCGAGTGACCCTCCATGGAGAAAAATCGGCGGCCCACACAGTGGTCATCTCAGATGACCCGCAGGCTGACCCAAGGGAGAAGCTGAAAGCAGTCCGCGCCGCCCACACTCTTCCCCAAGGCGTTTGGGCTTCCTTGCGCACCAAGGGGAAGCTTGTCCTCCATTCCAGCAACCCAGACACCATCCCCGCAGTGACAACCTCCCTGACCAACAAGCTGGATGGCATGAAGGTCCGCCAGCAGAAGGAGATCCTGCCGCGCATCTGCCTCTTCAAAGTGGATGAGGAGACATCCAACTCCACCATTGAAGAGACCTTCCTGGAGACCCCTGCTGTTAGCCAACTCCCTGGGGACAAGGTGGTGCGCGTTGCGCACCGTTCTGCACCCAGAAACGGGACCTGCACCGCCTTCATCGAGGTGGACCTCAAGACCTTCAGAGCCCTGGGTGTGCGCGGAAGGATCGTGGTGGATGGAATTATCCTAAACTTCGAGGAGACCATCCGCGTCTGCTTCCGCAGCTGTGGCTTCGGCCACAACTCCGCACAGTGCTCCAGGGCCCCAGAGTGCTTCCACTGCGGTGAAGACGGCCATGAAGGCCGTGCCTGTTCATCCCTAGCCAACCAGCGCACCTCCAAGTGTGCCAACTGCTGTGCCAAGGGCCTGCCTGACAAGCACGAGGCGAGAGCCTCATGCTGCCCCATCCTGAAGTCTAGGGCCCTCAAGTTCTAGGCTTCCAGGACCTCCTGCCTCCACCTCCTCCTGAACTGGACTCCACCCCTGCTTCTCACTTCATCAAGGCGCTGTTTCCCTGACTTCTCCAAGCTTCCTCCACCCCTGCGATGACACCTCCACTGCCAGATCTTAGGATCCCTTGCCACCAATTCGTGTTTTGCAGCCATGTTAGGGCTAGAAGACCTTACCACAAAGGCCAATTAGCCCGGAATCGAAGTACATACATTTTTAAATTAGTTTCGTCCCTTCTATCTAACTTACATTTTTTTATCTTATTGGTGCCTTTTTATTAAAGACACCCCATTTAAATAAAAAAAAAAACCAGAGAATTATTTTTTTTTAAATCAATGTGTGTGTGTTTTTATATTGTTGTATAAAAGAACAGGGCACCTCTCCCACCAAAAATAGAAGCTATCTATTAACCGTTGCTACAAACTAGCAGCCTCAGGTCGTTGACAAAGCCACAACACCAGTTTTGGCACACTGAGAAAAGTCCACCTAGAGGCCATGGTTTCGGGCTAATGGCCGTTGTCAGCCTAGGGCGGACTTTATTCCACTAGACCGACAAGGGATCCAATGGAATCTTTACAATCTGCCAAAGAGGGGTTCAGCAGGCTGAGTGGCCGGGTCGAATTTTGACCGAGAGGCGACCTTTATCTTTATAGATCAATATCTTCCCAGAAAGTTTCCATCTATATTTCAGCCATAGATTTGGCCCAGTTACTTTACCAGCTAAACACCTCTTTGGCAGATTGTGAAGATTCCATTAGATCCCGTGTGAATTTCATGGAATAAAGTCCGCCCTAGACTGACGAGGGCCATTAGCATAAAATCATGGTCTCTAGGTGGACGCTTTTCATTTTGACAAATCTGGTGTTGTGGCTTTGTCATCGACCCGAACCGCTAGTTTGCGATGACGGTCAATAAATAGTGTCTGTTTTGACGTTTTTTAATTTTTGAGGGAATAAATGCCCAGCATTATCTCTACAGACCTTACTGCAAAGATACAACAAGATACTGCAAAGAAACACATTGTCAGTAAATTTGTGACAAATTTTATAGATAGGAATTTTATTTAATTGAGAACAGGGAATTAATATCTATGGAACAGATGGTTTAACTGATCCCAAGTACACATTGTACAAGCCATAATCTTATTCTTTCTTAGCTCCACTCAATCATATCAGGGTATCAAGACTGTAGAGCTTGTTGATGGTGTCTGTAACTGGGGATGAGTAGAGCTCATCAATGGATGAGTCAATACAGTCAATGATGTGGTTTGGGGTTGTTGCAAATTGACACTTAGTACATAGTGGGGGAACCCTTGCAACCATTCTCTGGAAAGGCAAGCCATGATAACCATGATGAGTAGCTAGTAACTACTTTTACTGTAAATGGGAGTCGGTGGAAGGGTGGTCTAAGCCGTTGGTTTTCGACCGCTACGACACGGGATCGAATCCTGCATTGGGCAATGTTTTTATATTGTATTGCATGTTTCTATTTGTTCATGCATCTCCCATAAAGTTTTTTTCTTTTTTTTGCAACTGGATAGAAAACATGGTCGAATAATGATGTTAAACTGTATTGTTGTTGCTGTGTCCAATGAAGAGCCCCAGATGTCTCCATACATCTCTATCACAGCAATTTTCTCTATCTTGGGTGTGTATACTGTATTGTTGTTGTGGTGTCCAATGAATAACTTCAGATGTCTCCATACATCTCTATCACAGCAATGTTCTCTATCTTGGGTGTATATACAGTATTGTTGTTGTCGTGTCCAATGAAGAACCTCAGATGTCTCCATACATCTCTATCACAGAAATGTTCTCTATCTTTGGTGTGTATACTGTATTGTTGTTGTTGTGTCCAATGAAGAGATCAGATGTCTCCGTACATCTCTACCACAGCAATGTTATCTATCTTGGGTGTGTAAAGCTTCTGTTCTGGGTCCATGTCAATTTTCTACAAGGCTGCGCCCATGCTGGACATGAGAATATGAAGGTAGGTGTTAGTTCCACACCAGGACAGTTGTTGTATGTCCTGTAGGTTATACTTTAGTTAGCATTTGTTATAGAATACAGTAAATAACTGTTTAGAAGCGTCAATATATGCTTCTAGAACTGTATAGAACATAAATACACTCATAGACAAAATTTAAGGAAGTGAAAAATATTTGATGTCGACGGTCGTCAATTTTTTTTAAGGAGACAGAGGCTGTTCACAATTGGTTATCTCGTATATCTTCAATAAAGGTCACTGTAATATCTTTCAGAGTTATTGTCTGAATCCCGCTATACATGCTAAAAGGTACAACTTCCTTATGTTTTGTCCATGAGTGTATTTGGTTATCTCGTGTGTCTTCAATAAAGGTCACTGGAATATCTTTCAGAGTTATTGTCTCAATCCCAATAAACATGTAAAAGGTACAACTTCCTTAAGTTTTGTCCATGAATGTATTTGGTTATCTCGTGTGTCTTCAATAAAGGTCACTGGAATATCTTTCAGAGTTATTGTCTCAATCCCAATAAACATGTAAAAGGTACAACTTCCTTAAGTTTTTTTGTCTATTAGTGGATAGCTAGATTAAGGATTTAAGGGCATGGCAAGCCTGGGGTTTGCCATGCCCTCTGTTTTTTTTTTTCAATCATTGCAACAGTAGAAGTTCTGTTAAAATATTTTAAATTTTAAAAACACAAGGTAATAAGACAAAATCCAAATAAATAAATAGTGTGTGACGTTTTAGTAACAGCCTTGTTACCATCTTCAAACAAAAGTGTTGAATGAGAAATTATACCATGTTTTAAATAGTTACTATTATCAAGTGTATATGCTGTGGTATATAATTTCTCATTCAGCACTTTGATTACAATTACAATTACAATTATTTTATTTCCAAAGCGCTATATCCCGCAAGGGATACTTGCGCCAAACAAGTAGAAAAGTTTATTTACATGAGTTATTTACATTATTCAACGAATAAAAACATTAGAGATCCAGATTTTGTAGAAATTTTAGAATGTATTTACAAAATGAATTGAACTTTAGATATGATTTTTTATTGGAAATCAAATCGTTTAATTCATAAACAACTAGTTCATTCTTCATTCTATAATCTTGAAATGCTGGCCAGTCGATCAGTAGATGTCTTGAGGTTTGTTCCTCCATACCACAAAAGCAACTTGAATCCTCCACTGCCTTTATTCTATTTAAAAAACTTTTGAAATTTCCGTGGTTTGTAACAAATTGAGTATTATAAATATTTGGACGAAAGTATTTAGGGATTTCTTGGGGAAAAAAGCTTAAGAAAGTATTATTTGCTTCGTTTTTCAGAACATTCATTCTTGATTTGAGAAAGGTATCTATAATTCCTGGAATAAATGGGTCATAAATTTGTTGATCATCTGTGGATAAGTTTCTCAGATCACACAGATATCATGATTCTGGATTCGATAAAGTCTGAGATCAGAGGAATGTTGGCCAAACTATGAACACAGCTATATGATGTGGATTTATAGGCTTGTATACACCATGTCAGTATTTGATATTGGGTTGAATTTAATTTTTGTAAACATTTTTTATTTAAATATTTGAACCAAATTTCGGCTCCATATGTAAGTATTGGTCTAAAAATGGATTTATATAAAGTTAGCCTTTTCTGGATGCTTAGACCCCAAGATTTCCCGCAAATTGAGAAGAGATAATTTTTAAAACGTTTTGTACGATTTACTATTTCTTCTATGTGGTATGTAAAATTTATTTTGTTTCTTCTTCTGTGATTTGCAATTATTATTCCTAAAATTTTGGTCTTCAGAGTTGGTATGATTATTTCATTATTAAATTTGATTGGGATTTTTTCTTTGTTATGTAAATAAAGTATATTAGTTTTTTCTAGACTTATTTCAAGTTTGTTACTCTTACACCATACATCAATCGTATTTAATGCCTGTTCTATAACTAATTTCAGGTCTTTGCAATTGTTGTGCCAGCATATAATTGATACATCATCCGCATAACATACCACTTCACTATTAGGAACTTGATATTTGATCAAAAGATCGTTTAGTAATATTATCCATAGTAGTGGAGATAGCGGGCCACCCTGCGGACATCCCTTTGTAATTTGTTTATTTATTGTTAAGTTCTCATATGTAAATTTCGTTTTCCTCGATTTGAAATATGATTGAATAGTCCTTATTAAACTTTCCGGCAAATTATCTTCATCTATTATTTTTAAAATCGCAGGCCACCATGCGTTATCAAAGGCTCCCGCAATATCTATTGTGACCAGAGCTGTCAGTTCTTTGGTTTTGTGTTCCATTATTATATCGATTATATTATTCAAGGCTGTAATAGTAGATTTTGACTTGATGAATCCATGCTGTTTGGGACTTAATAAATTGTTTTGCATATAATATTCATAAATTTTCTTTTTAATAACTTTTTCGTAGATCTTAGACAGATTAGATGTTAACGAAATAGGTCGATAGCTTTTTATTGATTCGACGTTAGATTTGTTTGGTTTCATTAGAATTTTTAAAACTGTCGTTTTCCATTCCCTTGGAAAATATCCCATCTGAATACATTTATTTAATAACGAATGTAGCACAGGAAGTATCAGAGTCTTTGCGTATTTTATCATGTTATTACTGATATTATCTTGACCTGGTGACTTTTTAACATTGGTATTGTCAATTAGATATTCTATTTCTTCGGTATCAATATGGATAGCGCTTGAATTCCTTAGAAAAGGTTCGTAACTTCTAACCAATTCTTGTTGTTGGTTGTCTTGATCAATTCTGTCATCTGCAATTAATACATTTATTATGTCTGTAATGCGTTTTTCTTTTTCTGATTCTTGATTGTTGTCTATTATGGGAAGTCCTTTTTGCTTGTTTGAGGATTTAAGCTTTTTGAAAATTTTATATGCGTTACCAAAAGGATCATTTGATTCATTTTCTTCGATGAAAAATTTCAAACTATTTCTCTTTGCTTTCTTTATCATATTATTAAATTTGTTTCTGACTTGTTTAAATCTTGTTGCATCGATAGTCTTACTATGATAAAATAAGTTTCTTACATAATGAAAATGAGTTTTCATTAGTTCAAGTTCTTTATTCCACCATTTTATACCTGCATCATATGCGTATTTGTTTGATTTTACTTTTAATGATATGTAAGCTGCTTCTATTATGTTATCTGTGAGTTTGTTTACAACTTTATCAATATCCGTGCAATTTTCCACCATATCTGCCTCATTCTTTAATTTGATAAATTCTTGATACTTGAGATTTTTGGAGAAATTTGTCCAGTTGGCGTGTTTTTCATTGAATTTCCATGTAGAATTCTGTTTATCTTTTATATAATTAAATTTTGAGTGAATTTCAAATTGAATTGCCAAATGATCAGAAATATTCGTCAGTGATGAGGTGGTCCAATGTCTGATCATATTTATTGAAAGTCTATTCGAGATTGTTAGATCTACTATACTTGCCCCTCTACATGTTGGAGTTTTATCGTTGTGAATGTACAAGTGATTTTCATTTATTATTGTTTGCAATTTGTAACCATTTGAATTTGTTATTTTATCGAACCAGATTGGATGACGGGAATTGAAATCTCCGCATAGGACTATAGGGTTATTTGAATAAGTATCAATCAAGTTTCTTATAAAATCTAAGTGAGTATCATTACAGGAATTGGGATGAAAGTAAAAATTTGCGATTACTACAAACGAATTTGAGGTTATGACAGATATTGCAGTACAGAATTGATTCGTAAAATTATCTAATATTTTGAATTTTATATTTTTATTTACAATGATTGTTGCTGTGTAAAAAATTTCTGAAGTCTTTGAATAAATTATTGGTGAGTCTAAATCAAATATAACCTGTTTATTTAAAACATATGGTTCTTGGAGTAATATAATATCGGGTGGATTATTATTCGTTGAAATTGTAAGTTCGTTTAAAGCTGTCATACTTTTTCTAATATTCTGTTGTAAACATTTTATGTTTCCTCTATATGGTAGAGCAGTGATCACCATGACTACAAATAACTAAATTCGTTATTCATTCCTCTTCTGAACCGATGAGATATTGAGTTCTTCTCACTGTTCTATCAACCTGAAATTTATATTGAGGACAGTCATTTGTATTTGGTTTGTGGTTAATCGGACTATTCCTAAGTCTTGGATTCTTTGAACAGTTATGACATTTTAGCTCTTTAGCACTTTGATGGAAAGATGGTAACAATGCTGTTACCAAAACGTCACACACTATTTATTTAGATTTGGCCTTATTACCTTGTGTTTAAAATCTATAATCCAAAATGTGCCTTATCATTTTTAATTACAGTAGACCATACTCCATGAGAGGACACTCCTTCTAGAGGACACCTCTCTACAGTAGAACGTATTACATGAGAGGATACTACCTCTAGAGGACACCTTTCTACAGTAGAACATACTACATGAGAGGACACTCCTGCTAGAGGACACCTCTCTACAGTAGAACATACTCCATGAGAGGATACTACCGCTAGAGGACACCTCTCTATAGTAGAACATACTCAATGAGAGGACACCTCTCTACAGTAGAACATACTCCATGAGAGGACACTCCTTCTAGAGGTCACCTCTCTACAGTAGAACATACTACATGAGAGGACACCTCTCTACAGTAGAACATACTCCATGAGAGGACACTCCTTCTAGAGGTCACCTCTCTACAGTAGAACATACTACATGAGAGGACACCTCTCTACAGTAGAACATACTCCATGAGAGGACACTCCTTCTAGAGGTCACCTCTCTACAGTAGAACATACTACATGAGAGGACACCTCTCTACAGTAGAACATACTCCATGAGAGGACACTCCTTCTAGAGGACACCTCTCTACAGTAGAACATACTACATGAGAGGACACCTCTCTACAGTAGAACATACTCCATGAGAGGACACTCCTTCTAGAGGACACCTCTCTACAGTAGAACATACTCCATGAGAGGTCACTCCCGCTAGAGGACACCTCTCTACAGTAGAACATACCACATGAGAGGATACTACCGCTAGAGGACACCTCTCTACAGTAGAACATACTCAATGAGAGGACACCTCTCTACAGTAGAACATACTCCATGAGAGGACACTCCTTCTAGAGGACACCTCTCTACAGTAGAACATACTCCATGAGAGGTCACTCCCGCTAGAGGACACCTCTCTACAGTAGAACATACCACATGAGAGGATACTACCGCTAGAGGACACCTCTCTACAGTAGAACATACTCAATGAGAGGACACCTCTCTACAGTAGAACATACTCCATGAGAGGACACTCCTTCTAGAGGACACCTCTCTACAGTAGAACATACTCCATGAGAGGTCACTCCCGCTAGAGGACACCTCTCTACAGTAGAACATACCACATGAGAGGATACTACCGCTAGAGGACACCTCTCTACAGTAGAACATACTCAATGAGAGGACACTCCTGCTAGAGGTCACCTCTCTACAGTAGAACATACTCCATGAGAGGTCACTCCCACTAGAGGACACCTCTCTACAGTAGAACATACTCCATAAGAGGACACCTCTCTACAGTAGAACATACTCCATAAGAGGACACCTCTCTACAGTAGAACATACTCCATAAGAGGACACTCCTTCTAGAGGACACCTCTCTACCATAGAACATACTCCATAAGAGGACACTCCTTCTAGAGGACACCTCTCTACCATAGAACAAACTCCATAAGAGGACACTCCTTCTAGAGGATACCTCTCTACCATAGAACAAACTCCATAAGAGGACACTCCTTCTAGAGGACACCTCTCTACCATAGAACAAGCTCCATAAGAGGACACTCCTTCTAGAGGACACCTCTCTACCATAGAACAAACTCCATAAGAGGACACTCCTTCTAGAGGACACCTCTCTACCATAGAACATACTCCATAAGAGGACACTCCTTCTAGAGGACACCTCTCTACCATAGAACATACTCCATAAGAGGACACCTCTACCATAGAACATACTCCATAAGAGGACACTCCTTCTAGAGGACACCTCTCTACCATAGAACAAACTCCATAAGAGGACACTCCTTCTAGAGGACACCTCTCTACCATAGAACAAACTCCATAAGAGGACACTCCTTCTAGAGGACACCTCTCTACCATAGAACAAATTCCATAAGAGGACACTCCTTCTAGAGGACACCTCTCTACCATTAACATACTTCATAAGAGGACACCTCTCTACCATAGAACATACTCCATAAGAGGAGACTCCTTCTAGAGGACACCTCTCTGCCATTAACATACTTCATAAGAGGACACCTCTCTACCATAGAACATACTCCATAAGAGGAGACTCCTTCTAGAGGACACCTCTCTACCATAGAACATACTCCATAAGAGGACACTCCTAGAGGACACCTCTCGACCATAGAACAAACTCCATAAGAGGACACTCCTTCTAGAGGACACCTCTCTACCATAGAACATACTCCATAAGAGGACACTCCTTCTAGAGGACACCTCTCTACCATAGAACATACTCCATAAGAGGACACTCCTTCTAGAGGACACCTCTCTACCATAGAACAAACTCCATAAGAGGACACTCCTTCTAGAGGATACCTCTCTACCATAGAACATACTCCATAAGAGGACACTCCTTCTAGAGGACACCTCTCTACCATAGAACATACTCCATAAGAGGACACTCCTTCTAGAGGACACCTCTCTACCATAGAACAAACTCCATAAGAGGACACTCCTTCTAGAGGATACCTCTCTACCATAGAACAAACTCCATAAGAGGACACTCCTTCTAGAGGACACCTCTCTACCATAGAACAAACTCCATAAGAGGACACTCCCGCTTGAGGATACCTCTCTACCATAGAACAAACTCCATAAGAGGACACTCCTTCTAGAGGACACCTCTCTACCATAGAACATACTCCATAAGAGGACACTCCTTCTAGAGGACACCTCCCTACCATAGAACATACTCCATAAGAGGACACTCCTTCTAGAGGACACCTCTCTACCATAGAACAAACTCCATAAGAGGACACTCCTTCTAGAGGACACCTATCTACCATAGAACATACTCCATAAGAGGACACTCCTTCTAGAGGACACCTCTCTACCATAGAACATACTCCATAAGAGGACACTCCTTCTAGAGGACACCTCTCTACCATAGAACATACTCCATAAGAGGACACTCCTTCTAGAGGACACCTCTCTACCATAGAACAAACTCCATAAGAGGACACTCCTTCTACAGGATACCTCTCTACCATAGAACATACTCCATAAGAGGACACTCCTTCTAGAGGACACCTCTCTACCATAGAACATACTCCATAAGAGGACACTCCTTCTAGAGGACACCTCTCTACCATAGAACAAACTCCATAAGAGGACACTCCTTCTAGAGGATACCTCTCTACCATAGAACAAACTCCATAAGAGGACACTCCTTCTAGAGGACACCTCTCTACCATAGAACAAACTCCATAAGAGGACACTCCCGCTTGAGGATACCTCTCTACCATAGAACAAACTCCATAAGAGGACACCTTTCTACATAACACAGTTTTCCATCACCAATGCACATGTCACAAATGAGGAACTAGCGGGAGTAAACAGATGTCAACAAAATTCTGTAGAACATACTCTATGAGTGAACACTTCTGCTAGAAGACACCTCTCTCTACATAGGACAGTTTTCATCGGCAAAATTACAAATTAGCAAAGGGAGTCGGTGGAAGGGTGGTCTTAACCATTGGTATTCAACTGCTAGGACCTGGGATTGAGTCCCACATTGGGCACTTCTTTTTTTAATAAAAAAAAAAAAATTCCTCAATGGCTCCCGCTTCTTGTAAAAATCCAAATCTACCAGCGAGTGAAAGTAACCAAACAGTGCTCTCGCACATTTGTCAGTGCAAAAGTCTAACTGCTTTTCACATGTCTAGATATGTGATGCACTTACAGTAAAAGCAGTCGCCAATTTCTTCCCACCATGATTATCATGGCCTGGTACCACGTGTACTAGGGATAATAATAATAGAAAAAATGTAAGTGCATCACATGTCTCAAAATGTAGAAATCAGTTCAATTTTTACATCTATAAGTGTGCGAGAGCCCTGTTTGGTTTCTTGTACTTTCTGGTAGGTTTGGATTTTTACAAGGATCAGGGGTGTTGCCCTGTCATTTGGAGAGTTTTGTTCTTCATTGGGAAATAGGAGCCGTTGCCACGTGAGTCACCTTGGACCAGAATTTGGTCAAATATTCCAAGGGTCCAGTGGGGACTGGTGTGGTCGGACTTCTATTTGGCTAGTAATTTATTGATTAAAATAAATACAGTAGAACCTCCCTTTAGTGGACACCCCGCTAGAGGACGCTTCTCTATAAAGGGCAGTTTTCATTAGCTAAATTACCATTTTTACTATTCAGCAATTCTCTGGTAAGAGAACACCTCTCCCTAAAGGACAATTTAGCGCTGTAATTAGGTGTTGTCCTTTACAGGGAGGTAGTTCTACTGTATATGAAATTTAAAAAAATAATAATTATCTATAATTAGAGATACTCTAGAATATCTTTCATTCTATAGTTTGCCAATGATATTGCCTTTTCACCCACTTATACCGACTCTGTTGATTTATATTTTCTTTAATATTGAGAAATCTCAAAATGCACTACAGTAGAACAATTTCAATGAGAGGACACACCTACTAAGAGGAAACCTCTCTAGAAAGAGCAGGCCTCATCGCTAAAATGACCATTTTTACTAAGAGGTAACTCTTCGGTAAGAAGACACTTCTCCTTAACTCTGCAACTAGGTGTACTTTACAGTAAGGTTTTATTTTGTGGCTCAACATATTCAAAACATGGAGAAATTATGGAAAAATAAAATATTTTATTTATATCTTGTATTACAAAAAATCTTATAATGCCACAACTCTCTTTTTTATCTTGAATTTTCACTCATGGACAAAACTTAAGGAAATGGAAAGTCTTTGTGTCACCAATCATCCATTTTTTTTGGAGACATAGGCAATTTTGCTCATACTTGGTTTCTGATTGTTGTGTCTTCAATAAAAGTCACTGTAATAACTTTCAGAGTTATTGTCTAAATCCTGATATATATGATAAAAGGTAAAAATTCTTTAAGTTTTGTGCATGAGTGTATATTTGGCCAATGGCATAGATGGAAGAAGGTACTGAGAAAATCACTATCTAAGCTAACATACTATAAAACTGAACATCAGAAATAGACAGCATCAAACAACACTAACAAGATTTAGAACAGGCCATCTCAAGCCATTGAAGATAGAAAATAACAACAAAATCTACCCCACTTGTCCAAAATATAGCTTGGCACCTGCAGCTCCAGAACACATTATGGCTTGCATTAGATGCACTAAACAGGACCTTTGGGAGAGGTAGCTGCCTATCATAAAAAAGCTCAAGGAGCATGAACTCATGGAATTTGTGTAATCTTTACACAAGGGGATAAGAAACAACAACAACATACTGATATGCACTTCTGCTATAGAATGGCAATGTAAAGATTTGAAAAGGCACAATAAAATCTCAGCATTCTCCCACACAAGTCAATTAGATAATTGTTCTATGTATAGGTGATATAATGGAACTTTTGAGTAGATCAAAATACAGGATAACAAGACCACACACAAATTGAAATTAATAATTTGCACAACTAGTCTCATTTATTATTAGGCAAATTTTATTTGAAGATCGCCTTTCTCTCATCAAAATAGACACAAAAACTGGCACCATTTATCAGCAATCTAACAGATTTGAGTAGGATGGATGGTTGAATTAGAGAAATTATACAGTAGTCTTCCACATGACAATGTAAATTTGTATTATAGATTAGAACCTTGATAGAGGGCCCTGTTCGTGAGCTAAGTAGAATAATTTGAATATATAGTTTTGATATTTAATTTATATATAATTTAAAATAGCCTATCGTATGGAAATTTTGTTACTGTAAAAAAAAACTTTGCTTCAATAATATAAAAAAAAAAACACCCAGGCTAAGTTTCGAACCAAGGTTGTGGAAATACGAAGCCGTACACCTAACCATTAAGCTAAGCTTGGCATCTTAAATATTCGCATGTAAAGCTATTTCAGGCCTTACATATTTCTAACGACCTTTTTGAAATAGGTTTTTGAAACATGGAAAATATAATACTTCAAATAAATAGAAAAAGAGTGAACACAAATAAAACATACCAAATATTTCGAATTAGAGCAGTTATTTTAAACGGCGAATTAGATCAGTTATATCTAAAAATGAAAATATATAAATCTTCAAATCGAGCGAGCGTCTATAAATATTTAGATTTAGATCAAGTATTCTAAATGTATGTGTTATTAAATGAACTATTTTTAATAAAATATTGAGAAGATTTAGATTTTAAACATATTCATAACCTTTTAGTACTTGATAGAGGGCGCTGTTCGTGAGCTAAGTAGAATAATTTGAATATATAGTTTTAATAATTGATTTATATATTTTTAAAAATAGCCTATCGTCTTCCCCGTATTTTTTTACTTATGTATGGAAAATTTGGTTTGAATTAGTGAACTACTGCGAATTTGTATACCGGACATACAAACAAACAAACATTCATTTTTATATATATAGATACTAGCGGATGTACCCGGCTTCGCCCGGGTTTTACCCTAATGAAAGTTTACCTAACGAACATTAGTTAAAACAATTCTAGAAAACATCCAATCCCTACTGAATTTATACTTGGCAAGATAACTTTATGTTTGATTATCTGCTTCACCTAGCTGTACCCGTTCAAACGTTGCTGTCTTTGAACAAAAAGGCAGTTTTAATACCTAAATAATAATTTATTAATGATCAAATGTATACAATACATCAAAATGAAAATTGACAATAAAATTATCCCTACATAAATGTCATTTGAATATAACATAAGTAAAAAATAATAGATATATTTTGATAATTTGAAACTCGTAAATTTGAATCTCTCGATAAAGTGAACATTTTTTCCCGGTCCCTTGAAAAATACTCGATAAGTTGAATAAAATCAATATTAATTGGTTCCCTCGGTATTTGGAAGTTAAAGGAATAGTATCTTCGCCTTTTTTATTTTTTTATTTAGGTAACCTGGATTCCTGGAGCATCTTCGCCTTGAATTGTATCATTATTCTTGTCTCAAATAAATTGCCGTGTCATCCTGAGATAATCTTACTTTTGATAAATAATATTTAAGATAACAAACTTAGTGATAAGAAAACTTGTTATCATCGTCACAATAGGGGCACTGCTTGCGAGTTAAATCTACAAATCTGCAAATAACTCTAAGGATATTCAAGATATTCATGAAATTATTTTTCAAAAACCTTCCCGGTGATATACCTAATAATATCCCAAAATTTCACGGCGATTGGATGTATGGTTTTTGAATCTATAGAGTACAGACAGACAGACAGACATTCAATTTTATATATATAGATTTATTTATTTCAACACACAAAACGTGATATCCCGGCTAGGGATAATTAACAGAAAAAGTTATAAACATATTTATTTATTTATACACATAATAATCTCTTTTTTTAAATTTATAGATATATATATAATATTAAAAATGTTATTTAAAAAAAAAAATCTTGGAGGTGAGGATAGCTCCAAGGATAAGAGCTACCAGAACACTTGCAACCACTCCGAAAACACAGTTCTTGAAGGATGGCCAGGAGTTGTCATCTTTCTTCTCTGGGTCTCTTTCCTCAGCAAAGCCAATCAGACCTTCCTGCAAGAGACCATCCTTTTCAAGGCTTAGTTCAACCATCTCACTAAGGGGTATCACATACTAAGAGAGTGCTATATTGAGAGTACAAGATGGTTGTTAAACAACACAGGTTCATATTACAAGATGCTCCAATACCAGCCACCTTTATTTTTCAAATCAACACAGGCTAAAATTGGTGTGTGCTTATGAAATTATCACAAGTGTTCTTTTTAAATAAATATTTTATAAAATAACTAGCCGAATGACCCGGGCAACGCCCGGGTTTTACCCGATTAAATGTTTTTATTCAAATACTATTTGTTACAATTATAAATTGGCGCCGTGGATGTCATTCTTGTGAAATGTCCCGCTCCAAACTTTGTGTCTGAGAAGCGATATTTTTATAAAGAGATGATCTGGCTTTGTGTCTTCTGCTCGAATATAAATGTGTATAAAGAAGCTCCTCTTCTTACTTTATTTTAAACTAAGCGAGAATAAATGTGTATAAAGAAGCTCCTCTTCTTACTTTATTTCATACTAAGCGAGAATAAATGTGTATAAAGAAGCTCCTCTTCTTACTTTATTTCATACTAAGTGAGAATAAATGTGTATAAAGAAGCTCCTCTTCTTACTTTATTTCATACTAATGCGAGAATAAATGTGTATAAAGAAGCTCCTCTTCTTACTTTATTTCATACTAGGCGAGAATAAATGTGTATAAAGAAGCTCCTCTTCTTACTTTATTTCATACTAGGCGAGAATAAATGTGTATAAAGAAGCTCCTCTTCTTACTTTATTTCATACTAATGCGAGAATAAATGTGTATAAAGAAGCTCCTCTTCTTACTTTATTTCATACTAAGCGAGAATAAATGTGTATAAGCTCCTCTTCTTACTTTATTTCATACTAAGCGAGAATAAATGTGTATAAGCTCCTCTTCTTACTTTATTTCATACTAAGCGAGAATAAATGTGTATAAAGAAGCTCCTCTTCTTACTTTATTTCATACTAATGCAAGAATAAATGTGTATAAAGAAGCTCCTCTTCTTACTTTATTTCATACTAAGCGAGAATAAATGTGTATAAGCTCCTCTTCTTACTTTATTTCATACTAAGCGAGAATAAATGTGTATAAAGAAGCTCCTCTTCTTACTTTATTTCATACTAGGCGAGAATAAATGTGTATAAAGAAGCTCCTCTTCTTACTTTATTTCATACTAATGCGAGAATAAATGTGTATAAGCTCCTCTTCTTACTTTATTTCATACTAAGCGAGAATAAATGTGTATAAGCTCCTCTTCTTACTTTATTTCATACTAAGCGAGAATAAATGTGTATAAAGAAGCTCCTCTTCTTACTTTATTTCATACTAATGCAAGAATAAATGTGTATAAAGAAGCTCCTCTTCTTACTTTATTTCATACTAATGCAAGAATAAATGTGTATAAAGAAGCTCCTCTTCTTACTTTATTTCATACTAAGCGAGAATAAATGTGTATAAGCTCCTCTTCTTACTTTATTTCATACTAAGCGAGAATAAATGTGTATAAAGAAGCTCCTCTTCTTACTTTATTTCATACTAGGCGAGAATAAATGTGTATAAAGAAGCTCCTCTTCTTACTTTATTTCATACTAATGCGAGAATAAATGTGTATAAAGAAGCTCCTCTTCTTACTTTATTTCATACTAAGCGAGAATAAATGTGTATAAAGAAGCTCCTCTTCTTACTTTATTTCATACTAATGCGAGAATAAATGTGTATAAAGAAGCTCCTCTTCTTACTTTATTTCATACTAAGTGAGAATAAATGTGTATAAGCTCCTCTTCTTACTTTATTTCATACTAAGCGAGAATAAATGTGTATAAAGAAGCTCCTCTTCTTACTTTATTTCATACTAAGCGAGAATAAATGTGTATAAGCTCCTCTTCTTACTTTATTTCATACTAAGCGAGAATAAATGTGTATAAGCTCCTCTTCTTACTTTATTTCATACTAAGCGAGAATAAATGTGTATAAGCTCCTCTTCTTACTTTATTTCATACTAAGCGAGAATAAATGTGTATAAAGAAGCTCCTCTTCTTACTTTATTTCATACTAAGCGAGAATAAATGTGTATAAGCTCCTCTTTTTACTTTATTTCATACTAATTTGATCAGGATAAGAGTTATTCTAAAAAAAAAAAAAAATAATGTTTTTCTGTTAGAATTTTGTTCCAGCATACTAAAAATGAACTGGCTTCACCCGTGGTCTCTGCTTTTTGGAATTTTCCCCCATATAATTTTGCATCTGATAATCAAACATGATACAGCAATATTGTCATCATCATTTTTTTTTTTTAAACTAAAAAACAACTATTTATGCCCAGAACCTGTCAATTTTTTTTTTTTTTTGCTAAAAATACGCTAAATATCTCGTCCATATTTTCTCTATGTCCTGTTAAAACACGTTTTACATGTACATTAGGTCAGCTGATATTACCTCCCATCTTCACCGCTAGAGGCGCTGCTTGTGAGCGAAAGGGCAAATTTGCAACGCAATTTGCAAATAACTCGAAGAATATTCGAGATAGAGATCTGAAATTTTCACAATAAGTTTTTCCATATTATACTCTATATACTGGTAAAATTTCAGTCAGATTAGGTACGTATTGTGGACGTGTATAGCTGACATAGGAACACACATACATACACTGACTTTTATATATATATAGGGATAATAAAATTGGCATATATAAAACTCATTGTTTGTTACTATAGAAATGTTCTAATACCATTATCTGGTCAAATATATTTTGTTGAGAAAAAAAAAAGGGGGGAGGGGGGAATGAGAAGGTAAAAAGATATGAAAATACTAATTTGTCACGTATTCCATTTCAAGAGTGATGAACAAGGTCACAGCAATTCTACTGACATGTTAAACCTACATGTTGTGTGTATATTGAATGGAGTTATACAAGACACGCGATATGTAGCAATCTTTTAATTATTGACGGGTCTTTTTTTTTTCTTCTCTCTCTCCAAAAGTCAGTCTGTCGACTGAGCTTAGTTATTAAGACAGTACCAATTATAACCCCAGCAGCCCACACAAAGACTCGTGACTCACTCCATAATTAGCGATCGACGGCTGTGAAGGAGACAGAGGAAGAACTAGCCAAGATTGGAAATCAACTGAGCCTAGGCGGTGGCAAGGGAATAGATTAGTGAAATATCGAAGCTTGATCTAGGCTCAATACGATATGGTCATTCATCCCACATCCAAAAAAAAGTAAAGTAGCCAAGGGGTTGATGATGCATGGCAACGTGAAGGCTGTTGCTAGGCGATCCACCACCACCCCTGAGTTACATGGAAGAACAATGCCTCAATGGCAGGCAGGCTGGGAAGGAGGCCGTGGAAATGGAATGCCGTCTGGCGGCGGCACGTGAGAAATACTTCCTCGTAATGTGCTGGCTTCCTTCTCCCGACAGCTGGTGTATTTCCCCTATCTCCTTGGGCCAACTACTGCTCCTACTCTCCTTTACAACATTCAACCTTCACTCAAATACTGTTGTAAACTCTTCATGACGAGCTGACACGTCAACTAAAACAAGAAGAATTTCCCAAGTAGGGTGGATACTCTAAACTCAAACTTACTTAAAGCTTATTTCACGCAGAGGGAAGCTATCAAGCAGCCAATCAGCTCAGTCTATTGAAGCGAGTACAAGTACAAGGTGCGTTCATTAATTTCCAGGACTGCTCTGTATCTTTGAAAAATAAAACAAATAAAAAAACTAATTTAATATTTTTCAAAATATGCCCCTCCTGCCTCAATACACCTGTTCCATCTTTTTTTCCAATTGTCGAAGCAGGAGATAAAATCACTTTTTGAGAGGCTCCTCAAGCTTGCCTTCGATTCAGCTTGTATCATATCAACGTTGTCAAATTTACTTCCTTTTAACTTCATTTTCGAATTAGGATAGAGGAAAAAGTCATTGGGGGCTAAGTCGGGGGAATAGGGTGGATGAGGGATCTGTATGGTTGAATGCTTGGCCAAGAACTGCAAAACAACATGGGCTGTGTGCGGCCACGCATTATCGACGTGAAGTATCCAGTCATTGTTTTGCCATCTTTCAGGTCTTTTGAGGTGCACTGCCTCCCTTAAGTGCCTCATTATCCCTAAATAAACCTCTTGACTAATTGTACGTCCGAAAGGAATAAATTCACGGTGAACCAAACCATTAATATCAAAAAATGTAACAAACAATGTCTTGACTTTGGATTTTGTAAATCTTGCCTTTTTGGGTTTCGGTTCCCCTCTTTCAATCCATTGGCTGGATTGACGTTTGGTTTCCGGGTTATACTGATACACCCATGTATCATCCCCGGTAATGATTTTTTGCATCCATTCTGGATCGGTCCGAGTTATTTCAACCATGTTTTTGCAGACATCCATTCTAACCTCCTTTTGTTCCTCTGTTAGAATCCGGGGAACAAATTTTGAAGACGTCCGGATCATGTCCAAATCTTTTGTTACTATTTGATGACACAGTCCTACAGATAGTCCAGTCTCTGAAGATAAGTCTTTAATAGAAATTCTTGTTAGATTTAATTAATTCTTTTATTTTGAGCTTGTTTTCCTCGCAACGTAATGATCTTGGAAGCCCAGTATGCTGATCATCGTTTACCTTTTCCCGACCTTTTAGGAAGCGTGAAAACCATTCAAAAGTTCTTGAACGGGATAAAGCTGCATCGCCAAAAGCTTCTTTAATCAATTCATACGTCTCAGTAGCACTTTTTTTTCAATTTAAAACAAAACTTAATGCAGATTATCTGCTCTTCGAAAATGGCCATTTTAAAATTAGAAATGCGAACCTTACAAGGAAGTTGTTTTGTTTTATTTTTAGATCGGCGCATACACCACGAGACTCGAGCTTTCAGTCAGGTGTGGTCGAATGTCCAATATTTAACTCTGTATAAAATTTTTTTCTTTAGCTTTTTTATTTATTTTATTTTTCAACCAGTCCTGGAAATTAATGAACGCACCTTGTAGAAGGAGTGACAAAAATGTGGCGTGGGAGGATGGAAAAAAACCCGACCAGAGCATGACAAAAGAAGAAGCGTCGTGGGAAGGAGGAGGCACAGCAACAATCCCTTCATCCCAATTAGGACAACATGGGATAATTGGCTGGGATGAATGACAATATGACCAACGACTGACCATCCACGCACTATCGCTAGCTACACAATGTCTCTCTATAATGGCAATAATATACAAGGAGATAGAATTAACAGGAATTATTGTGTACATTTTGAATAACTATTTGTAAATTCAAATGTGTGTTTCTTGAGCTATAAGAAGGCGGAATAGAAATGCTGTAATTGCTTATACTCGCAACATGATAAATGATAATAAGTGACCAATTCCAACAAACTGTTTGTTGCAAATTCCAAAACAACCCATTTCACATTATTATCTATGCCACAATTCAACAGAGTTGATTTCTATTTCAGATTTTTATTACAAGTCAAATACTATCCCAACCATTTAGCTTTAAACCCCAAGGAGGGTTCCTGTATGAAGGTAAAATTCTCAAACATAATAACATAAGCAAGCTACAATGTTGCAATGAAAATAGATTTAACAATACCTCCAACAACCATCAGTTTTAATAATGATATTGGAATAGAAATTTACAAGAGTGAAACACCTATTTAACCAACCAACACCTTTATTAAGATAGTAGTCTTATACACAGATGCTTCTTAGATTACAGAAAAGAATTGGGGGGAAAAACCCTACATAGCTCTAATTGATGCCATAATAACAGCCTTTATAAAACCAAAAAGAGCTGCCATAACCTACAGGAGAGACCATGTTTGAGGTGGTCATTAATGAGACTGTGCTAATCTGTTGTGCATAATATATGGAAGAGTGAATGCACCAACAAAATGAAGACCTTTCAAACAATGTCAAACTTTGATACTATAATTTATTTATTTATGCTTATGAGGTGATACAGCAACGTCTTTACAATAAGAGAGGAGACAAAATGAATCAAATACTATAATTTATATAAGGAAAGAAAGCCCCATTCTACTAAACTAGAAGATAACCAGCCATTCCACTTTTTTATAAGCTAAAGGTGAAAATTAATTTGCTGCAGGTATTCCCACACAAAAACCTTTATTAAGACACACAGGTCTTACAGAGGATTCTCCTTGGGGTTACAAGACGGAGAAACCCATGAAGGTGGGAAATATACAAAGGGGTAAAAATGGAGAAAGATTATATACACATGGTAAATATATACAGATTATTATTTGAATGATCCTATGGAAAATAAGAATATGGATTTGGAAGAAAAAAAAAATTTTTGCTGCAGGTATTCATAAATAGAACTTGTATGATTTTTTTGTCTTAAGAATTTAAAGACATTGATAAAAACATTCATGCATTTTTTTTTATATTTGTAATAGCACAAGGAGGTTTCAAAATATATACTTTTTTTCTGCTAAGACAACAAACATTGCACTTTCTTCTGTCATAATGTAGGTCCGAGCAGAAAAAGGAATATTCCAAAAGCTCCTCATGTTATTAGAAAACACAAATTGCATAAATGTTTTTATTAGCACACACCACATCTGTTATAAGAAATATAAACAATGTGTAGGATTCTTTTTGAATTAAAACAATTTTCTACAACTGCCATTACTGCAATGATAAGTTAGTGGGAGGGCCTGGCTCATCAGTGGTGAACCCTGTGCAGAGTATTAGGCTCATAGAATGTTGAGCTCTGGAAACCAAAAGGAATAATACTCTGCTAGTGATCTCTTTTGACTTGTATATAAAATATATAATATATAGGAAATAGGAAATAAACTAATGCTTAGTAAATCTTGCCTTGTCTTGGATAACAACACATGGTGGCAGCGGTAAACTGAATTCATAAAGAAGGTCGTTGTTCGAAGAAAATTTGAAATTCGACATCAAGCAAGCTTAGAAGCGGTAAACTGAATTCATAAAGAAAGTCGTTGTTCGAAGAAAATTTGAAATTCGACATCAAGCAAGCTTAGAAGCAGTAAACTGAATTCACAAAGAAGGTCGTTGTTCGAAGAAAAATTTGAAATTCGACATCAAGCAAGCTTAGAAGCGGTAAACTGAATTCATAAAGAAAGTCGTTGTTCGAAGAAAAGTTTAAACTTGACATCAAGCAAACTTTTTGGGTAAGTTATATTATATTATAAGTAAATCTTTATAATGTCCCAAAATTATAATTGTGTAGCCCCAGAACCTTTTAATTTTTCAAATCCAGGTGATTGGCCAAAATGGATTAGGAGATTTGAACATTTTAGGCAGGCAAGCGGGTTAATTAATAACCCAGAAAATGAGCAAGTTAATATGCTCATGTACTGCATGGGTGATAATGCAGATGACATTTTGTTGTCACGTAAAATAGCAAGTGACCAACTAGAAAATTATGGTAAAGTTATTGAATGCTTTGAAAGTCACTTTATTCCAAGACGTAATATAATTTATGAAAGGGCAAGATTTAATCAAAGATGTCAGCAGGAAGGGGAAAAGGTGAATGAATTTATCACAGCACTCCACACTCCATAGCCTAGCTGAGCACTGCAATTTTGGGATGTTACATGATGAGTTGATTAGGGATAGGATAGTTGTTGGAGTAAGGGATAGAGCATTATCTGAAAGAATGCAACTTGATACAGACTTGACCTTAGTAAAAGCCACACTAATGGCAAAGCAATTAGAAAGTGTCAAAGAACAGCAGTCTAGCCTTTACCAACAAGATTCTGTAGATCAAATAAAGAAAATGCCTATTCATATAAAAGAAGCAAAAAGGCACGAACCAAAAATAAGACAATTCAAGTCAAACCAGTTGGGAGGGTCATCACATGGATGCACCAGGTGTGGCAATTCAAATAATCATGATTGGAAAAATTGTCCAGCTATGAACTCGTATTGTAGTAAATGCAAGAAAAAGGGCCAGTATGCCAAAGTATGTAGATCAGAAGCCATAAATGAAATAAAATCAGAGATAGCTTTTTTGGGATCTATAGGGGATAATTCCAAGAAATGGATAGTACCAATTAAGGAAGTAAATAATAGACAAATTAATTTTAAAATTGACACCGGAGCTGATGTCAACGTGCTCCCCCTACAATATTATTATCAAAGTTTCCAAAGAATAAAACTGGAAAAATCTGATAAAATATTACAAGGTCCAAATGGAATACCCTTGGAAACAGTTGGAATGATCCACGTAAAACTTCAAAATAAAGGCCAGCACTTAAACTCGAAAATATACATTGTTGATAAACTAAAGCAGCCACACTTCTCTCTGGGGAGACAAGTGAAAAATTAAACATTGTGAGAATGATTCAGCAATTTTCATCAGGAGGCCGCGGCGGACAGCGTGGTAGACTCAGAAGTGGAGATAACAGAGGCTGCTACAACTGCGGGGAAGAAGGCCACCGCAAGTTTGAATGTACCAAACCTGCCCGTGGTGGTGGACGTGGCCGTGGACAGAGCCGTGATGGAGGCAGCAACAACACCTGCTACAACTGCGGAGAAGTTGGCCACCGTAAATATGAGTGTACCAACAACACGGCTGAAGATGGAGGACAGGAGGAGAACCAGCGCAAGTCCAAGAAGGCTTGCTACACCTGTGGGGAGTTTGGCCATAAGAAGGACGACTGCCCCAAATCTGGAACTCAAGAGTCCGGAGATGAGGAGGAGTCCTCTGACAATGAGGAGGAAGACAAGTCCAAGAAGAAAGAAGAAGATTGCTATCTGACTCTTCAAGCACATAGGACGATGCCCCTGGAAAGCGCCAGGAGCAGAGAAATGAGGAAACCCCCACTTCAACATCAACCTGGCTCTCAAGGAGATGCAAGGATGACCAGGAGCAAGAGACCGAGGAGGATTGCCCTACACCAACGGCCTCATCTACAAGAGATGGAAGGATGCAGAGGGACAACCAAGACCAGGATCCAGAGAAGAGCCTCCCTTCAATGCCAGCCGTGCATACAAGATGGAAGGGCAGTCAAGATACCTCGAAGGTCCCTGTAAAGTTTAGGGAGGAGATGTGCAGAGTATTAGGCTCATAGAATGTTGAGCTCTGGAAACCAAAAGGAATAACACTCTGCTAGTGATCTCTTTTGACTTGTATATAAAATATATAATATATAGGAAATAAACTAATGCTTAGTTAATCTTGCCTCGTCTTGGATAACAACACAAACCCTCCCAGCAGTTTCGACAGTTTAATCTACCATACCGCTGTAATATTGCTTTGGGCTGTTTTGATTTTAAACAGATAATGATATCTTGAAAAAAAGTATTTTAAATGAACTATGGACAGTAGTGCTTTGAGGACAGTAGAGAAATACATATAATGTTTTTATCAGTGTCTTTATAATAATGACAGCCATTGTTGGCCCAACTTTAAGTCATACTGCATGTGTGGGTCTCCCAGTTGAACTACATGTATCACAGAGTTCAAATCACCAAACAAGATACGCTGCAAACCTTGAATGAACAATCTATTTTCTACACATGTAGACACTTGAACTCTCAACTGCAACAAGCAGTTTTCTCATAGTCTGTTACTGGGTGTACTCCAAAGATATTTTAGCTTTTAAAATGTTAATTCATCTGGCAATCTCTGCTTATTTTTTAAAGGACAAACAGAAATCGCTTATAAACACTATTTCAACCAAAAATGGTCACCATGAGCACCTCATGAGCCAAGAAAAGAGCTACACTGAGCAAAATTCACATTTCTACAAGAAATGGGATTTCATATGTCCTCATTGATAGGTCTGAATTAGTAGCCATCTACTATAATATCTACCTTAATTAGTTTATATGTATTTGTGTACACTCTAGGTGTCAAGTTTATTAGCTTGATGATTGGTTCTATACTGTCAAATGACCTTAGTTGCCCAATCATCATTGAATTTTTTTGTGTGTGTGTTTTTTTTTTTTTTTCAGTGTGCAATTATGTGAATTAAAGTAAAAAGGTTGATTGGTAAGTGACACATTGGTTGAATTAAGGTAAGTGTTGAATTATAGTTGGTTGAACTGAAGTAAAAAGGCTGATTGGTAAGTGACACATTGGTTGAATTAAGGTAAGTGTTGAATTATAGTTGGTTGAACTGAAGTAAAAAGGCTGATTGGTAAGTGACACATTGGTTGAATTAAGGTAAGTGTTGAATTATAGTTGGTTGAACTGAAGTAAAAAGGTTGATTGGTAAGTGACACATTGGTTGAATTAAGGTAAGTGTTGAATTATAGTTGGTTGAACTGAAGTAAAAAGGCTGATTGGTAAGTGACACATTGGTTGAATTAAGGTAAGTGTTGAATTATAGTTGGTTGAACTGAAGTAAAAAGGCTGATTGGTAAGTGACACATTGGTTGAATTAAGGTAAGTGTTGAATTATAGTTGGTTGAACTGAAGTAAAAAGGCTGATTGGTAAGTGAAAATGTGTTGAATTAAAGTAAGTGTAGAACTATTGTTGTCAACAATAAGTGTTGAGTAAATTAGTTAAATCATGTTTCATCGGTTGATTAGAGTGGAAATTCTGCATGTATATTATAAGAGTGTATGAAAGTAAATTGCCATCCCTTATCCACCATAATGAATATGGCTTGTACCATGTGTACTTGGGAGTAAATATGAAAGTGTTCACTCACCTTGAACTTGGGAGTGTTGGTATAGTGGTTGTGGTATCTGTGGTGGAGTTTCTCATCTGTAGGTTTGCCCTTGGCATAGACCATCTGGCAGGATGGACATTGGTAGGCATCAATGTCCTTCTGTGCAGCATCTATCACCATCTGGTTGTCCTGATCTGCCTCCAGGACTCTCTTGGAGGACTTGGCCAGTGGAGTGACTACTGGATGGATCCTGGCCACAACATGTTGCCTCAACCTTGCTATCAATATTTATAGTACAGGATTTTTTTTTACATAACTTTTACTTTTTAATTAATTTGTGGATATTTACCGTGGAATTCAATACAGTAGAACCTCACTTTATTGGACACCTCTCCACAAAGGACAGTTTTCATTTGCAAAATTACCATTTTTACAATTTAGCAACTCGCCGGTAAGAGGACACCCCTCCCTAAAGGACACTGGCTCTGCAATTAGGTGTTGTCCTTTATACAGGGAGGTTCTACTGTATATCATTTGCTGCTTCCTTTAATCCCTTAAACCTGGAGCCTTTACCACAATAAACTCTGTGCTTTACCCCAAAAAACCTGAAGCATTTACCCAGTAAACCTAGGGCCTTTACCTAGTAAACCTGGAGCCTTTACCCCAATAAACCTGGAGCCTTTACCTCAAAAAACCTGTAGCATTTACCCAATAAACCTGGAGCCTTTACCCCAAAAACCTGAAGTATTTACCCAGTAAACCTAGGGCCCTTACCTAGTAAACCTGGAGCCTTTAGCCCAATAAACCTGGAGCCTTTACCCCAAAAAAACTGTAGCATTTACCCAGTAAACCTAGGGCCTTTACCTAGTAAACCTAGGGCCTTTACCTAGTGAACCTAAGGCCTTTACCTAGTAAACCTAGGGCCTTTAACTTGTAAACCAGGAGCCTCTACCCCAATAAACCTGAAGCATTTACCCAGTAAACCTAGGGCCCTTACCTAGTGTTGGGAAAAGAATGTTATTTTTCTTATAGATTTATATATTTTTAAATATATGTAAATTTAATCCATTATAAGAAACATATTTGCCATATGTAAATATTTATATGTATATATATTCGTGACAAAAAATAAAGTAGTTGACTGGTTAGAGTCGTGTGGTTTCTCGGCCCGCTCTCGAGAGGTCTACGCCTTGGTTGATACCTGCCTTAGACACTTCCGCGGATTTGACTTCTTGGGAATCGCTCTTCTCTACCCTTGAGATTCCACAGATTTTTTCCTCCCCGGGACCAGAATAAGAGACTTCGGGCGTCTGGGCAAAATAGAGCCTGGGCGCTGCGCCGCTGAACGCGACATTTGGCATCCCAGCCGGGACGCGAGGAGAAAGCCGTGCCTATATTTGGAACGCTTTTGGATCAGAAGATGGAGAGAGAAGAAGCGCTAGAGAGACTCAAGAAGAAGAGAACCATACTCCGCACGTCTTTATCCAAGTACGGGAAAAGAATAGAGGAATATGACGTGCACAAGGAGTGTGACCACGAGGAACTGCTGGGGCAGCTTTCGGATGTCTACGAAAAACTGAGGCGGGTAGACGAAGAAATCGGTAAGCTGATTGACATCAAAGATCTAGAGAAAGATCTAAAGATGGTAGAGGAATACCGGGAAAAGGCCGTGGCGTGGAAATATTTGTTAAAGAAAAGAAGTCTGGTGGTAGCGGAAGGAATGCAGAGGGAAACTGAAACTGCCACGAAGAAGGAATATCCAGGAGAAATCGGTCGACCGACTCTAACTGGGATGGTTAAGTTACCCAAATTGACAATGGAAAGATTCTACGGGGAAATTAGCCAGTGGTTAAATTTTTGGAATGCCTTCGATTCATCAATCAATAGGAATGAACACTTGACCAAGATAGATAAATTTAACTATCTTAAAGCCTACTTGGGTGGAACGGCGGCCCAAACTGTGGAAGGATTTTGCCTATTTGAGGAAAATTACGATAAGGCCGTTGAATTGTTGAAGAAACGCTTCGGAAAAGGGGAAAGGTTGATCGACGTGCATATGAACAACCTCTTGGCCTTGAAACCACTTAGAGTGACAAAGGACGTGAGGGCTTTCAGAGAATTGTACGGCAGAATCCTGGTGCAGATTAGAAGTTTGGAGTCATTGGGTGTTGTCGTTGAAAGCTACGGTAACTTATTGTGCCCTTTACTCCTCAAGCTATTGCCATCAGACTTAAAGCTTGAATTACACCGGGAATTCACAGGAGCTTTTTCTCTTGGAGATTTGATTGAATTTTTGGAGAGACAATTGATTGCATTAGAAAGCACGTTCGGTACGCGGGACGAAATAACAGCCGGCCAACCATCAAATGAGCACCCTCAGTCACAAAGCTCTATCGTGAAGTATCGAAGAAATGAGAGGAATCCCCTGCCCACGGCTGCTGGTTTTTTGAATGCCTCTGAAGCAGTGAATAAGAGGAAGAATTGCGCCTTTTGTGAAAGAGATCATGAAAGTACAAAGTGCGAATTCGCGGAAAATTTGACATTGGAAGATAAATTGGGAAAATTAAAGAAGAAAGGGGCTTGTTTCAGATGCCTGAAATATGGTCATTTGAGCAAATTCTGCAAAGTTAAGACAAGTTGCACCAGCTGTGGGGAATTGAGACATTCAAGGATTATGTGCCCCAGGAAGAACCAGAATGCTACTCCCGCCCGAGGGATGATGAGGGATGAGACTTTGACCAATCTGACGACGCCTGTGGTGTTGTTGCCCACACTGAGAGTGACTATCAGAGGAAAGTGTAAAGAAAGAATGGGACGAATTTTGATTGATACGGGATCTCAGAGGTCCTATGTACTCCAGGACACGGCGGAAGAAATGGGATATGAATGTTCCAAAAAAGAGTCTCTTCGCCACTCTTTGTTTGGTGGATCGAACACAGAGTTGTACGAACATGGAGTTTATGATATCAGGTTGAGCAATTTAGACGGATCTTATGGCTGTAATTTTGAAGCACTGAGCCAAGATGTTATCTGCGACAGCGTGCCCAGGGTCCATCAGGGTAAATGGATGCAAGATCTTAGTGCTCATGACATAGAATTAACTGATCTACACAGGGGACCTCTTGAGATTCTTATAGGAGCAGATATTGCTGGAAAATTACTAACCGGAGAGCATAGAAGACTTCCTTCTGGGCTCGTGGCGGTGCAAACGAGGTTGGGCTGGACTTTAATGGGCAAGATTCCGGCCACAGAAGAAGAAACTAGCGTTAGTGGACTTTGCACAACTTCACTGTTGACTAGCGATTTGGAGAATTTATGGAGATTAGAGGCTATTGGTATTTCAGATGCTCGTCAAGACGACTCGATACAAAAAGAAACGGAAGAATATTTTGCACGTACTATTTCACAGGATTGTGAGGGGCGTTACCAGGTTGCCCTTCCTTGGATTCGCGAAAGAGAACTACTCACGGACAATAGAGATGTTGCCGAAAAACGATTAGCAAACGTGAGGAAACATCTTGTGACTACCGGAAATTTGGCAGAATATGAAGATATTCTCGAAAAGTGGCTAAGGAATAAAATAATAGAAAGGGTTATAGACAATAAACGTGAAGGCGTGCACTATTTGTCACATCGACCAGTTTTTAAAGAGAATAGTCCAACCACCAAAGTAAGACCAGTTTTTGATGCTTCGGCGAAGAAGAAGGGAAAACTTTCACTGAATGATTGTCTAGAAAGAGGTCCGAATATGATAGAAACGATCCCAAGAATTTTGAATAAATTTAGGAAGAGCGAGATAGGAGTCTCCTCGGACATAGAGAAGGCCTTCCTCCAAATTGGGATTAGGGAGGAAGACAGAGATTATCTAAGATTCCTCTGGTATGACAAAGAGGGAAATGTGATGGTTTTACGTCATGCGAGAGTTGTCTTCGGAATCACGACGAGTCCATATCTCCTGCTTGCCACGCTGTTTCACCACTTGAACAAGGCTCCTGAACACTGGCAAGAAACAGCTGAATTATTGAGGGAGTCTTTATACATCGATAACTGTGTGGCTAGTTTCTCAAAAGTCACAGATATGGAAAAATTTGTGGACAAAGCACAGAGATTGTTGGCTTCTGCTCATTTCAACTTGCGTGATTGGACAAGCAATGTTACCAGTATAATGTGTGATGGTCCTAGGTCTGATAGAGGAAGGTTGTTGGGCATGACATGGAATCAAGAAAAGGACACTTTGGCTTGTTCTTTGGAGAATTTGGAAATACAGGGGCCAATAAACAAAAGAAAGGTACTCTCCTTGGCAAGCCGTATTTTCGATCCGGTGGGCTTCACTTGTCCAGTGACCCTCGTTCCGAGACTTATCCTACAGGAAACGTGGCTGTTAAAATTGTCGTGGGATGAGCCTCTGCCTGAAAACTTGTCTTGCGAGTTTTTGAGGTGGCTGGCCAAATTGGAGTCTCTGAAATCCATTGCCATACCGAGATGGCTTTGCTATAGAGAAGAACACCGGATTGGAACTACTCTTCATGTCTTTTGTGATGCGTCTAGGGCCTCCTACGCCACTTGTATTTTTTTACGCATCGAGAGCGAACAGGAAGTAACGTGTCAACTAGTACAGGCTCGGTCGAGAGTGGCTCCTTTGAAGGGGACTACCATTCCTCGTTTGGAGCTGTTGGCATGCTTGGTTGGGGCCCGCTTGGTGAACAACGTTGTGAGGGACCTAAAATTTGAAGACATGGAGCGATTTTATTGGACAGACTCCATGAATGCACTCCATTGGATCAAGGGAAAAGATAACTGGGCGACTTTTGTAATGAATCGAGTTATGGAGATCCGATCTCTCAGTGAGACAGAGGATTGGTATCATGTACCAGGATGTTTGAATCCAGCGGATTTACCATCACGGGGGTGCTTAGCCGATTCTCTGGAGAGATCGAAGTGGTGGGAGGGCCCGAGTTGGTTGAGAAGACCAAGAAGAGATTGGCCCCATAGGGAAATATACCCTGACCCAGATATTGTGAACTCGGAAAAGAGAAAGATTGTTTTAACATCAACATGTATTGAAAGGGAAAAAGATCAGTACTACTATCGCTTTTCAAACTACTACAAGATATTGAGAGTAACTGCCTGGATGAACCGGTTTTTAACAAATGCGAGAGGAACAATAGGTCAGCGAGTGAAAGGTGATCTTACTGTGAATGAAATTAAAAGGGCGGAACTGATGCTGGTGAGAGTTATCCAACGGGAATCCTTCACTGGACCAGAGGACAAGAGGTTGAAGGATTTCAAGTTATGCTGCGATTCTTTGGGATTGTTGAGGGTCAAAACTAAAATAAGTAGGAGACAAGATCTGGAAAGTTTTCGAATGCCTTTATTGTTACCTTCTGATCATGACTTGGTATATTTACTCATTAGATGGAAGCATGAAACTTGGGGGCATGTGGGACTTCAAACTCTGATGAATTTATTAAGAGAGGATTATTGGATTTTGAAATTCAGGAGGATTGTAAGAAGGGTCATACATCAATGTGTTAAGTGTAGACGGTTCACGGCTAAATCGGGTTCTGTTGAATCCGTGGAATTACCTGAAAATAGAGTAAGGGATGCCTCAATATTTGAGGTAGTGGGGATAGACCTTACTGGACCACTTGTTTTAAGGAACAGGCGAAAGGTGTGGATTGTTATATTTACTTGTGCCGTATATCGGGCAGTCCATTTGGAACTGGTTGCTTCTCTTTCAACCGAGAACTTTCTGCAAGCTTTCAGACGTTTTGTAGCAAGGAGAGGACGCCCCTATGTAGTGTACTCGGACAACGGTACCAATTTTCGTGGTGCGAGCAGAGCTCTAGGGAATCTAGACAATGCGGCAGTCCAATCAGAGAGTACCAAGCAAAATATTAATTGGAAGTTTATCCCTCCGTCGGCTCCATGGTGGGGTGGATGGTGGGAAAGATTGATTGGTTTGCTGAAACAACTCCTTAGGAAGATTCTTGGTCAAGCTCGTTTGGAATTTGAGGAACTTTACACCATTATCTGTGACACAGAGTCTTTGATGAACTCACGTCCATTGACTTACATGTCTGAAGATGTCGAAGATCTTAGTCCATTAACCCCTGCCTTGTTCTTACACGACCTCAAAGAAATAGGAGTTCCAGATCTGGACTCTATTGAAAGGGCTAGTCTTCAGAAGAGATACCGATTTAGACAAAGGTTAAGAGAAGATCTGCGGAAGAGATTCCGGACGGAGTATTTTGGATTCTTAAGGCAAGAGACTAGAAGACGCTCGAAGACAAGACCTATCAAGGTGGGAGATCTGGTGTTGATTGGACAAGATAATGCTAAGCGAGTCACTTGGCCTTTGGCGAGAGTTGTGGAGGTCTACCCTGGCCGAGATGGACCTGTGAGGGTCGCCAAGTTGAGAACCAGCAAGGGCGTCCAGATTAGGCCGGTTCAACGGCTCTACAATTTAGAGATACCCGCCGATCTGGGGAGTACCTTGAGGAGTATACAGTCGGAACCACGCCGGGGAGTCTCCCGAGGAGAAGCCAGTAAAGACCCTACGAAGATAGCCCAATCCTAAAGAACTGGAATGAACGGTCGTTTCCCAACTATTGGTTGAGTTTCTGTAGAAAAACTCAAGGTGGGAGTATGTTGGGAAAAGAATGTTATTTTTCTTATAGATTTATATTTTTTTAAATATATGTAAATTTAATCCATTATAAGAAACATATTTGCCATATGTAAATATTTATATGTATATATATTCGTGACAAAAAATAAAGTAGTTGACTGGTTAGAGTCGTGTGGTTTCTCTGCCCGCTCTCGAGAGGTCTACGCCTTGGTTGATACCTGCCTTAGACACTTCCGCGGATTTGACTTCTTGGGAATCGCTCTTCTCTACCCTTGAGATTCCACGGATTTTTTCCTCCCCGGGACCAGAATAAGAGACTTCGGGCGTCTGGGCAAAATAGAGCCTGGGCGCTACGCCGCTGAACGCGACACCTAGTAAACCTAGGGCCTTTAACTTGTAAACCAGGAGCCTTTACCCCAATAAACCTGAAGCATTTACCCAGTAAACCTAAGGCCTTTAACTAGTAAACCTAGGGCCTTTAACTAGTAAACCTAGGGCCTTTAACTTGTAAACCAGGAGCTTTTACCCCAATAAACTTGTAGCATTTACCCAGTTTTTTTTTTGCTTATCCCTAGTACACGTGGTACAGGCCATGATAATCATGGTGGGTAGTTAGCGACTGCTTTTTACTGTAAGCGCACCACATGTCTACACATGTGAAAGCAGTTCGACTTTGCACTTACAAATGTGCCAGAGCCCCGTTTGGTTACTTGCACTCGCTGGTGGGGTTGGACTTCTGCAAGAATAGGGGGGCCATTGGGGCATTTTTTTTTAACAGAAAAAAGTGTCCAATGCGGGAATCGAACCCGGGTCGTAGTGGTCGAAAACCAAACGGTTTAACCAGCCTTCCACCGACCCCCCCATTTACCCAGTAAACCTAGGGCCTTTACCTAGTAAACATGGAGCCTTTACCCCAAAAACCTGTAGCATTTACCCAGTAAACCTAGGGCCTTTACCTAGTAAACCAAGAGCCTTTACCCCCAAAAATCTGTAGCATTTACCCAGTAAACCTAGGGCCTTTACCTAGTAAACCTGGAGCCTTTACTCCAATAAACCTGGAGCCTTTACCTCAATAGACCAGGAGCCTTTACCCCAATAAACCTGGAGCCTTTACCCCAAAAAACCTGTAGCATTTACCCAGTATTCTGTTGGATGCATTCTTCAAGAAGAGATTGCCTTTTGGTGGTTTCCCTTTTCTTTTCTTACCACTTCTTTCTTTATTTTTTTTTTCCTGGTTAATTTTGGAAGCCTTTGGGGTCATTTTTTAAACCCGTTTCACTTTTGGTTGATTGGTAACCACCTTGGCTTTATTTCTAGATGGGGTAGATTCTTTTGATAATTGTCTGGCTTCTTTTAGGTAATTTGAAACAACGTACCTTTCTAGTACTACTGAGCACTTTTTCATGACCAAATCTTTTAGGTCAATGGGACTTGGTAGCGGATTGGTGGCGGCCTGTCTGAAACAAAGGCAATACATCAGCTTTCCTTCCAACCCTGGGGATATACAGTAGAACCTCCCTGTAAAGGACACCTAATTGCAAAGCCAAAGTGTCCTTTAGGGAGAGGTGTCCTCTTACCAGAGAGTTTTTAAATTGTAAAAATGGTAATTTTGCCAATCAAAACTGTCCTTTGTGGAGAGGTGTCCGCTAAAGGGAGGTTCTATTGTATTAATACACTTAAACCTGCCTTTGATAAACATTTTTAGCTTTAATCTCTATAAGGTGTATAGTGTAATCTCAGAAGGAGGGTGCATATTCCCAGAAAACAACTTCAGGAATACATCAGCGATCTCTTCTTAAACCACTGCAGGCAGATGACAATAGACGAAATAATAGAAAAAGCTAAAAATAGAGAACTTGAATCCCCTCATTCAATTGTTTCATATAGGCAACCAACTCTGCCTTTGTCAGTCCCAAGCCTAAATGAAAAAGGAGGAAGGGGAGAGGTAACAAGCTCACTTAAAAACCTGGGCTCAGCTGGCCTGGCTGATAGTACCCTGTAAGGGCTCCTAATCCAGGGATACAGGATGAGTCTGTACTCCATGTTAGGAGCAGCTGCACATGACGTCTGTTCCTCATGTCAGGGGCAGCCATTTTATATTAGAGCTAAGTTGGCATGCTACTGAGTAGTGCTTCCAGTCTTAATGACAAAGGCAGATGCATTCTACTTCACCCAATCTCATTATGGATGTCAAAACACCATCAAAAATCTACAGGCCTGATACTGTAATATGATTGGGTAGGGATAAGAAAGAAGATATAGGCAATCTGTCTACACATCATGTCTCCTTATTTCTCTAGCTATAAAGCTAAAATATTGTGATTCAAAAGAAAGAAGGATCACATACAAATAGTTAAACTGTCCGTGATGTTTCAGTGTCAGCATTGTTACCACGAACAATCGATCTATTTAGATATGTAAAATAAGACAAGAATATGAGACTTTACCTGTTAACATTTACCTGGGCTTAGGACAGCCTTCATGTCTAAGGTACAGGATTCAAGACACATGTCCTGTCCAGAGTCACCTCCCCGCCATGCTGAGGCAGTTAACATGATTTTTTTTTTTTAATAAAAGAACATTGTCAACTATCTTTTATACAAACACAAGGTAATAAGACCAAATCCAAATAAATAAATAGTGTGTGTTGGATTTGGTCTTATTACCTTGTGTTTATAATCTATAATCCAAATTGTGCCTTATCTATCTTTTATACAGTAAAACCCTGCTTAAAGGAATCTGGGATATAGCTTACCTTCCTTTATAACGAATCTGAAATAATCCCTATACAGTTAAACCTGTCTATAGTGCCTCTAAATAGTGCCTTCCTCTCTATAACACCTGATTTTAAACATTAAAATGTAAACATTTCACATTAGAAGTGACCTGTCTATAGCACCCCATCTCTATAGCACCCTATTGAATCCCAAGAGGGGGCGCTATAGACAGGTTTAACTGTATTCTTATTCTACAATTACAGTGAACTATGGCTATAATGAACCATGGCTATAGTGGACCAAAGGTTCAGTAGGTTCAGTCCCAATGGAGTTCGCTATAGAGGGATTTTACTGTATGTTCATAGTTTTAAGGTAAAGTTGTGAAAGACATTAAAATTAGAAAATTTTATTTTTTTTCAATATAAGTTTCTAGTTAGGAAATGGTCTCTTGATATAAACCTGTATAGAGACAAGCAATTTTTGCTTGAAATCAAAAAGATAACTCATTGGAAAAACAATAAAAAGAAAAACCCCTCTATAGCAAACCCCAATGGGACTGAACCTTTGGTTCACTATAGCCATGATTCATTATAGCCATAGTTAACTGTATTATAAAATAAATATGGGGATTATTTCAGGCTCGTTATAAGGGAAAGTTGGCTATATCCCAGGTTTGTTTAAGCTAGGTTTTACTGTCTTTCATACTTCGACTATGGTATGGGAACAATTTAGATTAGAAGCATATGGTAACAACACCAAATTAACGGAATGTTTGAGGTGTTTCAGTAACACCATTGTTTTACCATCATTAGATTCAATACTTTTGTCTGTTGATGGTAACAATGCTGTTACCAAAACATCTTCTTCTTCTTTCTTATCTCCACTCAATCAAACTAAGGTATCAAGCCTGTAAAGCTTGAGATTTTTGATGGTGTCTGCCGGGGAAGAGTAGAGCTCATCAATGTATGAGTACCAAAACATAAGGCACAATTTCAATTATTCTATATACAGTTACGAGCGTCATGCGTTCTTAATATTTCTTCATCTCTGTCACCGCTTGCTTTTTTTTTTGGAATGGCGCTCTCCTATTGGTTGGCTACGATCACGCCACCTTTGCCCCCCCCCCCCCCCCCCCCACTCGCTTTTTGGTTTTTGTAACTATTGTGTTGGAGCGGGTCGCTCCTTAAATAAATGCATATATTAGTTAATAACTAAATGGAATCCTCTCTTTCTTTTTTCCCAGTAAGAGATGCCTATGAAAGCCAACAGTACATAGACAGATAAAGCACATAGGCTATAGTTATTAACTAATATATGCATTTATATAAGGCACCAATTTATAATTGTAACAAATAGTATTTGAATAAAAACATTCAATCGGGTAAAACACGGGCGTTGCCCGGGTCATTCGGCTAATAGATTATAAACACAAGGTAATATGACCAAATCAAAATAAATAAATATATTTGGTCTTATTACCTTGTGTTTATAATCCAAGCTGTGCCTTATCATTTTTATAGACTTCAATGGACCTAAGAGGTTATTCTTCCTAGCATTCAGTACTTTTGTCTGAAGATGGTAACAATGCTGTTACAGAAACGTCACACTATTTTTTTTATTTGGTCTCATTACCTTGTCTTACCAAAACAAATATTTCATTAATTTGATCTTGTTACCTTATGTTTCTAATTTTAATTATCTTCTTTTCATAATTTTATTCGATGAGAGATTAGAATTAAAAGTATTGAAAGAGAATGCTCCAAGATGATTAACTTGCGTCTTAAAATAGCAAAGTTAAAAAAAGAGAAGCAAGTTGGAAGATGGTATTTTTATTGATAAGGCACAATTTGGATTATAAACACAAGGTAATAAGACCAAATCCAAATAAATAAATAGTGTGTGACGTTTCGGTAACAGCATTGTTACCGAAACGTCACACACTATTTATTTGGATTTGGTCTTATTACCTTGTGTTTATGGTATTTTTATATAAATAAAAAACTTACCTTTGTGATGCAGAAGCTTTATTTCTTGTAGGGGCCATCTTTTCTGAAACAAAGTAACTTTAATGCCGCAAAGGAAACACTATTTTTAAAATTATGAAAAAATGAAAAAGGCATCTCCTTATCGTGCAAATGAAAGTTGCTGATGGCTTATGTCGTCATCTATCGGATTTACAGAGAGGATATTGATCTAAAGAGACAATGGTCGCCTCTCCCGTCAAAATAGATGTCAAAGCTAGATGCCATCTCAATAGATTCTGGAATAATTAAAAATCAACGATTAGTTGATATATATTTTGACAGATGGCGCAAGCCATCAGCAACTTTCAGTTGCATGATAAGGAGATGCCTTTTTCATAATTCATAATTTTTGCAACTAATCTCAGTACAATATCACATTTGACTATTTTTTCCGCCTTTGCCGGTCCCAAGCCCAGATGAAAAAGGAGGAGGGGGAGCAGTAACAAGCTCACTAAAAAAACCTGGTTTCAGCTGGCCCCGCTGATAGTACCCTGTAAGGGCTCCTGATCCAGGGATACAGGATGAGAAGCGTTTGTACTCCATATTAGGAGCGGCTGCACATGGCGTCTGTTCCTCATGTCAGAGACGGCCATTTCTTTTGGAGCTAAGTCGGCCTGCCACTGAGTAGTGCTCCCAGTCTTAATGACAAACACCTCTTTGGCAGATTGTCAAGATTAGATCTCCATTAGATTTCTCTTTCTCTTGTAGATCTCATGGAATAAAGTCCGCCCTAGACTGACGAGGGCCATTAGCCCGAAACCATGGTCTCTAGGTGGACGCTTTTCAGTTTGCCAAAGCTGTTGATGTGGCTTTGTCACCGACCTGAGGCTGCTAGTTTGCGGCGACAGTCAATAGATGGTGTCTAGTTTTGACATCTATTTTGACGGGAGAGGCGACCTTTGTCTTTGTATATATATTTATAGAAGCGCAATGGGCGCCTCTCTCGTCAAAATAAACGTCAAAACCTGACGCCATCTGTATATATATATATATAGGCTTTTTTACTATTAATTATACAGTAAAACCTTGCTAAAACGGGAACCTGGGATATAGTGAACCTTCTCTTATAATGAACCAGAAATAATCCCCATTTTATAATACAATGAACTATGGCTATAATGAACCATGGCTATTGTGAACCAAAGGTTCAGTCCCATTGGGGTTCGCTATAGAGGGGTTTTACTGTATATAACCATGGCTATATATATAGAGAGAGAGTAAACCAGAAGTTCAGTCCAAATGAAGTTTTCTATACTATAGCAAGGTTTTTTACTTGTAACTACATTTTTTACCTAGAATAAACATTTTTGTATTATGTTTCAATTACAGTAAAACCCCTCTATAGTGAACCCCAATGGGACAGAGCTTTTGGTTCACTATAGCCACGGTTTGGCCATTTTTTTGTACTTTTCAAAATTTTTAGACCGTATAATTAAAGGACAGCCATACGCACAGGAAAAGGCTGCCTATTAATAGTGGTCACTTTGTTTTAATTCCCTTAATTGACCAATTTCCTTATATCAATACTGAATAATAAAATAAATCATTAGATGATAGGTTCTTCTTGTCATTTGCATACATGCATCTCTATGTCTAATTTCAAAATCAAGACAAATCCTAGGCAAAGTTTTATTAAAGATATAAAATGATTTAAAACATCATTATCACATTATATAACACAATGTTTACTTGAAAAAATGGCTCTAATACCTTGTTGCTTCAAAGGACTCTTCAAGCATTGCACCATTCAAAGAAAGTTAGTGTTTTTCTTCCATTTCATGTTTCCACATATTCTTCTAGGTCTAGATTTCATTTTTTTTAACCTGTCATGCAAAACATATCTGCATAGTTCATTGCATAAAAATAGTTTTTGTTTCATCACGGGACCGTTTATTTGGACTCTTTTTTTTTTTTTTGTAGCCCTAAAACGTACGATCGCGGCAAAAGTTGAGGTTGATTCCTCTTTGTAACAATTTTTAATAGCTTTATATTTTATCTTTCATAATAGAAAAGTTATATTCTCTTATTTTAATATGTTCTTAACATTTTGCCTGTGTTGTTTCGCTTTGAAAAGTTCTGAAAATGGCCCTTTTTTTTAAAGAAATAACGTCTTTTTTTTTTTAATGCCTTTATTTTCTTCAATTTGGAAGCCATTTGCATTTTTTATATTTCAAATTTAATGGATGCAAAGATATTCTATTTAATAAAAAGTATAATGTGTAAAAATTTATACAAAATGCAGCAAAATAAAGTGCAAAAATCAAAACAAACAATGCCACTAAATTTATTGTTTGAAATCGCGATCTGCGAGCTGAAACATGCTCAAAATTTTGTTGTTTTAATTTTTTTTTTAAATTACAATTCTAAGTTCGTTATAAGCATAGTATTTTTAATAGATTTTATTATTTTGGGACCGAAAATAGGTTCGTTATAGGGGTAGTTCGTTATTTTAAAAATCGCAAAGTTCGTTATAACGATGGTATTTTCAATGGAATGGAATTGGGAATCGGCGTGGGTTCGTTATAAGGGAAGGTTCGTTATATCCAGGGTTCGTATTAGCGGGGTTTTACTGTATATTGAAAATAGAGCAATCCATAAATAAATCTTTAAATAAAAAGGCATATATTGGATCAAAATATCATTTATTTTTACCATTATTTCAGTTGGCTGAACGCCAACCTTGATAACATCTTGATAAAGGTTGGCGTTCAGCTAACTGAAATATTGGTAAAATAAATGATATGGATCGTTCCCAGTTAAGGGTATATTTGGTAGGCGGCACTGTAGTTGCCACCGCGTACCTTCGAGGCGTTTTACACGAGTTAAAAATACAATTTCGGTGAAATACTTTGAATTTTACCAATTTAAATATACAAATTTAAATTATAATTTTAAAAAAGATTTAACAGTTAAAAAAAAACATTATAAAAAAATAAAATATTAAACGAAATTTTCTAAAAACGAACATTATTTTTTTAATTATCTGAAACTAACCAAATTCAACTTATCTAAAACTAACCTTATTTAGCGATTAAACTAACCTAATATAACCTATCAGAAACTAACCTAATTTATAACCCATCTAAAACTAACCTATTTTACCTATTGGAATATAACATAACGTCATGTTATTAAAAATGTATTAAGAATTTTTTTTACAAAGTTTAATAATCACATCTTATACAATTTTTGTAAAATAAATATAAAACTAGTGTATAAATATATGACTTGAAAATATGCCACTTAAAATATTTTAATCGGAGCGTTCCCAGAAAAGGGCATATTTGGTAGGCGGCGCTGTACGTTGTCACCGCCGTACCTTCGAGGCGTTTTACACGAGTTAAAATACAATTTCGGTGAAATACTTTGAATTTTACCAATTTAAATATGTAAATTTAAATTATAATTTTAAAAAAGATTTAAAAGTTTAAAAAAAAAACATTTTTTAAAATAAAATATTAAACTAATTTTTCTAAAAACGAACATTATTTTTTTAATTATCTGAAAATAACCTAATTCAACTTATCTAAAACTAACCTTATTTAGCGATTAAACTAACCTAATTTAACCTATCTGAAACTAACCTATTTTACCTATTGGAATATAACATAACGTCATGTTGTTAAAAATGTATAAATAATTTTTTTTACAAAGTTCATTATAATCACATCTTATACAATATTTGTAAAATAAATATAAAACTAGTGTATAAATATATGACTTGAAAATATGCCACTTAAAATATTTTATTTCAAACTATACAGAGATTTTTTATAGAGATAAATAAAAAATACGTAATTGATTAGATACAAAAGTGTGAACCAGAAAGTCGATTTTTAAAAATGTTATTAATATAAACGTATTTTAATTTTGAAATTAAAAAGGTATTGTAAAAGTGTATAAGAGGTTAGAATCAAATAGGTTAAATTAGGTTAATTTAATGCTAAATAAGGTTAGTTTTAGATAAGTTGAATTAGGTTAGTTTCAGATAATTAAAAAAATAATGTTCGTTTTGAGAAAAAATAGTTTAATATTTTATATAAAAATTGTTTTTTTTTTTAACTGTTAAATCTGTTGGGACACCTCGTGACCATAATATGCCAAAGTAACCCAGAACCCCACCTAACCTAACCATATCCCACCTATGTCCATCTAAGCCACAAACCTCTGGTGATTGCGAGGTGTCGAGATGGAGCCTGAAGCCACCTTTAGCCTTGGCAGCACCGAGCCAGAGACCGAGATCCCCTTCCTGGTGGTCAAGTCACCTGACCTGTGGTGGATGACCTGGCCCCACCAACACCAGGATAGTCCAAGATGGACTCAGTCACCCCTCCCTGGTGATCAAGTCACCTGACCTATGGTGGATGACCTGGCCCCACCAACACCAGGATAGTCCAAGATGGACTCAGACACCCCTTCCTGGTGATCAAGTCACCTGACCTGTGGTGGATGACCTGGCCCCACCAACACCAGGATAGTCCAAGATGGACTCAGACACCCCTCCCTGGTGGTCAAGTCACCTGACCTATGGTGGATGACCTGGCCCCACCAACACCAAGCTAGCCTGAGATGGACTCAGACACCCCTTCCTGTTGGTCGAGCCACATGTCCGATGGTGGCCGACTTGACCACAAGCCAGTCCAAGATGGACCCAGACGCCCCTTCCCTGTAGTCAAGCCACCGACCTATGGTGCTTGACCTGACTCCACCACGAGCCCTGAACCTTTCCCAAGCTGACCTCAAGATGTCCAGAATCAACAATAATAATTATATTTTTTAAATCGTTCTTTAATTCAATATTTTCATAATTTTAATTATTATTTTTTTGTGAATATATCTTTAATAATTTTATATTTAATTTATTTTTATCATTTTTTTTAAGATGCCTTTTTAATTTTTTATTTTCATAGAGAGAACATTGATGATAGCCTTGGGGGGTGAGTTCAGCAACACTGGAAAAAAGGAAGCGGGATATTTACATTCTTGAAGATTGACAATTTTGATATTGACATTCGGATTTTTACATTTCTTTTTATCAATTGAAAAAGCCCTGTAAGATTTATATATGAATAAAACAAAGCATCAAGGGCTGCGTTTCTTTATTAAAACAAATATATTCGAGCTTTCGGGCACATACGCCCTTCTACAGGAATTAATAAACAATAATCCAACTAGTTTGAAATAATATTTATATTTAAATTTAACGTGCATATCCACGATACACGTGCATTTCAATTTGCAAGGTATCCCATCAGACATGTGATATCTTATACTGTGAATGAATTATTTTTATCTTATTTTATTTAAGTCTATTGAATTATATGCTTCTGGTAAATCAATTCTGCGATTTATACTGTTATATTGTTTGGACACTATTGCTTCAATTATTAATCTTTGAAATTTATTATTAATATTGTTATAATGTACTTTAGGTTCATTTAAGTTAAATGTGTGTCCTGTTGATTTGGAGTGCTGTACTATTAATGATAATGGGTCATTTCTGTTTATGTTTCTTCTGTGTTCAATGATTCTATTATGCAATTTTCTTCCCGTTTCTCCTACATATTTGGCATTACAATTATTACATTCTATAGAATAAATTACCTCTTTTCTGCTTGATATATATTCAGTTTGCCTGTTTTTTGTAATCGGGTTTCTTAAGATATCTGATAAGTTGGGAGAGTTGCTATAAAAGGTTTTTATTCCATATTTATCTAGTGTTCTAGAAATGTGGATGGATTTCGGGGAATATGGGATGTAACAATTCTGCCTATATATTTTAGTTTTTTGTGCTGACATGTTAGATGTGACCTGTGCCTGATAGAAATGTTTTAAAATAAATGTTTTGGGATAACCAGCTGATGTCAAATTATTGATAACGGTTTGCGTTTCTTGCGTTTTGTATTGATTTAAAGAACAATGAGTATAAATTCTTTTAGTTAATGTTTTCACTGTGTTAATTTTATGACTAATGGGGCAGAATGAATAAAATTTTATATAATTGGGGGTGAATGAAGGTTTGTAGTAAACTGTTGTTTGCAATCTATTGTCTATTTTAATTATTTTAATATCTAAAAATGGCAATGTGCAATTATCTTCTTTTTCTATAGTGAAACGTAAGCTATTGTTATAATTGTTGAGTGAGGCTAAGATGTTGGGAATCTGTTTTTCTGTACAAATGCAAAATATATCATCTATATATCGTCTGTATAATATGATGTCTGCTGGATATGATGATGTTATCCAATTGTCTATTTCTCTCATAACTATTTCGGCTAATGGAGTTGATAATGGGCTTCCCATAGGGGAACCCTTGATTTGTTTATATTGTCTTTGGTCAAAAGTGAATATGTTAACTTTAAGACATAATGTAATTAAATCTATTATTTTATCTATTGTTTTAGAGTCTATCATATTGTTATTTAAAAAGGTTTTAGTAGTTTCAATTATTAAGTTATGGGGGAGACTGGGATATAAGGCCTCTACGTCGAATGATACTAAAATATGATCTCTCTGATAATTGTAATTGGCTATTTCAGTAATGAATGTTGGAATATTTGCTATTGACATTGGAAATACGTTATTCTTAATTAATGATTGTAAAAATATTGTAACATACTTGGCTATTGGTGCTAGTGGTGAGCTGTGATAGGCTACTATTGGTCTTAATGGGATCCCTTGCTTGTGAACTTTAGGTTTTCCGTATATATAACTTTCAGAGTCTAAATTAGATATGAATAATTTAAATTCATCGTATCATTCGACGTAGAGGCCTTATATCCCAGTCTCCCCCATAACTTAATAATTGAAACTACTAAAACCTTTTTAAATAACAATATGATAGACTCTAAAACAATAGATAAAATAATAGATTTAATTACATTATGTCTTAAAGTTAACATATTCACTTTTGACCAAAGACAATATAAACAAATCAAGGGTTCCCCTATGGGAAGCCCATTATCAACTCCATTAGCCGAAATAGTTATGAGAGAAATAGACAATTGGATAACATCATCATATCCAGCAGACATCATATTATACAGACGATATATAGATGATATATTTTGCATTTGTACAGAAAAACAGATTCCCAACATCTTAGCCTCACTCAACAATTATAACAATAGCTTACGTTTCACTATAGAAAAAGAAGATAATTGCACATTGCCATTTTTAGATATTAAAATAATTAAAATAGACAATAGATTGCAAACAACAGTTTACTACAAACCTTCATTCACCCCCAATTATATAAAATTTTATTCATTCTGCCCCATTAGTCATAAAATTAACACAGTGAAAACATTAACTAAAAGAATTTATACTCATTGTTCTTTAAATCAATACAAAACGCAAGAAACGCAAACCGTTATCAATAATTTGACATCAGCTGGTTATCCCAAAACATTTATTTTAAAACATTTCTATCAGGCACAGGTCACATCTAACATGTCAGCACAAAAAACTAAAATATATAGGCAGAATTGTTACATCCCATATTCCCCGAAATCCATCCACATTTCTAGAACACTAGATAAATATGGAATAAAAACCTTTTATAGCAACTCTCCCAACTTATCAGATATCTTAAGAAACCCGATTACAAAAAACAGGCAAACTGAATATATATCAAGCAGAAAAGAGGTAATTTATTCTATAGAATGTAATAATTGTAATGCCAAATATGTAGGAGAAACGGGAAGAAAATTGCATAATAGAATCATTGAACACAGAAGAAACATAAACAGAAATGACCCATTATCATTAATAGTACAGCACTCCAAATCAACAGGACACACATTTAACTTAAATGAACCTAAAGTACATTATAACAATATTAATAATAAATTTCAAAGATTAATAATTGAAGCAATAGTGTCCAAACAATATAACAGTATAAATCGCAGAATTGATTTACCAGAAGCATATAATTCAATAGACTTAAATAAAATAAGATAAAAATAATTCATTCACAGTATAAGATATCACATGTCTGATGGGATACCTTGCAAATTGAAATGCACGTGTATCGTGGATATGCACGTTAAATTTAAATATAAATATTATTTCAAACTAGTTGGATTATTGTTTATTAATTCCTGTAGAAGGGCGTATGTGCCCGAAAGCTCGAATATATTTGTTTTAATAAAGAAACGCAGCCCTTGATGCTTTGTTTTATTCATATACATTTCTTTTTATTAACAAAAACTAGATTTTTTTTCCGAGAAGCAAAAAAGACTTGGAGTTGCGGAGGGCGGAGACCGCTGGCTGCGGCCTTTGCTGCCCCTTTTCGAATCGTGGACATGGGTGGCTGGGATGAAGAGGTAGGTCGGGGATAATGGGACTTTGGCACGATAGGCCCTTTCTTTTTTTTTCTTTTGTATAAAGTTTAAAACTCCTCCCTTTTAACCTTATTTACAGTTTTTTTTTCTTTAATATATATTTTTAAATTATATATATATGTGTGTGATTTCATTAATTAGTATAATAAAAAAAAATGTTGTACATTGAAATATTTTGTTAGTCTTAATAAAAATTTGTCTAACCGAAAAAATTGATTGGTTAATTTCCCCATCAACATAATTGCTAGCCGGCACAGCTTTAGGTCTCTACATGTGCCATAGATGAATAAATTTGTGGTCTGCTTTTCTGCAGCCACTGGCGCCCTAATATTTGGACATGTAGAGATCTGGAAATAGTAAAAGTATAAAATCATCACGATTTAAACAAAAGCGGGGCTTCTTCTATTATATTAAAAACTTTTAAAAATGCTCTCGATTCCTTTACAAATCTTTTTAAAAATTATAATTTAAATTTATATATTTAAATTGGTAAAATTCAAATTATTTCACCGAAATTGTATTTTAACTCGTGTAAAACGCCTCGAAGGTACGGCGGTGGCAACGTACAGCGCCGCCTACCAAATATGCCCTTTTCTGGGAACGCTCCAGATACAAAAGTGTGAACCAGAAAGTCGATTTTTAAAAATATTATTTAATATAAAGGTATTTTAATTTAATTTTGAAATTAAAAAGGTAGTGTAATAAGGTTAGTTTTAGATAAGTTGAATTAGGTTAGTTTCAGATAATTAAAAAAATAATGTTCGTTTTTAGAAAAATTAGTTTAATATTTTATTTTTAAAAATGTTTTTTTTTAACTGTTAAATCTTTTTTAAAATAATAATTTAAATTTATATATTTAAATTGGTAAAATTCAAAGTATTTCACCGAAATTGTATTTTTAACTCGTGTAAAACGCCTCGAAGGTACGGCGGTTGCAACGTACAGCGCCGCCTACCAAAATATACCCTTAACTGGGAACGCTCCCGCCGGTCGTTTTTATTATTATTATTATTTTGAAGGAGACAAAGAGCAATTTTTTTTTGTTCACACTTGGTTATCTCGTGTGTCTTCGATAAAGGTTACTGTGTATCAAATATTTTTCAGAGTTATTGTCTGAATCCCGATATACATGCTAAAATGGTACAACTTCCATAAGCTTTGTCCATAAATATATATGCGATAAATAAATAAATATTTAAAAACGCAACAAAAGAAAACTTACAGTTCAAAGCAGCCGAAAAATCCGTTGATAAGAGAAGTAATAGCGCGGGCGGTCACCATAAAAGTTTCTGCACACAACTACAAATCACGTGACATAGCTCGACCAATCACAGGTCGCGGAAGCCTCAAACATAGTCCTTTTCAAAATTCCCACGGCTGAGGAAAGCAAATTTACATTTATTTAACTGGCAGGATTTAGGCTTTGAAACATTTTGTGGGCAAGTACTGATTGTACTTATATCTTTATATAAATTCTTCCTCTTTAGTGAATTACTTAATAGGGTTTATTTATCTATGTAGAGAAAGGATATTCTCTCTCTTTGTTTGTTTGTTTTTTCTAATATTTTCCTTTTTATTTTTTTATTGTGATATATCTTTTGGCTTTCTTTTTGCAAGCGATAAAATTGCTGGGAGAGGATTCTTTGCTGATAATTCTAGAGTACTAACAAACATGTTTATATGGTA
>CP092880.1:54138242-54180178 GCA_030710605.1 Cordylochernes scorpioides
AGTTTCCTGTCTGTGCTCTATTTTAACCCTTGGCATAATAACATAAAGGCTTGGTCCCGAGTGATGTTAAAAATGAGGTTTGACACTGTATATATGATTAACTAGGAAATATATACCAAAAACAGACATAGCATTACTTCATGACCATTGGCAGATGGTTTTGTGTTGCTAGCTTCATTAGATCCTTCCTGCCTGCTACCACCCAAGTCCTAAATATATGAATTTGATGCACAGAGTCAGTCCTAATCAAAACTTCTTTATAAAATTTGAAGGTGCCTCAAATTGATGATAAGTTAACAACCTACAAGAATGGTATTCTCTATAGCTAGGATAGGAAGGGCACACACAGATGGTCTAGAGAGAGGATTGGAGTATATTTATATATATCCATAGAAGCACAGTGCACCTCTCCCGTCAAAATAAACGTCAAAACCTGATGCCATCTATTGACCGTCGCCACAAGCTAGCTGCCTCGGGTCGGTGACAAAGCCACAACACCAGCTTTGGCAAACTGAGAGGCCGCTAGCTTGTGGCGACGTTCAATAGATGGCATGTTTATTTAAACGGGAGAGGTGCCCTGTGCTTCTATGGATCAATTTCCTCCCGACAAATTTTCCATAAATATATAGTTGTAAGTAATCCATCTCTCACAATTCCAACCAATAAACAAGCAGAACGAGCCAGGAGCATCAAACAGACCAATGAACAAACACAGGGGCTGCAAATAGACCAAGGAACTAACACACAGGGGCATCAAACAGACCAACAAACAAACACAGGGTCAGGCAAAAGACCACTAAACCAACACACTAATTGATCATTCAACTAACACGGCCAGCATACTTATGACCAGAGAGCAGGTGATTCAGAACTGTCAGAAGATGAGGAGACGGATGAGGAGTTGGACACCATCCCTGAAGAACCCAGCTGCCCCTCCCCTGAAATTCCCCAGGTGAGGCCAGAGTTCTCTAACTGTCTGTCTGTCTACCTGAGAAACTCCATTTCCTGGGTTTGCTGGAAAGTTTTTACAATTCTGACTACATAGACATTTTTTTTAGAAAATTAATAATTAGTATCTTTTTATATATACAGTAGAACCTCCATGAGAGGACACTCACCCTAGAGGATGCCTCTCTATAAAGGACAGTTTTCATTTGTAAAATTATCATTTTAACTATTTAGAAACTCTCCGGTAGGAGGACACCTCTTCCTAAAGGACACTTTGGCTCTGCAACTAGGTGTCCTTTACAGAGAGGTTCTACTGTATATAGATATTTCTCCAGCTGAATTGAAACCAGTGACCTAAGGATCACTGTTGATACATCTACAGTTCTCTGCTAACTGAACTATCGAGGATTTAACCCTCAATATCTCAGTTGGCAGAACTGTATATAATGTTTCTAGGTGACATATAAGATTGGAGTAAAGAGACCATCTTCTACTGCCTTATCAAATATAATAGAGGAAAATAGAGAGCATTTAGAAAACCTGTCTGCCCATTATGGACACATTTGCAGATAAATATTTGATTTTATAAATAGTTTCCTCTCACATAGCCTTGATAAGCCAGTATATGAGTATCTTTGCTCAAAAGCTCACATTTTTTACAAATGATTTATAACAACAAAAAAAAAAGATACATCTTTTTAAAATTCTAACAAATTAATTATATATACAGTAGAACCTCCCTGTTAAGAGCAACATCTAATTACAGAGCTAAAGTGTCCTTTAGGGAGAGGTGTCCTCTTATCGTAGAGTTGCTAACTAGTAAAAATGGCAATTTTGCAAACAAAAACTGTCCTTTGTAGAGAGGTGTATTCTAGCGCGAGTGTCCTCTCATGGAGTATGTTCTACTCTCTATATCTTCTTAGATATACAATGGAAAGCCTAAGAACAAAGGAGAGAGAGAGAAAAGTTTATTCTCATTATAACATTAAGACACAAGCTTTTTCAAACCTCAGTGCTCTTCTACAAGTGGAACTCTGATAAACATTAAAAGAGAGATGTTTTTATATATAAGACTAGCCGAATGACCCGGGCAACGCCCGGGTTTTACCCGATTAAATGTTTTTATTCAAATACTATTTGTTACAATTATAAATTGGCATCGTGGATGTCACTCTTGTGAAACGTCCCGCTCCAAACTTTGTGTCTGAGAAGCGATATTTTTATAGAAAGATGATTTGGCTTTTGTTTTCTGCTCGAATGAATGTTTTTCTGTTAGAATTTTGTTCCTGCGTACAAAATAATGAACTGGTTTCACCCGTGGTCTCTGCTTTTTGGAATTTTTCCCGATATAATTTTGTATCTGATAATCAAACATGATACAGCAATATCGTCATCATCATTTTCTGAATAAAAATATATAGTTTTAATAATTGATTTATATATATTTTTAAATAGCCTATCATCTTCCCTGTATTTTTTTACCTATGTATGGAAATTTTGGTTTGAATTAGTGAACTACTGCGAATTTGTATACCAGACATACAAACCAACAAACAAACAAACAGACAAACATTCATTTTTATATATATAGAGATATATCATTTATAAAATATCATCTTTCTTTTAATGTCCACCACCCTATATAATATGAACAATTTAGTAAAGTAGTTTCAATCTCTCATATTTTATTTTTTTACAATAAAAAGAAACTTTCTATTTTGTTTTTAGGCTTTCCATTGTGTAATCTAGAGGACACCTCTTTACCATGGACAGTTTTTACATCATTTTTACTATTTAACAATGTTCCAGTAAGAGGACACACCCCTTTCCCTAAAGGCCACTTTGACTCTGTAACTAGGCTTTGTCCTTTAAAGAAATTTAGTTCTATTGTATGTCTAAATAGACAAAGGTCACATCTCCTGTCAAAATAGACGTCAAAGCTATATGCCATCTAAGTGGACGTTTTTCAGTATGACAAAGCTGGTGTTGTGGCTTTGTCACTGACCCGAGTCCATTTGTTTGCGGCGACGGTCAATAGATGGCATCTAGCTTTGAAGTCTATTTTGACGGAAGAGGTGACCTTTGTCTTTTTAGATCAATATCCTCCCGGCAAAATTTCCATCTCAATTGTATTTATTAAGATTAATGTATATATACTTAGTCTAGCCATAAATATTGTTAGAAAACCAAATCAGTGATAAAAAATTAATTTGACCGCGTTAAGTATTCAAAATACAGTTGTTGTTACTTGAATATCTCGTGCACACGTGCTTAGAAAAAAAAATCGAAATATATTTGTTTTTTGATAATGGGTTTGGGTATTAAAGAAAACTCTATAGTTGTAATAGCCTTACACAAGGTAGGCCAAAATCTTTCACCCTTTTTAAACTTTTACAAAATTTGAATATTACGCGTCAATTTGTTTATCGAATCATTGAAATGTTCAACAAGGCTTGCACTATTGATGACCTTGAAAGATCTGGTCGACCTCGCATGCAACGAATGCAAGCAGCTATAAAAGCCATTCGCGAAAGAATTCGTCGAAATCCACACTGCAAACAAAAGATCTTAGCAAAGCAGATAAATTTAGCTCCAATATAGTTTCAAGGATAATCAACGAAGACCTTGGACTGAGAGCTTTCAAACGATGCACAGGTCATTTGATAACCCCTGCTCTTAGAGATATTAGAAGGGTTAGATCAAAAATGTTGTTGGCGCAGCATGATGGTCGGTGGCATGAGAGGATCCTTTTCACAGACGAGAAATTTTTCACTGTCGAGGAAAAGATTAATCGTCAGAATGATAGGATATATGCTCGTAGCTCTCTAGAAGCTTCTTTGAAAGTCAGAAGACTTGAAAAAGTTACCATCCTTCTTCTGTCATGGTTTGGTGGGGGAGTTAGCTACCAAGGTGTAACAGATCTCCACTTCTGTGCCAAAGTGTAAAAAATACAGCTAAAAACTACAAATAAGACATTTTGTAACAAATAGTAAAGCCTCTGAATACAAAAATGTTTAATGGAGAACATTGGATATTTCAACAAGATTCAGCTCCTGCTCACAAAGCTAAGTCAACTCAACAATGGTTGGAGACGAATGTTCCGGAGTTCATAAAGGCCAATGAATGGCCCTCTGGAAGCCCTGATTTAAACCCCCTTGATTACAGTTTGTGGGCATATTTAGAGGAGAAGGTGTGCTATAAAAGATATCATAATTTGGATAAATTGAAATCAGCATTGGTGGGAGCAATGAAAGAAATACCCTTTTAGAAAAGGTGCGTGCCACCATAGATCAGTGGCCCGAACGTTTGAGATCCTGTGTCAAAAAATAAGGGATAACATTTTGAATGCTTGTATATATTTAAAATCTATGTCCTCTTGGCTAATAAAATATGTATTTATATTCCATTAGTTTTTGTTCTTAATCATTTAATTTATAAAATTGTTTGTAACAGAATTTATGGCTAGACTGTGTATACAGAGTGTGCAGATAACCAACATCTGTGTTACATGTGCAGGTTGACTGTAAACTGGATGCTAAAGACAAGGAAGAAACCCAGCTGATGGGTAAGGGACAAGATGATCTTCTCCATGTACAGTATCACCACCTCATGAAAAAGTGCCTAAAATCTAGAGGTACTCTGGTCTCTTCTGGAGATGGTCATATTATAAACCCAGTTATTTCAGGACTTTTTTTTTTTGACAAAGTGGTGTCTCTTCAGAGATAACTTCCAAAGTATTTATAATAACAGATAAATTGGGAAACTCTCCCTGTTTGTAGAAAGAATTGTACAAGCCATCATTACACTTTCTCTTGATGACTCTTCCTAATTCCGGTCCGTTTTAATTCCATTATCAATTCTTCCTCTGACTAAAGTAGTGTTCACATTTTGAGCCGCCTTGACACTTGCCTCTATTCAATACAAGAACATACCACGCCATATCTGTCAAAATATGATATTATTAGCTTGAAATTTTCTTTTTCTTCAAAATAAATAAATTTCTTCTGTCCTTTCTACTATGGAAGAATGATTTTTTCTATCACACAGAATGGAATTGTATTTTATTTTAAAGAAAAAATGGTGTCAAATTTCACCTTTTCTATATTGTGGGTTGCTATATAAACCTGAGTGATGCAGGCCCCAGCTATGCAGATAGGACTCTGGAAGTAGACACGGCATTTGCAGCAAAAGTGCTGACGGATCTCTCCCGACACTCTGGACCTTCAGGTGTCCCAGCCAAACAAGGAGAGAGTGGCTCCACTTCCTCGGAACCCCAGTGGAGCAATGCTAAGCCTACCCAAGCCTGCTACTGGTATCTCTCTATTATACAGGAATTTGAAACCTCACCATACAACTATATTGACATTTATATCTTGATAAGGCACAATTTGGATTATAGATTATAAACACAAGGTAATAAGACCAAATCCAAATAAATAAATTGTGTGTGACGTTTCGGTAACAGCATTTGAATCCAGCATGTTCAGCACTTTTATCTGAAGATGGTAACCACTCTGTTACCTAAACGTCACACACTATTTATTTATTTGGATTTGGTCTTATTACCTTGTGTTGACATTTATCTTGTAATTAAGATATTCACAACTAGTAATAATTTGTATATACAGGTATCAGGGTAGATAGGTAGTTCCTAGAAAATACCATATTGTGTGTCCTTTTTATAGGAAACCCAACTCTAAATATAATTTAGTACCTTGAGCATTATTTTAATTCCATATTTAGTTTTGAATTGCCTTGAAAGCAAAAATATTCACATTGTCTAGAACTAAATAGGTATCATGTTGTACAAAGGTTTTCTCAATTATGTTACCTTGTTACAGGTTGCAGTGTTATACGAGGTTTCCCACAATTTATCCTATTTTTTTAGAATGAAACTGTACTGTAAGATGTAGTACTGTAACAGGGGCTACTTAGACAGCCAAAGAAAGCTTCCATGTGAGATTGCCAATAAGATGGATACTCCTGGAGGTGGTCTTTTATTGGATGTTGGGTTATTTTAAATAGACAGCTGCCATTTTACAAAGGACTTTTCAGCTAGTTTCCCTATACATAGTGAACTACTCTGTAAAAGACATCACTTAGTTGCAGAGCCATATAACTACTAAATAGTAAAAATGGTAATTTTGGCAATAAAAACTCTGACTTTTGTAGAAAGGTGTCCTCTTGGAAGAGTCTCATAGAACTTCTACTGTATAACTATACATTTACAATTAGGGATAAAAGTGTGATATATCAATGAATACTCTGTAAAAGACATCACTTAGTTGCAGAGCCATATAACTACTAAATAGTAAAAATGGTAATTTTGGCAATAAAAACTCTGACTTTTGTAGAAAGGTGTCCTCTTGGAAGAGTCTCATAGAACTTCTACTGTATAACTGTACATTTACAATTAGGGATAAAAGTGTGATATATCAATGAATACTCTGTAAAAGACATCACTTAGTTGCAGAGCCATATAACTACTAAATAGTAAAAATGGTAATTTTGGCAATAAAAACTCTGACTTTTGTAGAAAGGTGTCCTCTTGGAAGAGTCTCATAGAACTTCTACTGTATAACTGTACATTCACAATTAGGGATAAAAGTGTGATATATCAATGAATACTCTGTAAAAGACATCACTTAGTTGCAGAGCCATATAACTACTAAATAGTAAAAATGGTAATTTTGGCAATAAAAACTCTGACTTTTGTAGAAAGGTGTCCTCTTGGAAGAGTCTCATAGAACTTCTACTGTATAACTGTACATTCACAATTAGGGATAAAAGTGTGATATATCAATGAATACTCTGTAAAAGACATCACTTAGTTGCAGAGCCATATAACTACTAAATAGTAAAAATGGTAATTTTGGCAATAAAAACTCTGACTTTTGTAGAAAGGTGTCCTCTTGGAAGAGTCTCATAGAACTTCTACTGTATAACTATACATTTACAATTAGGGATAAAAGTGTGATATATCAATGAATACTCTGTAAAAGACATCACTTAGTTGCAGAGCCATATAACTACTAAATAGTAAAAATGGTAATTTTGGCAATAAAAACTCTGACTTTTGTAGAAAGGTGTCCTCTTGGAAGAGTCTCATAGAACTTCTACTGTATAACTATACATTTACAATTAGGGATAAAAGTGTGATATATCAATGAATACTCTGTAAAAGACATCACTTAGTTGCAGAGCCATATAACTACTAAATAGTAAAAATGGTAATTTTGGCAATAAAAACTCTGACTTTTGTAGAAAGGTGTCCTCTTGGAAGAGTCTCATAGAACTTCTACTGTATAACTGTACATTCACAATTAGGGATAAAAGTGTGATATATCAATGAATACTCTGTAAAAGACATCACATAGTTGCAGAGCCATATAACTACTAAATAGTAAAAATGGTAATTTTGGCAATAAAAACTCTGACTTTTGTAGAAAGATGTCCTCTTGGAAGAGTCTCATAGAACTTCTACTGTATAACTGTACATTCACAATTAGGGATAAAAGTGTGATATATCAATGAATACTCTGTAAAAGACATCACTTAGTTGCAGAGCCATATAACTACTAAATAGTAAAAATGGTAATTTTGGCAATAAAAACTCTGACTTTTGTAGAAAGGTGTCCTCTTGGAAGAGTCTCATAGAACTTCTACTGTATAACTGTACATTCACAATTAGGGATAAAAGTGTGATATATCAATGAATACTCTGTAAAAGACATCACTTAGTTGCAGAGCCATATAACTACTAAATAGTAAAAATGGTAATTTTGGCAATAAAAACTCTGACTTTTGTAGAAAGGTGTCCTCTTGGAAGAGTCTCATAGAACTTCTACTGTATAACTATACATTACAATTAGGGATAAAAGTGTGATATATCAATGAATACTCTGTAAAAGACATCACTTAGTTGCAGAGCCATATAACTACTAAATAGTAAAAATGGTAATTTTGGCAATAAAAACTCTGACTTTTGTAGAAAGGTGTCCTCTTGGAAGAGTCTCATAGAACTTCTACTGTATAACTGTACATTCACAATTAGGGATAAAAGTGTGATATATCAATGAATACTCTGTAAAAGACATCACTTAGTTGCAGAGCCATATAACTACTAAATAGTAAAAATGGTAATTTTTGGCAATAAAAACTCTGACTTTTGTAGAAAGGTGTCCTCTTGGAAGAGTCTCATAGAACTTCTACTGTATAACTATACATTTACAATTAGGGATAAAAGTGTGATATATCAATGAATACTCTGTAAAAGACATCACTTAGTTGCAGAGCCATATAACTACTAAATAGTAAAAATGGTAATTTTGGCAATAAAAACTCTGACTTTTGTAGAAAGGTGTCCTCTTGGAAGAGTCTCATAGAACTTCTACTGTATAACTGTACATTCACAATTAGGGATAAAAGTGTGATATATCAATGAATACTCTGTAAAAGACATCACTTAGTTGCAGAGCCATATAACTACTAAATAGTAAAAAATGGTAATTTTGGCAATAAAAACTCTGACTTTTGTAGAAAGGTGTCCTCTTGAAGAGTCTCATAGAACTTCTACTGTATAACTATACATTTACAATTAGGGATAAAAGTGTGATATATCAATGAATACTCTGTAAAAGACATCACTTAGTTGCAGAGCCATATAACTACTAAATAGTAAAAATGGTAATTTTGGCAATAAAAACTCTGACTTTTGTAGAAAGGTGTCCTCTTGGAAGAGTCTCATAGAACTTCTACTGTATAACTATACATTTACAATTAGGGATAAAAGTGTGATATATCAATGAATACTCTGTAAAGACATCACTTAGTTGCAGAGCCATATAACTACTAAATAGTAAAAATGGTAATTTTGGCATAAAAACTCTGACTTTTGTAGAAAGGTGTCCTCTTGGAAGAGTCTCATAGAACTTCTACTGTATAACTGTACATTCACAATTAGGGATAAAAGTGTGATATATCAATGAATACTCTGTAAAAGACATCACTTAGTTGCAGAGCCATATAACTACTAAATAGTAAAAATGGTAATTTTGGCAATAAAAAACTCTGACTTTTGTAGAAAGGTGTCCTCTTGGAAGAGTCTCATAGAACTTCTACTGTATAACTATACATTTACAATTAGGGATAAAAGTGTGATATATCAATGAATACTCTGTAAAAGACATCACTTAGTTGCAGAGCCATATAACTACTAAATAGTAAAAATGGTAATTTTGGCAATAAAAACTCTGACTTTTGTAGAAAGGTGTCCTCTAGCAAGAGTCTCATAGAACTTCTACTGTATAACTATACATTTACAATTAGGGATAAAAGTGTGATATATCAATGAATACTCTGTAAAAGACATCACTTAGTTGCAGAGCCATATAACTACTAAATAGTAAATATGGTAATTTTGGCAATAAAAACTCTGACTTTTGTAGAAAGGTGTCCTCTAGCAAGAGTCTCATAGAACTTCTACTGTATAACTATACATTTACAATTAGGGATAAAAGTGTGATATTTCAATGAATACTCTGTAAAAGACATCACTTAGTTGCAGAGCCATATAACTACTAAATAGTAAAAATGGTAATTTTGGCAATAAAAACTCTGACTTTTGTAGAAAGGTGTCCTCTAGCAAGAGTCTCATAGAACTTCTACTGTATAACTATACATTTACAATTAGGGATAAAAGTGTGATATTTCAATGAATACTCTGTAAAAGACATCACTTAGTTGCAGAGCCATATAACTACTAAATAGTAAAAATGGTAATTTTGGCAATAAAAACTCTGACTTTTGTAGAAAGGTGTCCTCTAGCAAGAGTCTCATAGAACTTCTACTGTATAACTATACATTTACAATTAGGGATAAAAGTGTGATATATCAATGAATACTCTGTAAAAGACATCACTTAGTTGCAGAGCCATATAACTACTAAATAGTAAAAATGGTAATTTTGGCAATAAAAACTCTGCCTTTTGTAGAAAGGTGTCCTCTAGCAAGAGTCTCATAGAACTTCTACTGTATAACTATACATTTACAATTAGGGATAAAAGTGTGATATATCAATGAATACTCTGTAAAAGACATCACTTAGTTGCAGAGCCATATAACTACTAAATAGTAAAAATGGTAATTTTGGCAATAAAAACTCTGCCTTTTGTAGAAAGGTGTCCTCTAGCAAGAGTCTCATAGAACTTCTACTGTATAACTATACATTTACAATTAGGGATAAAAGTGTGATATATCAATGAATACTCTGTAAAAGACATCACTTAGTTGCAGAGCCATATAACTACTAAATAGTAAAAATGGTAATTTTGGCAATAAAAACTCTGACTTTTGTAGAAAGGTGTCCTCTTGGAAGAGTCTCATAGAACTTCTACTGTATAACTGTACATTCACAATTAGGGATAAAAGTGTGATATATCAATGAATACTCTGTAAAAGACATCACTTAGTTGCAGAGCCATATAACTACTAAATAGTAAAAATGGTAATTTGGCAATAAAAACTCTGACTTTTGTAGAAAGGTGTCCTCTAGCAAGAGTCTCATAGAACTTCTACTGTATAACTATACATTTACAATTAGGGATAAAAGTGTGATATATCAATGAATACTCTGTAAAAGACATCACTTAGTTGCAGAGCCATATAACTACTAAATAGTAAAAATGGTAATTTTGGCAATAAAAACTCTGACTTTTGTAGAAAGGTGTCCTCTTGGAAGAGTCTCATAGAACTTCTACTGTATAACTGTACATTCACAATTAGGGATAAAAGTGTGATATATCAATGAATACTCTGTAAAAGACATCACTTAGTTGCAGAGCCATATAACTACTAAATAGTAAAAATGGTAATTTTGGCAATAAAAACTCTGACTTTTGTAGAAAGGTGTCCTCTAGCAAGAGTCTCATAGAACTTCTACTGTATAACTATACATTTACAATTAGGGATAAAAGTGTGATATATCAATGAATACTCTGTAAAAGACATCACTTAGTTGCAGAGCCATATAACTACTAAATAGTAAAAATGGTAATTTTGGCAATAAAAACTCTGACTTTTGTAGAAAGGTGTCCTCTAGCAAGAGTCTCATAGAACTTCTACTGTATAACTATACATTTACAATTAGGGATAAAAGTGTGATATATCAATGAATACTCTGTAAAAGACATCACTTAGTTGCAGAGCCATATAACTACTAAATAGTAAAAATGGTAATTTTGGCAATAAAAACTCTGCCCTTTGTAGAAAGGTGTCCTCTAGCAAGAGTCTCATAGAACTTCTACTGTATAACTATACATTTACAATTAGGGATAAAAGTGTGATATATCAATGAATACTCTGTAAAAGACATCACTTAGTTGCAGAGCCATATAACTACTAAATAGTAAAAATGGTAATTTTGGCAATAAAAACTCTGCCTTTTGTAGAAAGGTGTCCTCTAGCAAGAGTCTCATAGAACTTCTACTGTATAACTATACATTTACAATTAGGGATAAAAGTGTGATATATCAATGAATACTCTGTAAAAGACATCACTTAGTTGCAGAGCCATATAACTACTAAATAGTAAAAATGGTAATTTTGGCAATAAAAACTCTGCCTTTTGTAGAAAGGTGTCCTCTAGCAAGAGTCTCATAGAACTTCTACTGTATATCATAAAGATAGAGGCTGCCTGGCCGGTATTCATAGTTCTTCAAATTAAAGATACTTCGGCCAGTAAATCTTTTTTATTACCTCGACGTTTCAACAAAAATCTTTTGTCCTCGTCAGGAGCGAACAAAATTTTTTTTGAAATGTTGAGACAATAAAAAAGTTCTACTGTACATTTAAATTAGGGATAAAAGTGTGATATATCAATGAATACTCTGTAAAAGGTTCTCTGTACCCGGACATATATCATCATTGACATCCGGGTCTCTGCATTAGAAATGTAATAAAGGTATAACTTGAAATGTAAATAAATACTCATTATTATTATGTGATTGGGGTTGCCATATTGTACAAACTACTACAAAAAGTATCTTTCCTTTTTATATATAATAGCACCAAACTCTGAATTTTCATAATTACTCTTCACACAAGAACGAGGAGTTCAACATCAAAGAATGTGTCCCATCACCAGATTTGAATTCGAGGCAGCAGAAATAAACAACCAACCTGTTTACCAGGGTTTCCATCTATCAGGCTAGTGAAAGAAAGAGCTGCCCCCTTCTCGTCGAAATAGATCCAAACCTTCAATTGAACAACATCTTGTTAGTGACAAACATGTCAGCTTTGACAAATTCAGAACTCTGGAGTAGAGGGTTTGTGGAGGAATGTATCTTCTTCTTTTTTATCTCCACTCAATTATATCAAGGTATCAAGCTTTTAGAGCTTGTTGATGGTGTCTGCTGGGGATGAGTAGAGCTCATCAATGGATGAGCCAATACAGTCAATGATGTGGTTTTCCACCATCATCATGACTGATGAAGTAGAATGCGTCTGCCTTTGTCATTAAGACTGGGAGCACTACTCAGTGGCAGGCCAACTTAGCTCCAAAAGAAATGGCCACCTTTGACATGAGGAACAGACGCCATGTGTAGCGGCTCCTAACATGGAGTACAGACTCATCCTGTATCCCTAGATAAGGAGCCCTTACAGGGTACTATCAGCTGGGCCAGCTGAGCCCAGCTTTTTTACCAAGCTTGTTACTGCTCCTCCTTTTTCATCCGGGCTTGGGACCGGCAAAGGCGGAGTTAGGAATGGTATAAAATCTCAGAATCCTAGCTTTTCAAAGAGAATTATAAAAGTAAAGTATCGCTAATTTTACCTAATTTAAACCAAACCAAAGGAAACCAAACTTGTCCCAATTAGTAGGATTCTATCCATCAAATGCTAATCTATATATAAATCTCTCACTTTATACAACCATGTACCATATACAGAGGGAATATAAACCCTCAATTTTTGACAGCCATGACCTGGGATCAAATCCTGAATTGAACACTTTTTTTTCTGGAAAAATAGAATTTAGAAAAGTATAAAAATTTCATGAATCCCTTGTGGTTCAACTTTATGAAACCTTCTATAATTCAACAGGAGGCATCTATTCCTCAGGGTATTGATTTAAATCACTTTGACTGACATTGGTCTTGTTACCTTTTTTAATATAAAAATAGAGTATGACCTTTTTCTAAAAAGGACAAAGGTCGCCTCTCCCGTCAAAAAAGACATCAAAGCCAGATGCCACCTTTTCTAATTCAATCTACTATAATTTGACATTTACTTTAATTCAGCTCCAAATTTTTATTTTCCAATATAACAACTTAAATGTGACTTACAACTTAAACATGATAAAGCACAATTTGGATTATAGATTATAGCTACAAAAAAAATAAGACCTAATCCAAATAAATTGATAATGTGAAAAGTTTCGGTAACAGAATTATTACCGAAGCATCACACACTATTAATTTATTCAGATTAGGTCTTATTTTCTTGTAGCTTTAATTTAACTGACTTTAATTCAACTAAAAATTCTGATCCCTTGGGGTGTTGAATTGAAAGAAGTTAGAGTATATATCTTGATGATTGTTAAAGAATACACAGATGTTTTAAGGCTATGTACTCTCATTGGGTGGTGTGTAGGGAAGAGACCTCCTACCACATTGGCTACAATGACTCGGCAGTCTCCATGGAAGCCTCCTGCGTAGAAGTCAAGGTGATGAAACGCAGCAAGCAGCCCCATGCCACCAGATACTGATCTGGCTGCTGTAAGTGATAAGGTTTTCTCCATTGTTATCAAAGTAGATTTGTGAAGCAAAGGGTTTCTACTGCAGGATTATCCCTTGTGGAAATATAGGGGCCAACAATTTTCCGATAGTAATTGTGTATGCATTTGTTTTATGTAACGTTTTCCTATGTGTAATTGATTAGGGAAATATTTTGTTGCCAACATTTTTTATTGAAAACAAAACTTCTGCTTTTAAATGTTGTTATACAGCTTAATGGCCAAACTCACAGAGTTCATCAGGCAACGTCCTATTTGGCCCTCTCATCTTCATTTTTTATATTTTTACAAAAATTTGATTTAGCTACAATCTCTATCATGTGGTACTTCTATGCCATTGAGGAACATCATTTTTCACCCTCTTCTGTCTCTTTCTATCTTCTAATTCCATTCTATTAGATAATCAAACACCAATCCTCTTTATTCTTTATGATGGCTCCCCAAGGTATGATCAATCTAAAGTCCTGCAAACTTCCATTTCCTTCTGGTTACCTCATTTAGAAGGCTCTTTAGTTACAATACAAATTCCAACCAATCTTTCTCTTTATAACACATCTCTCTGTATAACAATCTTCTTTATTTATCTCTCTCAACTTTTTCTATAAAAGTTTTGCTTCCATATTTAAACCTTTCTACTCACAAAGTCACAAGACAAAATAAGTATTCAATACAAGATAATTTGGTACAGTAGAACAACCTTCTTGTAAAGGAAAACACCTAGTTGCAGAGCAAAAACCTTTAGAGAGAGGTGTCCATTTAATTGAGAATTTTTAAATAGTGTAAAAATGGTAATTTTGGCTATGAAAACTGTCCTTTGTAAAGTGGAGTCCTCTAGATGGAGATTGTTCTACTGTAACAGCTTTGTTGCCATTTTCAGACTATAGTTACAGTACTTTGATCTGAACATAGATGCTATCTAGATTTCACATATTGGAACCTATATGAGAGAACATTCTTAGACAACACATCTTTACAAAGGACAGTTTTAATCACCAAATTTTTACTATTTAGCTCTTATTTGGTCTTCTTGTATGTTACCCTATGGGGGTTAGGGTGGTAATCTTTAATTCCATCTTTGGGTCGAGTTGTTGGGTCAGAATTTTGGATTCAAAGTGTTAAAATACATTTTGAATTATTTAATTAAAAAGGCATATATTGGATCAAAATATCATTTATTTTACCAATATTTCAGTTAGCTGAATGCCAACCTTTTAAAGTGTGTCAACAACAAACTCAGCGCCACATAACGTCAACAGCATTAAGTTTTTAAAATTATTTTGTTATATTCAATGGGGAGAAAAAATTTGATATATATATTTATTGTTGTGTGTCAACAAGCAACCGACCGGAAATACACGTGACCATTACAAAATTATCTTAAATTTTGTTTATTTTATTATTTATCAGAGAAACGGCACCACAGAGATAACAGGTACAAGTTGTATTTGACCACGGACCGCCGTTTTCGCGGAATGCTGACAAATACAACGTGCCAGTGATCGTTTGACCTTCGTGCTATTTTTATTATTATTTTTTTTTGTTTTTTTTTTTTTATCCTTGCCCGGCGAACGAAAGATGTCTTGTACCAGATCTAACCCTCCCAACGGCTATACCGCAGAGAATCGGACCTCAACAACCCTCCAGAACCGGACCACAAGCCCAGCCCTGGAACGGGCCATGGTGACCATAGCCCACCAGGACAATGTGCTGCAACCTACCAATAAATTGAGTTTTATATCCCCACTTCAGCCTCATCACATGGTGGAGAGCAGTGTCGGCCCAGCACCTCAAGCAGCGAACATAAATATCGGCTACGGAGAGACCCCGTGTTTCAACCCGGAGGAGGAAGACATCGAGGACCACGTGGAGGAATTCAAGACGTGGCTGACGGCGAGCAAGGTACCGAAGGGAGACTGGACGAAGGCCCTAGTACGGCGGCTTCCACTTGACGGCCGCGAATTTATCAAGTGCAGGTTTGACCCTTCAGCCGCACTTGAAGACGTTTTGGAAGCACTGAAACTCTGCTACCCAAGGAACGACGGCCGGGCACGTAGTAGGGGTAACGAATTAAAGAAAACGAGACGGCCCCAGTCCACGGAAGATACGGGGAGATACTTGATGAACCTGATTACGGCCCACGCGACGGCAGGTGAGTTTTTCGCCGTTTGATTCAAGCAAGGAGGCATTGTGGGCATTGGCTCCAAAAGACTGCCTACTACTGGCAGCCTCGTGGAGTACCACGCGGAACCCAGAAGAGGCCGACTTCCTACAGGCGGCGAAATTCCTCAACGAGGCGGATAAATGGAACAAGGAACGGAAGGAGGCAGGTGCAACGACGAGTTGGGAAACAACTACGAGGACGGCGGAAGAGTGGGAACAAAAACAAGGACGAAATCCAAGGACCGAAACGCCCACGGAGAAAGCAAGAAGATTATGCTGCCGGACGGGACGCCAAGATGCTTCACCTGTTACCAGACGGGGCACAAACACTGGGATTGCCCGAAAAGGAGGCCACGTGGTAAGTACAACTTTACCTCTAATCCTGTGGTGGAAGTTTCAAACAGTGTAGAGAGCGTACCACGTGTATTTTCCGAGGTTACTGGTAACACCAATCGCATAATCTTCAGGGTAAAGGACAACCGGGGGTTAACGAGAAACAGACATTAAATAAGGTACCACTAGAAAAATCCACTTTAGAAATAGGGGGTTACAGCAATGGAAAAATTCCGTTGGACAGGTATGACAAATTTCTGTTTAATCACGCATATCAATGAGACACATGTAGTCAAACTGATTTTCGATTCAGGGGCAAATGTTAGCTGCATAGACGAAGGAATAGCCAACGCACTAGGATGTGCTAGAATGCCTTCAAAATTACTTATACGGGGAATAAGTGGGTCAGTAGTCTCGAACACGTGCACATACTTGGAGGTCAACATTGATGGTTTCGACATATGTGGCAGGTTCACCATAATTCCAGGAAACGGGGAAAAGATTATTTTCGGCGTCGATATTCTAACAAACTATCATTGCAAAATTATGTTTAGAGACGAATCGGTAGAATTGTATAGGCCAAAAATAGGCACGGACGACCACGTGGTAGAACTAAACGAAGAACGGGAACTCGAGAGGTTAGGCACAATTACGAACGATCGGAAAAACCCCAAACAAAAGTACTGCATACTAGACGACCTTGAAATTGCACCACGTTGTAAAACGAGGGTAAAGTTAAAAGGGCCAACAGTAATGGCGGGCATTTTAGAACCCCACCCCGACTGCGTAAGAAGAACGGGGCTACTAATACCATCAGTACACGTTTCCGAAACGGTATCCGAGATATTCATTGATGTCATTAATACTAGGAACGAGCCGGTGCGGTTGGTAGCAAACTTGTGCTTGTTACGATCCAGCGGGGAAATAGCGAATGTTTCTTTCCTAAGTGAACAGGTGGGATACAGTATGACGGCCACGTGCAAATACGAACCACAGAAGTTCGATATAAACCCGGAGCTATCGGACGGCGAAAAAATCGACGTACTGGACGTATTGTACAGGTATCGGGAACTTTTCTCGGAAGAGTGGAATAAGGCGGCAGATATCGAACCGTACCACATTAAACTTAAAGCGAACACGGAACCAATTCGACAAAAAGCCTATCGCCGCAGTCCTAAGGAACGTGACATTATAGAGGAACAGGTTAAAGAAATGTGTGAAAAAGGAGTTATTAGGAAATCAACATCTCCATGGGCGAGCCCGGTCGTTTGGTTAAAAAATCAGACGGATGGATCCTATAGATTTTGTGTGGACTATAGAAAAGTTAACAACGTAACCGAAAAATTCTCATATCCATTACCGGATATCACCGACTGCCTGGACCGTTTAGCGGGAATGAAGTATTTCTCTTATAAAATGCTAAAAATGAAGAGAAAAAGTTTTCATTATTAAAATATATACGTTACAAGCCTTCGGGCACCAAGCCCTTCTACAGGTACAACGTATTGTGAGAAACTAAAGCTATATATAGAATCGATATGTGAAGAATCTGCATATTTTAACTATGTATGAGGCAAAGATATCAAAATAAGATATGGAAAGAAGGCTTTTTTAGAAATATTTAACAAAATATAGGATATGATAATTGACAAAATTATGATAGATTTAGCATACTACTAATAGAACTATTGCAAAATAAAATAACGCGTGATCATCTCTGGATGGCAAACAACTGAAAAATACCATACACACCGTAACGCTAAAAAATATTAACAGAGAGGAAAATAGGTTTGACCCGCCATCAGCATAATCCGAGGATTATGAAAAATAGGGGGGGGGGGGGGAGGGGGTAATGGCAAGATCAGGGGAATGAAGTGGCCGGCCTAAAGATTATTACATATATCTAGGTACTGTATTGGTATATCAATGTGTCTGTTAATACTGTTGTTACTGATGGATAATACTGCTTCGATAATTAACCTTTGATATTTGCTGTTGATATTAGAGTATATGGTGGTAGGGGAGGATAGATTGAATGAGTGGCCAGTGGTGTCAATATGGTTGAATATAAGGGATCTATTGTCTTTGTTGGTGATGCATCTACCGTGCTCAGTCATCCTGATGGCTACGGACCTACCAGTCTCGCCTATGTAAGACGCGCTGCAATCGTTACATGAGACTGAGTAGACCGAGCCACCAGAGGACTGAGCAACGGTAGATCTGGGTAGTCTGGTGATAGGATGTCTGAGGATGGCGCCAAAACTTTTGATATTGGAAAAATAGGTGTTGATCCCGTGTGTTCTGAGGATGCGGGAGATGGCGACTGATTGGGCGGAGAAGGGCAATAGACAACTGTTTCTGCTGACTGTAGCAGGCCTAACGGAAAGAGGGTTATATCTATACTTATGTATGAAATGGGGAGGGTATTGGGATAGGGCCAGCTGTTTTATGATTAGAGAAAATTCAATAGATGATATCTTCTGCATATGTGATACCGGACAAGAAATAAATATTTTAGATTGTCTTAACTCCTATCGTCCAGAAATTTCATTCAGTTTAGAATTGGAGGACAGATCTGTATTGCCGTTCCTGGATATACTTGTTATACGTACCACCTCCCATTATCACACTACCGTATACCACAAGATCAATAATCCCACATTCTACACAGACTTCAATTCTCATGCCCCCTATCACATAAAATAAATACTGTTCGAACGCTTACCAAGAGATTGGTCACCCACTGCTCCCTTTCCCTATTCAGAACTATTGAATTTTCTCTAATCATAAAACAGCTGGCCCTATCCCAATACCCTCCCCATTTCATACATAAGTAACCGCTGACATGTTTAACGGAAAAAGATAAGAGATTCGTGATAGGTCCGGCCGAAATAGAAACCTTCGAAACCTTAAAAAAAAAATTGACTGAGGAGCCAATTCTAGCACATTTCAACCCAGACGCTAGAATAGAAATACACACGGACGCATCAATCGTGGGATTAGGCGCGGTGCTAATGCAACCGGACAATGACGGTTTTTTACACCCGATCCACTACTTGTCGAGAACAACATCGAAACACGAGAGTAAATATGGTATCTCAGAACTAGAGTGTTTAGCAATAGTCTGGGCTCTACAAAAGTTATGGCTGTACATCTTCGGGAGAGAATTCAGAGTCGTAACCGACCATAGCGCGTTAACGTGGCTAGCTAACGTACGTGGCCCGTGCTCAAGACTTACTAGATGGGGGTTAAAACTCATGGAGCACGACTTTGAAATAGTCCACCGCGCAGGGAGGAAGAACGTTGCACCGGACGCACTCTCACGCAACCCGTTCCACAAAAACGATACGAACGTCGAAGACAACTTCAACGATTTAACGGCATGCACAGTACGGATCGACGAAAACGGTCAAAAGGAAGACACATTTTGCCGCGATATTACCGGGAAACTACCAGACGCTAAAACACGGGACGAATATAAAAAAATAAACGGGATCCTTTATAAAAAGAACAATGCAACACAAGGTAAGCAATGGTTGGTCGTAGCACCAAAGCAAAGCGTATCCGAAATAATGAAAACAGCGCACGATATACCTGAGGCAGGACACATGGGGGGTAGCGAAGACGGTCCACCGTATTAAGCAACGGTTCTACTGGAAAGGTCTGGAAGAAGACGTGCGGAAATACGTTCGGTCGTGCAAAGTGTGCCAGGCCTTCAAACCACAGAGGTTCAAACCCGCAGCCCCGCTAGAACCGTTACCACCAGAAACAGACATCTGGGAACGAGTGGGAATAGACCACCAAGGTCCTTTCAAAAAATCGGTAGAAGGCTACGAACACATTCTAACGATCGTAGACCATTTTAGTAAATACGCACTCGCAATCCCGGTAAAAGATACAAAGGCGGAAACCACGTGCAACGCACTCTCAGACAATCTGCTCTACGTTTTTGGTACTCCGAAATGCATAATATCCGATCAAGGCAAATCTTTCGATTCGAGTACTTTTAGAGACTTTACACGGTTGTACGGGATTAAACATATTATGGCTTCCACGGCACACCCGCAAACAAACGGCTTATGCGAAAAACTCAACGGCATCATAAAAAACGGCATCAGAGTTTATCTCAAGGACGATCACGCCGAATGGCCGAGATTCGTAAAAACGGCGACTTTTGCGTATAAATCGTCCATTCAGTCGTCGACACAGGTGACACCGCATAAGTTGATATTTGGCGTAGAACCGAGGACGTCCCTAGACGTAGGACTACCAACCGTCGACAAGCCAGTAAAAACTTACGACGAATACGTGACCAACCGCATTTTAGAAAACAAGAGATTAAAGAAAATTGCCGACGAAAACTACCGAGACCGGACAATGATGACGAAGTGTCAGTATGACCTTGCGAACCGTGACCGCTTCCGGAAGTTTGAAGTGGGCGACCTGGTACTACTGGAGTCGTCCCGCAGGAAACCAGGGAAAACGGAGAAATTTCTGCCGAAATACGTAGGACCGTATGTAATAACAGATAGAATCAAGGAAACGACATATAGGTTACGACCACAGGACGGACGCAACGAAAATAGTAGGCGCCAGAGCACGTTAGCACACGTGTCGAGACTTAAGGAATTTTTAGAGAGATAACGGCGACTCGAGGGACCGAGTCTAAGATAAGAGGGGGGGTGGTGTTGTGTGTCAACAAGCAACCGACCGGAAATACACGTGACCGTTACAAAATTATCTTAAATTTTGTTTATTTTATTATTTATCAGAGAAACGGCACCACAGAGATAACAGGTACAAGTTGTATTTGACCACGGACCGCCGTTTTCCGCGGAATGCTGACAAATACAACGTGCCAGTGATCGTTTGACCTTCGTGCTATTTTTATTATTATTTTTTTTTTGTTTTTTTTTTTTTTTATCCTTGCCCGGCGAACGAAAGATGTCTTGTACCAGATCTAACCCTCCCAACGGCTATACCGCAGAGAATCGGACCTCAACAACCCTCCAGAACCGGACCACAAGCCCAGCCCTGGAACGGGCCATGGTGACCATAGCCCACCAGGACAATGTACTGCAACTTACCAATAAATTGAGTTTTATATCCCCACTTCAGCCTCATCATTATATTATGGACAAACTAATTTTTGTAAAATAAGGGTGTGAATATTTTGAAAATTAATAATAACGCCTATTTTATATTTTAAAATTATTTGTACTATGTTTAAAAAGATTTTTTGAATAAAAATAAATAAAAATAACAAAATATATAAAAGAAATGTTAAACTAAAAATTTTTACTGAAAACACAAAGAGTAAAAAATGTTTGAAAAAAGTTGGTTAAAATAAAATATTTAAAAAATTTTAATGTAAAATTCCCAATATTTTAGGTCTATATTTTAATTAATTTTATATAGGGAGAGGTACACATTTAGAAACACGTAAAATGTTTTGATGCTCATAACGGATTTTATCTTTTATATATCTTTCTTTAAATTTATGTAACATCGTTTAAGTTTATTTCAAATACAATCACACACTTATTTTATATATATATATTATGTTATTATATATATTGATTGTTCAATGTCTTCAATGTTTTATTTGTGTGATATCATATTTTAAAAATATTTTCTCATTTTCACTTATATTTTATTTCGAATTTCACACAATTTTACAATAAAATTTTAAAAATATTTTATTTTAACCAACTTTTCAAACATTTTTTACCCTTTGTGTTTTTAGTAAAAATTTTAGTTTAACATTTCTTTTATATATATTGTTATTTTTATTTATTTTTATACGAAAAATCTTTTTAAACATAGTACAAATAATTTTAAAATATAAAATAGGCGTTATTGTTAATTTTCAAAATATTCACACCCTTATTTTACAAAAATTAGTTTATCCATAATATATATATCAAATTTTTCTCCCCATTGAATATAACAAAATATTTTTAAAAACTTAATTCTGTTGACGTTATGTGGCGCTGAGTTTGTTGTTGACACACTTTAAAATGTTATAACACCTTGATTAAGGTTGGCGTTCAGCTAACTGAAATATTGGTAAAATAAATGATATTTTGATCCAATATATGCCTTTTAAATTAAAAATTTATCTATGGATTGCTCTATTTTCAAAAAAATTGTGAATTATACAGTCAATTGTGTGCACAATAAGGAGTTATGTATAGGTGACTTATTTGATTCTTGTTAGCCCTTTTTACCTTTTGAACATTTTTATTTTCATAAAAATATATTAAAAATAACGAAGGCATATCCTGACCAAGAGAACATGTGCTTTTTAGATGGCAGAGCACCATCTTGTGAAACAGAAATCAATTAAACATTGATTGAACCTGTTCCCTGATATCTGGCCAACCCACGCTGATGAGGGCCAACAGCCCGAAATGCGTTCGTGGATGGCTTTTCTTGATTTATAAAGAAAATGGGTTGGTCAAATATCAGGGAACAGGCTAAATCAATGTTTAATTGATTTCTGTTTCACAAGATGGTGCTCTGCCATCTAAAAAGCACATGTTCTCCTGGTCTGGATATGCCTTCTTTATTTTTAACATCTTTCAACACACCTGATCTTTATATTTTTTAACAAATTCAACTTGATGTTGGTTGTGTTTCAGGTGTCATCTTGGATTCCCTCCTCCCTCCCTTCTTGGATTTCGACTTCTTAATTTCTTTTTGAACTTTTACCTTTGTGGATAGACATTATTTGTTTTATATCTGCAGCTACTCTTACCTTTTTTATAGTTTTTTTCTCTGTTTTTACTTCATTTTTTCTATATTTTTGTCTTTGAAATCGCAAGTATATGAAACCACAAACATGAAAATTCACAAACCTCAGCTTAGATTAAGAAATACTAATTATTAGATTGAGATATCAAAGACTGGGAACAAGATTAAATAAATACTCCTTAACATAGTTGCCATCTTCAAAATTAGGGAGAGTCTCTAGCAGAGCTCCTTTAATTGTGTTACCAGGCTGGTACCTTGATGTTTAACCTAGACAGTATTTACTCTTGGTTTTGTTTCCCTCTCTCAAGTTTATCCAGAATTGTTCAAAAATCAAACATTTGAATCACCTTTGTATAGATCCAACAACTTAAGGACAGATCAGGGCAGTGAAAACTGAAAAAAGGAATTTTATTCACTTTTCTCTTTTTAATATTAGGTTAAATTTTACTAAATTGGCATTTATAATTTTTTCAGCACATTTTTTCTTTTATTACTTCATTTTCACTCATTATATAGAGCAATATTTCTATAATGAACACATGCATTTTTTTTCTCTATGAATGAATTTTATTTTTTTATTATTATACTTTTTTTTTGTAATTAAAACTTTATTCTCTCAATCTCAATCTTCACCTTATATTTTATTGAGATTTATTTTATATTTTTCTTTCTTTTATTATTATTTTTTATAATTAGTTGTAGAATTTTCAATGATATTTTTTGGTCTAAAGTGAAACACCCAACTGTGTTTATTGGTATAGGTATATATGATTTAATAAACCAAATATTTTCATCTATTTCTATTAAATCATTTTTTTTAATGGGTACTCTTTAGCTTTCTGTATTGTAGCTGTTTTCTTTATCTTTCAACATCTCTTTATTTTTTTTAAATAACCTTTTTTTTACCATGTTGAAAGATATAGATGTTTTATTTCAATGTTTTACTCTTAGTTTTCATCATTTTACTTTATTTTTTCTCATTTTTTATATCTTGTGTCAAAGTGTGGCATTTAAGAATGTGTAGTATCTCTTTGTAGGATTGATAGCTAGAGTGTGTTTTCACTGTAGAAGAAGTTGAGTTGTTAGCTTATTCTAGTGTGGAACCTCTCCCCAGGTTCTATCACTAGAAATTGTTAGAGTCTAAAAGTTTCTATAGTGCAGGTTCTCTAGATCTCTTGGACTGCTGTCCCCCCATGTTTATATATATGTAGTTTTTTATCTCCCTCTGTTAACTTCCATATATAGATCTTAGATGTCTTTCTCTGTTTTTTTCCTAACTTTACTTAACTCTGTTTTGTTTTAATCATTATTAAGATTTGTATATCTGCAGGACTTTGAGATTTTGGGTTATAGATAACATGAGTAACAAGATGCACACAATTGAAGTCAGTAAAACTAATAGGTGAAGTTTGGGTAATGCCATTGTTGCTGTTATCCCCATCAGCCATTGTTGGCTACTTTTGTCTGAACTGAAGTATTGTATAATTGATACAAGAAAATTACACCTAATTTCAAAAAAATAAAAAGTGTGGGACATTTCAGTAACAGCGTTGTTACCGTCAGATAATTTATTCCTTTGTCTGATGATGGTAACACCGCTGTCACCGAAACATCCCACATTATTAATTTATTTAGATTAGGTCTTATTTTCTTGTATCTATAAACCAAATTGTACCTTATCGATGTTGCATAAGTATTTACTGATTTGGTCTTGTTTACTTTGAGGAGTGCAGATCTTTGATGGGGAAGTTGGAAGACATTGTTTTGTCAAGTGTAGAGAGCTTATTGAAGTAGCTGAGACTGATGATGTGTTCTTACTGTAGCATTATACTCAGTTGTTGAGGGATTTTTACTTTATTCTACTCTCTAATCTTTCCTTGTTATACACCACACTTCTTTTTTTACATCTCCTTAATTTAATTTTTTTTACCACCTGTTTACTGTTACAGTAGAACCTCCGGACACTCATTACAAAGACTCTCTATAAAGGACAGTTTTTGTTTGCAAAATTACCATTTTTACTATTTAACAACTCTCCAGTAAGAGGACACCTCACCATAAAGGACACTTTGGCTCTGCAATTAGGTGTCCTTTACAGGGAGGTAGTTCTACTGTAACACCTTTCTTTATGTTTTTCTACATCGCTAGATCTTTATATGGAAGTGTGTGTTACATTGGATTGAATAGAATAGTGGTTGTGTAGTTTGTCTTGTCCTATAGCCAAGTTTTGAGATTCTTTGGATTCAAGCGTAGCTTTTTTTTTTCTCTTTACAATTATTACTTTACAATTACAATCCCCACTATTTTTTTCCTCATTATAATAATTTAATGACGGGTTTTTTTTTTTTTTTAGAAATAGAGCTTCCATTGCTCTTTTACTATTTTATTTAATGGTATGTCTTACGACACATGTTGAAAAAACATATTTTTGGAAAATTAATTTTTCAAAAATTGAAAAAACTAAAAAAAAAAATAAAATAACAAAAAAGACAAAAAATATATATAAATGTGTGATTTATCATATATATTTCCCTCATTGTGTGCATACATATAGTTCATTTATTCTGTAGTGCAATGTTTTTTTTTTATATTGCTTTTTGCCAAAGGTTTTACTATATTTTATATATATATATATAATCATGTGCAATTTTTTTTAAATATATATTATATATTTTTTAGTTTTTTATATATTTTTTATCCTCTTTTATGTATTTTTTTGTTCAATGCAACTATTTTTTTTTAAATGTAATACAGGTATTCATTATTTTGACCTTTGTTTTTTAAATGTACAGTGGAACCTCGTTATAGCAGCAGCTTCTCTTTGATAATAGTGGTTATGATATGGATTTAAAGATATAGAAAAACTAGAGTTAATACATCCAAATACATAAATAGTGTGTGACGTTTTGGTAAGAGTTGTTTACCATCATCAGACAAAAGTACTCTTCTTCTTTCTTATCTCCACTTAATTATATCAAAGCTTGTAGAGCTTGTTGATGGTGTCTACTGGGGATGAGTAGAGCTTATCAATGTCTGAATCAATACAGTCAATAATGTGGTTTGAGATTTCAGGTTGAGAATCACAACATTTCACCCAAAAGTACTGAAGTACAAAAATGTTACTTGATAATAAAGCACAATTTGGATTATAAATTATAATACAAGAAAATAAGACTTAATTCAAATAATTTAATAGTGTGTGATGTTTCGGCAACAGCATTGTCATCATCATTAGACAAAAGAATAAATGTTTTATTCTTTTGTCTGATGATGGTGACAATGCTGTTGCTGAAATGTCACACACTATTAAATTAACAAAAGTAAATTCAATACTTTTGTCTGATGATGGTAACAATGCTGTAACTGAAATGTTGCCCAATTTTTATTTGTATTTGGTATTGAGCAGCAGAACCCCAACACAAAAACATGCTGTTATCATGAGGTTTGACTCTATATATATTTACACCTTTATTTTTATCAATCCTGCTATCTTATTTCTAACCTTTTTTTTATGATTATTTTTATCTTTTGATGAAGTACAATTTTATTTTAACCCTTTTTATTATTTTTATATATATTCATATATCTATTCCTTTATTTTTTTAGGTATTCCATTTTATTTTTTCACTAGTTTTACAAATTTGTGTTTTTTCAACTTTACAATGTGTTAATTGCTGTAATCAAAGACCCTCTATATAACATAACTCACCATTTGATTTTATCTTACAGTAACTGTGGTCTTGAGAAGATACTTGTTCTCCAGTGTAGCCATGTTTCTCTATCTCGAGTTCTTTATTATCTTCACAGCTTCTTAACAAAGTCCATCAATCCAATTGTTCCCACTTGCTTCACTCAAACCATTTCCTCTCTATATAATGTCCTAATTTTAAAAATTTGGCAGAAAGAGATATTATTCATGGTTGAAAAGATACCTCTCAGTTAAAATGTGAACATTATATATATCTCACCACCTTCCCTTCTTATATAATTGTTTTCACATAGCTCTCTATTTATAAAGTTAAATACATAATGATAAATATATGAATGAATATATATAATCTTATATGGACATTATAATAATCTCTCTTTATGTACAGAAAGACTCTCCTTTTAATTATACATCAGAACAATGCACTATACATCACTCTAGTAAAACTTTACTAGTAATGATAAAAATGAGCCACAGTTTTGGCAAATTCAGACAAAAAGCCAACCTGTAGTACCAATGCATTTTCTAAAAAATTGGTCTTTATTGTCACTAGTAAAGTTTTTACTAGGGTGATGAACATAATGTTTTATTACATAATTAAAGGGGAGAGATGTCTCTTTCAGTACATGATTATTATCTACTCGCAAATTTGTGTTGTATATCTCTTAAGATAATATATCACCTATATTATCTTTAATTCTTTTTAAATAATGAAAGCCTTCTGTTTCCATCTTCTTCGCCTATACGACTTCAGTATGTACCTCTACTAAAGGTCTCTCCCTCCTTCAGTGTCTTCCTCTACTGAGGGTGGGCCACATGATCTCTCCATATCTCCTTCCTTCAGTGCCTTCCTCTACTGAGGATGGGCCACATGATCTCTTCCGCCATCATCTCCTCATATGTGCGTCATCCACCTCACCAATAACATTTGACTAGAGTAACAATGGTTGTCGCTATGTCACTCGCACGCACAAATGCCAGTGTTTAATCTCCGAGTAAACTATCTACAGCTGGTATTGAAGGTTAGCTTGGTTTTGGAGAGTTTCTTCTACAGATAAAGGATTTTTTTACTATCTTCATCATCAATTGTAACCTTTTTGGTTTAAAGTAGACATAAAGGAGGCTTTGGGGGGGGGGGGGGGCTCTGTTCAACTATCACATCTACAATTTCAATGGAAACATATCTCACTTTTTGTAATCTCAAAATGGGCTCTTTGTATCTTACCTGGTTAAAAGAAAAAAAATGAAGTAAGAAATTAGGAGAATTCTTGTATTATTGAAACATGTATCAAGGTAAACACCTAGGCAAACTTCCCTGGGCATTGCTAAATCTCTAGTTTTACATTTTCTAAACATAAAAAAAATTGTTATTAACCTCTGTATATAATCAAAAACTATTATATCCTTTAGACAAAATAATCAATTTGTTTTTATCATAAAAAATTCAATATAGGGGAATTTTTTTTTTCTAGTCAAAATTGATTAATGTTTATTCTCGTAGGCAATATATATATGGGAACTTTTGTGTGATTTATATATAGATCTTATTTACATATTTTACAATTATATATATATCCATTTTTATATAACAACTGGAAAATTGACATGTTTTTTTGTTTATATAAATCATTTGAGATTTGAAGATAATTATTCCATGTTAATTGGCACATGTTTATAAAAATGTTTATAGCCTTTCTTTTTTAAATGTTAAGCTTTTTTTTTTGTTTAAAATCAAAATTTTTAATTTTTTAGTGGTATATATATATATTATATATATATATTAGGAACTGTATTATATTTGTGAGCTAATAAATATTTTAATACATGAAAATATATTTAGACAAGATATTTTTAATGATCTCTTTATAGAATGTTTAACCATTGTGCAATATATTCTATATATTGATATTCTTATGTTGTTCTAATTCCTAATGCTAAACTTTTCCTCTTCTTCTTCTTTCTTTCTTATCTCCACTCAATCATATTAGGGTATCAAGCTTGTAAGGCTTGAAACCATCATGAATGGGTAAAGTAGAATGCGTCTGCCTTTGTCATTAAGACTGGGAGCACTACTCAGTGGCAGGCCGACTTAGCTCCAAAAGAAATGGCCACCTCTGACATGAGGAACAGACGTCATGTACAGCTGCTCCTAACATGGAGTACAGACTCATCCTGTATCCCTGGATTAGGAGACCTTACAGGGTACTATCAGCCAGGCCAGCTGAACCCAGGTTTTTTAGTGAGCTTGTTACTGCTCCTCCTCCTCCTTTTTCATCCGGGCTTGGGACCGGCATAGGCGGAGTTATGCTAAACTTTTAAAATGTTTAAATTTTCTTTTTCTTATCTCAACCCTATCCAAGGTGTTCAATCTGTAGATCAAGAGCTTATAGAATGCTTTATATGCATTTAGAATGCTTATACCATATTTCCATATTTGATGAGCCAGGCCCTCCCAATACTTTATCATTGCTGTAAGGATGACAGTTAAAAAAATCAATCTCTATTTTGAAAAAAAGATAACATTTTAATGGTTGAATAGCTTCCTTATTTCTAAATACAGTCTTCTATGAGAAACCATAGCCTAAATATATAGCTCAACTTGGACTCTCCTGAAGGTGGTTTCTTAACGGATACTGTGTTAGGGTTGAAATCTCTTCATGACTTGTCCTGACATGACAGAATCTCATCTCCAGGAGAAACTGGATTTAGCCATGTTTTTAGCTTATTGTTTCCATACAGGAGACTCTAAGTGTAAGCATATTTAATTTTATTTGAAACTTTGCCAATATTTCACTGACTTGACAATTTATCATCCTATTCTATACTGATCTCAACACCCCATCTCTCTGAGGTAGACAAGTTACTTTATTGAGGAAGTCAAGAAATGGGACTTGTCCCACTTTGTAAAGCCATTGATAAAATAACCTCCCCCTTATTAAGGTTACCTTCATTATACCACCTCAAATAGAAAGGTTTTCCCATAAATTCTTTCTGATTGTTCAACTTTTTCTGGACTCTAGTTTTATAGTTATATAGGGGGTCACACTGATTTTTTAAACCATTTATTCCAACTGTACGTGTTTTATTTGTCCTTTTATGAATTTCTCTTTTTATAGACAATTTATTATTTTTAATTATACATCTTTTACATGCATGTTTTTTAATGCTTATTTAGACACCTTTTTTTGTCTTTTTTTTTTTAACTCATATATTGGAATATATTTGCCTTTTTTGTCTCTAGTATGTTTTGTAGTTTTAACTGGTAGTTAATAAAAGTATATTGTGTATTCTCTGACTTTGTATTTAGTTTATTATTTATTTTTACATTCACTCTTCAATCTGATCCAGTCTAGAATGTACTGTGGGGAGACATTTGAATGGATAAGTTTTATCTCCCCCTCATCTCAAATATCTATGGTTTCTGATGACCATTCCTTAACCTAATACAGTAAGACATCCTTTCCAAATTAATAGAGTGTGTATTTGATTTGGTCTTATTATATATACAGTAGAACTACCTCCCTGTAAAGGAGGACACCTAATTACAGAGCCAGTGTGTGGGGTACCAAAAATACCATCTAAGCTGACTTTTGGTCTGAATTCACCAAAACTGGTTTTGTGGCTTATTCTTTATTACCACCATTTTGTTCTGGGATGATAAAAACAAAATGCATTATTTTAAAGTATTTTATAAAGGAAGAGGTGCCACTTTTGGTACATATTAATATGTACATATATATGTATATGTACATATTGGTACAATTAATAAAAATACATCAACATGTATTAAAGCAACACATCCTTTGAAGATCTTAGAACCATATTGTCAAGATGGCTTTATTTCTTCACTGATCTGAATTTGAAATGTTTTACTCAAAGTAGATCAAAAGTTGGACTCTTATTTTTGTTTTGTACTTTTTGCAAGCTATTTCTTTTTTCCTATAAAAAATCCTAAAATAAACACATGGTAATAAAGACCAAATGACTAAATTGTGTGTAGTGACATCTCTGTAACAGCATTGTTACCCTCATCAGACAAAAGTACTGAATGAGATACTACAATGCTGCGATGTTTTGTTTTCTCTCATTCAATACTTTTATCTGATTTTTTTTTTTTGCTTATCCCTAGTACACGTGGTACAGGCCATGATAATCATGGTGGGTAGTTAGCGACTGCTTTTTACTGTAAGCGCACCACATGTCTACACATGTGAAAGCAGTTCGACTTTGCACTTACAAATATGCCAGATCCCCGTTTGGTTACTTGCACTCGCTGGTGGGGTTGGACTTTTGCAAGAATCGGGGGGCCATTGGAGCATTTTTTTTTTTTAAACAGAAAAAAGTGTCCAATGCAGGGATCGAACCCGGGTCGTAGTGGTCGTAAACCAAACGGTTTAACCAGCCTTCCACCGACCCCCCCCCCCCCTTTTATCTGATGATGGGGGGTAACAATACTGCTGTTCTTGAAATGTCACACTTTTTATTAATAATTATTTGGTCTTTATATTATACCTTGTGTTTCTAATCTATGATCCAAATGGTGTGTACCATATCATGGGAATGGAATTCAAGGTGTGTGTTATCCAGGAGATGTCTACCTTCATGCAGACCCTCAAGTTCAAGAACAAGGAAGGTTGCTGTATATGCGGCACAAAGTCCTCCTCCTCCCGCTTCACACACTCTGACAGATACTGCCACACTTTCTCCAGTGTCTTTGTCATCCTCAACAACTCACCCCGCACCAACTACATTTGCAATGCCTGCGTGCTCATTATAAAGAGAGCCCACAAAAAAGAATATGAGCACAAAACATGGCCCCATGTATGTGAATTTTTTTTTTTTTTAATTATCCCTAGTACATGTGGTACAGGCCATGATAATCATGGTGGGTAGTTAGCGACTGCATTTTACTGTAAGCGCATTACATGTCTACACATGTGAAAAGCAGTTTGACTTTGCACTTACAAATGTGCCAGAGCCCCGTTTGGTTACTTGCACTTGCTTGTGGGGTTAGACTTTTGCAAGAATCGGGGGCCATTGGAGCATTTTTTTTTTATCAGAAAAAAGTACCCAATGCAGGAATCAAACCCTGGTCGTAGTGGTTGAAAACCAAACAGTTTAACCAGCCTTCCATTGACCCCCCCCCCCCCCCCATGTATGTGAATTTTTATATCTCTTTTAAAATAAACACAGGGTAATAAGACCAAATCCAAATAAATAATTAATTAGTGTGTTACAAAACTATTTTAGAGGCGTAATATTCTTTTTAAAATAAAATAATTTCTACTGTCCTTACTGCAATAGAAAAATTAAAGGGAGGGCCTGGCTCATCAGTGGTGAACCCTCCCAGCGGTTTCGCCAGTTTAATCTACCATGCCGCTGCATTAAGGACAGTAGAAATTGTTTTATTTTAAAAAGAATATTACGCCTCTAAATAGTTTTGTAATTTGATAACAGATGGCGCGCTAGTGCATCGTAATTAGTGTGTGTTAATTGGTCTTATTACCTTGTGTTTATAATCCAAACTGTGCCTTATCTGTTTTAAAATAATAAATTGTAAGGGAATATTTAGACAATATTGCCAACACACAGACTAGTAATACAATATCTTTCATTAAAATCTAAAAATGAATGAGCTTTCGACCACAAAACATTCTTTGACTGGCTTTATAGCACAAAAATAGGGGAAAGGATTGTCAATGTACTACAGTAGAGATGCTATACCAATGTCTCTTCTGTAAGTGGTTTCTCATCAGGACTCTGTCATGTCAGGCCAAGTCTTGATCCTGTGTTTAGCCATGTTTGGAAGCTATGATCTCTCATGGGAGACTACTGTTTATGTGTAATAGTCTTTAGGAGTTCATAGAAAGGAAGCTCTGCTGTATTAGATGTGTGAAGTTACGCCCATCGAAGAAAGTGACCCTATATCTGCTAAGTCGACCGACGAGCCATGGTTTGACGTGAATTACAAACCCAAGTCCTCCTTTAAAGCACCTGCGTACATCCCCCCCAGCTGCCCATCACCAAACTACTATGGTTCCTCCGCCAGTTACAACACCGCCCTCTACCAAGAATTTGAAGGCCTCCGAATTACAGCTGAGAATGTTGAAGAAGTTGACAGGATCACCGCGTCCCAATACAACAGCTTCACCCATCCTGACCTGCACTCCACCATTGATAGGTTTCTCCAGATACGCCGTGCCTGCATCCTTAGGCTCTCAGAGAAACTGAAAGCCATGACTGCCGACCGCGACCAACTCCTGGAGAAACTCACTGCCCTTGAAGCCTCCTCCGCCCGCCCTCCGGTTATCTCTACCTCTACCCAAACCTGCCCAGCTCCTTCCTGCAAAGACGCCTGCTCCCAGACTGACCCAGTCAAGCCTGCCACCCCTGATCCTGTTGCTCTCCCAACGAAGAAGCCTGCCCCCAAGTTGCCTGCTCCTGCTCCAACAAAAAGGAAGCAGCCTGAGGCTCCCAACCTGCCTGCAAAGAGGACCAACGTGCAAGGTCCTTCCAAGCTTGCGGCCGCCCGAGTGACCCTCCATGGAGAAAAATCGGCGGCCCACACAGTGGTCATCTCAGATGACCCGCAGGCTGACCCAAGGGAGAAGCTGAAAGCAGTCCGCGCCGCCCACACTCTTCCCCAAGGCATTTGGGCTTCCTTGCGCACCAAGGGGAAGCTTGTCCTCCATTCCAGCAACCCAGACACCATCCCCGCAGTGACAACCTCCCTGACCAACAAGCTGGATGGCATGAAGGTCCGCCAGCAGAAGGAGATCCTGCCGCGCACTGCCTCTTCAAAGTGGATGAGGAGACATCCAACTCCGCCATTGAAGAGACCTTCCTGGAGACCCCTGCTGTTAGCCAACTCCCTGGAGACAAGGTGGTGCGCGTTGCGCACCGTTCTGCACCCAGAAACGGGACCTGCACCGCCTTCATCGAGGTGAACCTCAAGACCTTCAGAGCCCTGGGTGTGCGCGGAAGGATCGTGGTGGATGGAGTTATCCTAAACTTCGAGGAGACCATCCGCGTCTGCTTCCGCAGCTGTGGCTTCGGCCACAACTCCGCACAGTGCTCCAGGGCCCCAGAGTGCTTCCACTGCGGTGAAGACGGCCATGAAGGCCGTGCCTGTTCATCCCTAGCCAACCAGCGCACCTCCAAGTGTGCCACCTGCTGTGCCAAGGGCCTGCCTGACAAGCACGAGGCGAGAGCCTCATGCTGCCCCATCCTGAAGTCTAGGGCCCTCAAGTTCTAGGCTTCCAGGACCTCCTGCCTCCACCTCCTCCTGCCTCCTCAACTGGACTCCACCCCTGCTTCTCACTGCATCAAGGCGCTGTTTCCCTGACTTTTCCAAGCTTCCTCCACCCCTGCGATGACACCTCCACTGCCAGATCTTAGGATCCCTTGCCACCAATTCGTGTTTTGCAGCCATGTTAGGGCTAGAAGACCTTACCACAAAGGCCAATTATCCCGGAATCGAAGTACATACATTTTTAAATTAGTTTCGTCCCTTCTATCTAACTTACATTTTTTTTATCTTATTGGTGCCTTTTTATTAAAGACACCCCATTTAAATTTAAAAAAAAAACAGAATTATTTTTTTTAAATCAATGTGTGTGTTTTTATATTGTTGTATAAAAGAACAGGGCACCTCTCCCGCCAAAACTAGAAGCTATCTATTAACCGTTGCTACAAACTAGCGGCCTCAGGTCGTTGACAAAGCCACAGCACCAGTTTTGGCACACTGAGAAAAGTCCACCTAGAGGCCATGGTTTCGGGCTAATGGCCGTTGTCAGTCTAGGGCGGACTTTATTCCACTAGATCGACAAGGGATCCAATGGAATCTTTACAATCTGCCAAAGAGGGGTTTAGCAGGCTGAGTGGCCGGGTCGAATTTTGACCGAGAGGCGACCTTTATCTTTATAGATCAATATCTTCCCAGAAAGTTTCCATCTATATTTCAGCCATAGATTTGGCCCAGCTACTTTGCCAGCTAAACACCTCTTTGGCAGATTGTGAAGATTCCATTAGATCCCGTGTGGATCTCATGGAATAAAGTCCGCCCTAGGCTGACGAGGGCCATTAGCATAAAATCATGGTCTCTAGGTGAACGCTTCTCATTTTGACAAATCTGGTGTTGTTGGCTTTGTCACCGACCCAAGGCCGCTAGTTTGCGGTGATGGTCAATAGTGTCTGTTTTGACGTTTTTTAATTTTTGAGGGAATAAATGCCCAGCATTATCTCTACAGACCTTACTGCAAAGATACAAATTCTTTTATCATTCTGGGAAGGTTTGTGGAGATAATATTTGATGATGGTGATAAAAAGGAAACACATTGTCAGTAAATTTGTGACAAATTTTATAGATAGGAATTTTATTTAATTGAGAACAGGGAATTAATATCTATGGAACAGATGTTTTAACTGATCCCAAGTACACATTGTACAAGCCATAATCTTATTCTTTCTTAGTTCCACTCAATCATATCAGGGTATCAAGACTGTAGAGCTTGTTGATGGTGTCTGTAACTGGGGATGAGTAGAGCTCATCAATGGATGAGTCAATACAGTCAATGATGTGGTTCAGTGTTGTTGCAAATTGACACTTAGTCCATAGTGGGGGAACCCTTGCAACCATTCTCTGGAAAGGCAAGCCATGATAACCATGATGAGTAGCTAGTAACTACTTTTACTGTAAATGGGAGTCGGTGGAAGGATGGTCTAAGCCGTTGGTTTTCGACCGCTACGACACGGGATCGAATCCTGCATTGGGCAATGTTTTTATATTGTATTGCATGTTTCTATTTGTTCATGCATCTCCCATAAAGTTTTTTTTTTCTTTTTTGCAACTGGATAGAAAACATGGTCGAATAATGATGTTAAACTGTATTGTTGTTGCCGTGTCCAATGAAGAGCCCCAGATGTCTCCATACATCTCTATCACAGCAATGTTCTCTATCTTGGGTGTGTATACTGTATTGTTGTTGTGGTGTCCAATGAATAACTTCAGATGTCTCCATACATCTCTATCACAGCAATGTTCTCTATTTTGGGTGTGTATACTGTATTGTTGCTGTTGTCGTGTCCAATGAAGAGCCCCAGATGTCTCCATACATCTCTATCACAGCAATGTTCTCTATCTTGGGTGTATATACAGTATTGTTGTTGTCGTGTCCAATGAAGAACCTCAGATGTCTCCATACATCTCTATCACAGAAATGTTCTCTATCTTGGGTGTGTATACTGTATTGTTGTTGTAGTGTCCAATGAAGAGATCAGATGTCTCCGTACATCTCTATCACAGCATTGTTCTCTATCTTAGGTGTGTAAAGCTTCTGTTCTGGGTCCATGTCAATTTTCTACAAGGCTGCGCCCATGCTGGACATGAGAATATGAAGGTAGGTGTTAGTTCCACACCAGGGCAGTTGTTGTATGTCCTGTAGGTTATACTTTAGTTAGCATTTGTTATAGAATACAGTAAATAACTGTTTAGAAGCGTCAATATATGCTTCTATAACTGTATAGAACATAAATACACTCATAGACAAAATTTAAGGAAGTGAAAAATATTTGATGTCGACGGTTGTCAATTTTTTTTAAGGAGACGAGGCTGTTCACAATTGGTTATCTCGTATATCTTCAATAAAGGTCACTGTAATATCTTTCAGAGTTATTGTCTGAATCCTGATAAGTTCTAAAAGATACAACTTCCTTAAGTTTTGTCCATGAGTAAGTATTTGTTATCTCGTGTGTCTTCAATAAAGGTCACTGGAATATTTTTCAGAGTTATTGTCTCAATCCCGATATACATGTAAAAGGTACAACTTCCTTAAGTTTTTTTTGTCTATTAGTGGATAGCTAGATTAAGGATTTAAGGGCATGGCAAGCCTGGGGTTTGCCATGCCCTCTGTTTTTTTTTCAATCATTGCAACAGTAGAAGTTCTGTTAAAATATTTTAAATTTTAAAAACACAAGGTAATAAGACAAATCCAAATAAATTACCATCTTCAAACAAAAGTGTTGAATGAGAAGTGTATCTATATCTATATCAAGTGTATATGCTGTGGTATATAATTTCTCATTCAGCACTTTGATGGTAAGATGGTAACAATGCTGTTACCAAAACGTCACACACTATTTATTTAGATTTGGCCTTATTACCTTGTGTTTAAAATCTATAATCCAAAATGTGCATTATCATTTTTAATTACAGTAGAACATACTCCATGAGAGGACACTCCTTCTAGAGGACACCTCTCTACAGTAGAACATATTACATGAGAGGATACTACCTCTAGAGGACACCTCTCTACAGTAGAACATACTCCATGAGAGGATACTACCTCTAGAGGACGCCTCTCTACAGTAGAACATACTCCATGAGAGGACACTCCCGCTAGAGGACACATCTCTACAGTATAACATACTCCATGAGAGGACACTCCTTCTAGAGGACACCTCTCTACAGTAGAACATATTACATGAGAGGATACTACCTCTAGAGGACACCTCTCAACCTCTCTACAGTAGAACATACTCCATGAGAGGACACTCCCGCTAGAGGACACATCTCTACAGTATAACATACTCCATGAGAGGACACTCCTTCTAGAGGACACCTCTCTACAGTAGAACATATTACATGAGAGGATACTACCTCTAGAGGACACCTCTCAACCTCTCTACAGTAGAACATACTCCATGAGAGGTTACTACCTCTAGAGGACACCTCTCTACAGTAGAACATACTCCATGAGAGGACACTCCTTCTAGAGGACACCTCTCTACAGTAGAACATACCACATGAGAGGATACTACCGCTAGAGGACACCTCTCTACAGTAGAACATATTACATGAGAGGATACTACCTCTAGAGGACACCTCTCAACCTCTCTACAGTAGAACATACTCCATGAGAGGATACTACCTCTAGAGGACACCTCTCTACAGTAGAACATACTACATGAGAGGATACTACCGCTAGAGGACACCTCTCTACAGTAGAACATACTCAATGAGAGGACACCTCTCTATATTAGAACATACTCCCTGAGAGGACACCTCTCTACAGTAGAACATACTCCATAAGAGGACACTCCTGCTAGAGGACACCTCTCTACAGTAGAACATACTCCATGAGAGGACACTCCTGCTAGAGGACACCTCTCTACAGTAGAACATACTCCATGAGAGGACACTCCTGCTAGCGGACACCTCTCTACAGTAGAACATACTCAATGAGAGGACACCTCTCTACAATAGAACATACTCCATGAGAGGACACTCCCGCTAGAGGACACCTCTCCACCATAGAACAAACTCCATAAGAGGACACTCCTTCTAGAGGACACCTCTCTACCATAGAACAAACTCCATAAGAGGACACTCCTTCTAGAGGACACCTCTCTACCATAGAACAAACTCCATAAGAGGACACTCCTGCTAGAGGACACCTCTCTACCATAGAACATACTCAATGAGAGGACACTCCCGCTAGAGGACACCTCTCTACCATAGAACATACTCCATAAGAGGACACTGCTTCTAGAGGACACCTCTCTACCATAGAACAAATTCCATAAGAGGACACTCCTTCTAGAGGACACCTCTCTACCATAGAACAAACTCCATAAGAGGACACTCCTTCTAGAGGACACCTTTCTACCATAGAACATACTCCATAAGAGGACACTCCTTCTAGAGGACACCTCTCTACCATAGAACATACTCCATAAGAGGACACTCCTTCTAGAGGACACCTCTCTAACATAGAACAAACTCCATAAGAGGACACTCCTTCTAGAGGACACCTCTCTACCATAGAACAAACTCCATAAGAGGACACTCCTGCTAGAGGACACCTCTCTACCATAGAACATACTCAATGAGAGGACACTCCCGCTAGAGGACACCTCTCTACCATAGAACATACTCCATAAGAGAACACTCCTTCTAGAGGACACCTCTCTACCATAGAACAAATTCCATAAGAGGACACTCCTTCTAGAGGACACCTCTCTACCATAGAATAAACTCCATAAGAGGACACTCCTTCTAGAGGACACCTTTCTACCATAGAACATACCATAGAACATATTAGTTTTTCTCCTCTAATAGCATGTTAGTACGTTTTTACTATCCACGCCCGTTGAAGAACGTTCTGTTCGAAAGCTTGCGGTAATAAAGAAATTTACACAAGAAGCTCCTCTTATTGTTTATTATTGTTTTAATGATCGTGATTTTAAGAGTTTAATTTCTACAATACTCCATAAGAGGACACTCCTTCTAGAGGACACCTCTCTAACATAGAACAAACTCCATAAGAGGACACTCCTTCTAGAGGACACCTCTCTATCATAGAACAAACTCCATAAGAGGACACTCCTTCTAGAGGACACCTCTCTACCATAGAACATACTCCATAAGAGAACACTCCTTCTAGAGGACACCTCTCTACCATAGAACATACTCCATAAGAGGACACTCCTTCTAGAGGACACCTCTCTACCATAGAACAAACTCCATAAGAGGACACTCCTTCTAGAGGACATCTTTCTACCATAGAACATACTCCATAAGAGGACACTCCTTCTAGAGGACACCTCTCTACAGTAGAACATATTACATGAGAGGATACTACCTCTAGAGGACACCTCTCTACAGTAGAACATACTCCATGAGAGGATACTACCTCTAGAGGACACCTCTCTACAGTAGAACATACTCCATGAGAGGACACTCCCGCTAGAGGACACATCTCTACAGTATAACATACTCCATGAGAGGACACTCCTTCTAGAGGACACCTCTCTACAGTAGAACATATTACATGAGAGGATACTACCTCTAGAGGACACCTCTCAACCTCTCTACAGTAGAACATACTCCATGAGAGGATACTACCTCTAGAGGACACCTCTCTACAGTAGAACATACTCCATGAGAGGACACTCCTTCTAGAGGACACCTCTCTACAGTATAACATACCACATGAGAGGATACTACCGCTAGAGGACACCTCTCTACAGTAGAACATACTCCATGAGAGGACACTCCTTCTAACGGACACCTCTCTACAGTAGAACATACTCCATAAGAGGACACTCCTTCTAGAGGACACCTCTCTACAGTAGAACATACCACATGAGAGGATACTACCGCTAGAGGACACCTCTCTACAGTAGAACATACTCAATGAGAGGACACTCCTGCTAGAGGTCACCTCTCTACAGTAGAACATACTCCATGAGAGGACACTCCTTCTAGAGGACACCTCTCTACAGTAGAACATACTACATGAGAGGATACTACCGCTAGAGGACACCTCTCTACAGTAGAACAATCTCAATGAGAGGACACACCTACTAAGAGGAAACCTCTCTAGAAAGAGCAGGCCTCATCGCTAAAATGACCATTTTTATTAATAGGTAACTCTTCGGTAAGAAGAAACTTCTCCTTAATTCTGCAACTAGGTGTACTTTACAGTAAGGTTTTATTTTGTGGCTCAACATATTCAAAACATTATGGAGATATTATGGAAAAATTAAATATTTTATTTATATATTGTGTTACAAAAAATCTTATAATGCCACAACTCTCTTTTTTATCTTTTCACTCATGGACAAAACTTTAGGAAATGGAAAGTCTTTGTGTCACCAGTCATCCATTTTTTTTTGGAGACATAGGCAATTTTGCTCATACTTGGTTTCTGATTGTTGTGTCTTCAATAAAAGTCACTGTAATATCTTTCAGAGTTATTGTCTAAATCCTGATATATATGATAAAAGGTAAAAATTCTTTAAGTTTTGTGCATGAGAGAGTGTATATTTGGCCAATGGCATAGATGGAAGAAGGTACTGAGAAAATTACTATCTAAGCTAACATACTATAAAACTGAACATCAGAAATAGACAGCATCAAACAACACTAACAAGATTTAGAACAGGCCATCTCAAGCCATTGAAGATAGAAAATAACAACAAAATCTACCCCACTGGTCCAAAATATAGCTTGGCACCTGCAGCTCCAGAACACATTATGGCTTGCATTAGATGCACTAAACAGGACCTTTGGGAGAGGTAGCTGCCTATCATAAAAAAGCTCAAGGAGCATGAACTCATGGAATTTGTGTAATCTTTACACAAGGGGATAAGAAACAACAACAACATACTGATATGCACTTCTGCTATAGAATGGCAATGTAAAGATTTGAAAAGGCACAATAAAATCTCAGCATTCTCCCACACAAGTCAATTAGATAATTGTTCTATGTATAGGTGATATAATGGAACTTTTGAGTAGATCAAAATACAGGATAACAAGACCACACACAAATTGAAATTAATAATTTGCACAACTAGTCTCATTTATTATTAGGCAAATTTTATTTGAAGATCGCCTTTCTCTCATCAAAATAGACACAAAAACTGGCACCATTTATCAGCAATCTAACAGATTTGAGTAGGATGGATGGTTGAATTAGAGAAATTATACAGTAGTCTTCCACATGACAATGTAAATTTGTATTATAGATTAGAACCTTGATAGAGGGCCCTGTTCGTGAGCTAAGTAGAATAATTTGAATATATAGTTTTAATATTTAATTTATATATAATTTAAAATAGCCTATCGTATGGAAATTTTTGTTACTGTAAAAAAAAACTTTGCTTCAATAATATAAAAAAAAAACACCCAGGCTAAGTTTCGAACCAAGGTTGTGGAAATACGAAGCCGTACACCTAACCATTAAGCTAAGCTTGCATCTTAAATATTCGCATGTAAAGCTATTTCAGGCCTTACATATTTCTAACGACCTTTTTGAAATAGGTTTTTGAAACATGGAAAATATAATACTTCAAATAAATAGAAAAAGAGTGAACACAAATAAAACATACCAAATATTTCGAATTAGAGCAGTTATTTTAAACGGCGAATTAGATCAGTTATATCTAAAAATGAAAATATATAAATCTTCAAATCGAGCGAGCGTCTATAAATATTTCGATTTAGATCAAGTATTCTAAATGTATGTGTTATTAAACGAACTATTTTTAATAAAATATTGAGAAGATTTAGATTTTAAACATATTCATAACCTTTTAGTACTTGATAGAGGGCGCTGTTCGTGAGCTAAGTAGAATAATTTGAATATATAGTTTTAATAATTGATTTATATATTTTTAAAAATAGCCTATCGTCTTCCCCGTATTTTTTTACTTATGTATGGAAAATTTGGTTTG
>CP092880.1:54180278-54238692 GCA_030710605.1 Cordylochernes scorpioides
ATATTAAGTATTAACCCTTAATTACTCGCGTCGAGACACAGGTCTCACCTAAAATTTTAATCGAAAAACTAAATACGATTTTCGAGTCCAAATAATTTGTAAGTTTTTGTAGCTTAAGATAGCATCGAAATAAATATTTTAGACCATTTGTTCTATCGCTTGGCCCCTAGAAGGAAGAAAAATAAAACAAAAAAGCCACCGCCGAGACAAACGTCTCGACGCGAGTACTTGCGTAATAATTTTGGTTTAGGTTTCATTTTCCGGCTGGCTCTATCTTCGTAAAACAGTAAGTTATTGTTCTTCTTCTAAGTATATTTTTTGTTCCTAAATATCCTAAATTCTCTCTCTCTGTCTCTCTTAGGTATTTAGAATTTATTTATTTTTATTCAATATTTTAATACTAAATATTTCCTAAAATATATATTATATTATAAAAAATGGCTAGTACTTCTGAGAGGAATCAGAGTGAATCCGACATGGATTGCAATGAAATAATTTGTGATTTATCCGATACTTCTGATACCGAAATTTATAGTTATCATGACACAGATTCTGAACAGAATTCAGAGGCGGATGAAGAATTACCAAATGATGATTCTGAATTTTATTTTGGAAAGGATGGTGTCACAATATGGAAAAAGACAATGTGGCAGAAAACCGAGATTCGTACAAGAAGTGTAAATATAATTTCTCAATTGCCAGGGCCTAAATCTGAAGCAAAATCGATAGAATCGGGATCGGATGCATTTACAAAAATAATTGATAATGATATGGTACAAAAAAGTGTAGATTGTACGAATGCTTATATAAGCAATATCAAACAACATTTCTCTATAGAGAGAGATGCCAAATTAACTACTGTAACAGAAATCCTAGCTTTATTTGGACTTTTGATAATGTCAGGTGTCAAAAGAGCTGCTCATTTCACTTATAAAGAGCTATGAGCGGTGGATGGCTCAGGAGTAGAAATTGTGAGAGCAATTATGTCACAAGAACGTTTTTTATTTCTTCTAAGTTGCCCGAGATTTGATGATATTACAACAAGGAAAGAACGAAAAAAGCTGGACAAACTTGCTCCAATTAGAGAATTTGTAGAAGCCTTTGTATATAACTGTAAAAAGCTCTATACTCCAGGTGAATATAATACAATTGATGAGAAGCTCATTCCATTTCGTGGCAGGTGTGGCTTTAGACAGTATATGCCCAACAAACCTGCAAAATATGGGCTCAAAATTTATACCATTAGTGATGCAAGAACATTTTATACCTTTAATTTTGAAATATATTGTGGAAAACAACCCGATGGTCCATATAAAAAAAGTAATTCACCCGATGATATCGTAAAAAGATTGATCACTCCAATATCTGGGACAAGCCGAAACATAACAACAGACAATTGGTACACTAGTTATAAATTATCCCAAGATCTTACAGAACATAAACTCACTTTAGTTGGCACTTTGAAAAAAAAATAAAAAGGAAATCTCTAAAATATTTCTGCCCAATAGGAATAGACCAAAATATAATAGTATATTTGGCTTCACTCAGAATACCACCCTTGTATCTTATGTCCCAAAAAAGAGCAAGGCTGTTCTATTGCTCTCAACAATGCACTCAACTCCCACAATTGACTAGGAAAGTGGATTCAAATTAAAACCTGAAATTGTAACATTTTATAATTTGACTAAAGGCGGGGTTGACATGGTGAACCAAATGTGTGGAACTTATTCTGTTGGCCGTCGAACCAACAGATGGCCTCTATGCCTATTTTTCGACCTACTAAATGTTGCAGGCATAAATTCAGAAATAATTTTCAAGTCTTTAAATATAAATTCACCTCGAGTTCCAAGAAGAATCTTTTTGAAAAATATTTCCCTACAATTATTCCAGGATCATTTAAAAATTCGATCCCAATTGAAAAACTTGCCAAGAAGTCTCCATGACCTGATAATATTGCATTGCAAGAAAGCTGAAAGTCCAGAGGTAAGTTATATATATTTCATAAAATTATTTAAAGTGATAAACATAACAATCTTTTGTTTACCACAGATCGAAATGAGTGTATAGTCAGAACCTAAGAAGCGAAAATGGTGCTATGTTTGCCCAAGTACCAATGGTAGTATGACACAAATTATTAGCTACAAATGCAGGAGACACATCTGTCAACGTCATTCTTCGAATATTTGCAAAGATTGCGAATAATATCCGTCTGCAACTTTTAATAGTAGCCTATTTGTAAAACTATGTCAAACATTCATTGTTTTTACTATAGTCATTGTTTCAATAAAAATAAATAAATATAAAAATATTTTTTGCCTTAATTCACATGTGTCATAAACTACACACAATTACGAATATAATGCAGCCTAATTTTCAATCAAAATATCAAAATTTAACAAATATTTCAGTTTTTTAAAAGTGAGACCTGGATCTCAACGCGAGTACTTACGTAACAAATATAGGCGCGAGTAATTAAGGGTTAATAGATTAATACATTTATTATTAGGAATTGGACGATGAATTGGATATTTTTAATCTATTAAAAATGTATAAAGAGTACAAGATTGAGAAGTATGGTGTTAAGGGAGACCAAGACTTGTTCAAAAACAGCGAAACTAAAAAGATGAAGAAAGTATTTTAAAAATAAGTTATTTTTTCTCTTTTTATACAGTCGATATACTCAATTATAAAACCTATTGTATACAGGATCAAATAACATAAAAGACCAATATTTTATCCAGTCCCTAATCCCAAATATAAATCTAATAGGATACGGTACAATTTTTGTAGATTATAGATTAGAAAAGAAGGTAAGAAGAGTTTTCTAAGTACTCTTGTAGCGGCTCCCAAATATTAACTTTTCATATTTTCATCATAAGTTTTAATTTGTTCAATACCTATTTAATTTAAATATTAAATTAAAATGTTACGATGTACTAGAGCGCCATCTGTTATCAAATTATAAAACTATTTTAGAGGCGTAATATTCTTTTTAAAATAAAGCAATTTCTACTGTCCTTACTGCGATGGAAAAATCCATCGCAGTAAGGACAGTAGAAATTGTTTTATTTTAAAAAGAATATTACGCCTCTAAAATAGTTTTATAATTAAATTAAAATATTCATAAAATATACTTTATTAAAATTATATAAATTAACATTAATATCACAGTATTTGTTGTCATAATAATATAATAAAATAATTAAACATCATTCTAAATATAAATCATGTAAAATGAAAATATTTATATATGGTTCAAATCACATTAATAGGTACCGCTCAGCAAGAGCAACCTAGTTCATGATAATTGAACAATGATGACTGTCGGGAATCGAGGGAATTACCCACTCGTCCATATTTATATATAATATATCAAACACATATATTTTACGATGTACTAGAGCGCCATCTGTTATCAGTATTTAATTGTATTAATATTTTAAAATTGTATAATATTAAAATGTTATTTGATCACGACAGATATATAAAAAAAAAGAACGTCAACATGTATACAACAATTTAACCCCTTCTGATAATTTGTAATAGATAAATGTAATTAAAAGTTGATTTTACGAAAAATAATTTGTTGTCGGACTCCGTTTGGAATTACAAACCAACCAGCAACAATTGGTGAGCCGGAATTAAAAATAACAATTAAATCAAGAAGAACAAACATTATTTTTAGAAATTCAAGATGGCGACCGAAGAGAAGATAACGAGCGGCGGCGGAACGGAACCCTATCATGAAGCCTGCAAGGTAAGCATTAAAATACCCCCATTTTGGCGCGAAAAACCTGAGATTTGGTTTTATCAAATTGAGGCTCAATTTTCCATTAATAATATAACTAGTGAAAAAAACTAGGTTCAACTATTTGATATCGCAGTTAGAACCTAAATATGTTGAACACTTATGGGACATAACCTCGCCAGAGGAAAATAAATATTCTTTTGCTAAAGAAAGACTTTTGAATCTCTTTAAAGAAAGTGAAACTTCCCGTATCAGACAACTCATTTCAGGAATAGAACCAGGGGATATGAAGCCGAGTCAGCTTCTGCAAAAACTGTGTTCATTGTCTCCGGATGACATTTCTATCAATATGATGAAAACCATCTGGTTAGAAAAACTTCCACAGACCATTAGAAGCATAATTGTTGCAAGTGAGGAAGATCTGGATAAGTTAGCTGTAATGGCAGATAAAATTTCTGATCTAAACCCTTCAGCTGAAATTTGTTGCACTAATAAATCTAATAACAACACTACCGAACTTAAAAAAAAAATAGAATCCCTTGAACTACAAATTGAGAAACTTACACTAAATCAACGTGGCAGAACCCGCGAAGTGGTAGCTCTAGTGGTCGTTTTAACAATCGTAGCCAATCAAGAAAAATATATAATCCTAAAGGAAAATTTTGTTATTGCCACTTTAAATTTGGTAAAAGATGTACCCCTTCAAAATGCATCCCACCATGTGAATGGAGATCGGAAAACTCCATTCAGCAGCAGAATTAGCGGTAAGCTCTGCTGCTGAACAAGTCATCCATTACCGCAAATCTCGCCTATTTGTCCAGGACAAACAAACGGGATTGCGTTTCTTAGTGGACAGTGGTGCTGATGTCAGCTTGATACCCGCAAAAAGTGAAGACAAAAAGCAAGCTGAACTCAAGCTCTATGCTGCAAATGGTACCAAAATTGATACTTATGCTACAAAATTGCTCGAAATTGATTTGGGCCTGCGTAGAGATTTCCATTTATAATTGCAAAAATTGATAAGGGAATTTTGGGTGCTGACTTTCTAAATAAATTTAATCTACTAATAGATATACACGGGAAAAAATAATAGATGCAAATACCAAACTAGCCGTGAAAGGACAAATATCTGCCATTTCTGAAGAATTTATAGTTAGTGCGACCAACAACACTGATGCAATAACCAGATTGATTTCTAAATACAAAAACCTTTGTACACCCAATTTGGTACCAGCCAAATTATTGCACAAAGTCGAACATCAAATCACAACAACAGGTCCTCCTGTGTTTTCAAAAGCAAGACAATTGGACACAAAACGCCTCAGAATAGCAAAACAAGAATTCCAATATATGCTGGAAAATGACATTATTCGTCCATCCAAGAGTTAGGACCTGGATAGCATCGAGAACAGTTAGGAACTCGGCACCATCGGAACAAGTTAGGAGCTCGACACCATCGCAGACAGTTGTAGCTCGCCACCATCTTCTCAGCACCCAGATAAGTCCAATCCTTAATATGTGAATAGCCATAGATATTAATCAAATACGTCAATAGAATAATCCCTCTCTCCCTTGATCGCTGGCCTATTTTCTCAATCCAATCCTGTGTCCTCGTTATTTTCCCCTGTGAGAACACCTTACTATTTCAGCCAAACGACTGCGCCCACATCAACCACCAAGTAAGTCAACAGGGTCAACGTACTACTACAACAATCATCAATCACTCAATCAAACAACAACTCAACCACCAAAAAGGCCCGAATATTATACATATATAAATATAATGTGGCGAGAGGATGATATTAATGCTAGATGCACTAGTGCGCCATCTGTTATGAAAATTAAAAACTATTTTAGACGTGTAAGATTCTTTTCGAGATTAAACAATTTCTACTGCCCTTACTGCAATGGAAAAAAAATTGCATTAAGGGCAGTAGAAATTGTTTAATTTCAAAAAGAATCTTACGCGTCTAAAATAGTTTCTAATTTTCATGATATTCATGTACCAAAAGTGGCATCTCTCCCTACATATGTATGTGCATTATTTCAATGCATTTATGAAGGAAGAGGTGCCTCTTTTGCTACATGAATACCATCCTCCCGCTACATTATGTTGGAATCTGGCATGAAAATCAGCCGTGATACAAGGTGTGTCCAATAAATAATGAGACTGGTCCAAAATAAAGAAAAAATAGAATGATTAAAAAAAATGTATTGGTATTTTTCAAAATAGTCCCCTCCCGCATCTATACATAATTTCCATCTCTTCTCCCATGATTTAAAACATTTAGAAAAGGCATCTTTCAGGATGTTCTTCAAGACCTTTTTCGAATTCGCTATGATGGACTCTCTAGTGTCAAATCTCCTTCCTTTTAGAGCCATTTTGAGTTCTGGAAAGAGAAAAAATCATTTGGAGCTAGGTCTGGGGAATAGGGAGGTTTTTGAAGTATTTGGATGCCGTGTTTAGCCAAATAAGTCAGTACAGATGTAACGGTGTGTGGTGGTGCATTATCATGATGGATAATCCAATTTTTGGAACTCCACATTTCACTTCTTTTCAGACGAATTGATTCACGTACACGTCTCATAATGTTTAAATAAGACTCCTTATTGATTGTTTGACCTTCCTCTAGATATTCATAATGCACAATTCCCTTTATGTCAAAGAACGTGACCAATAAGACTTTGTTTTTTGACTTGCAAAGTCGGGATTTCTTCGTTCTTGGTTCATCTTTTCCTTTCCACTCTATGGATTGGCGTTTTGTTTCCGGGTCATACCCGTAAACCCATGTCTCGTCTCCAGCTATTACTTTTTCCTTCCAATTAGGGTTTTCTTCCACCATTTCAAGCATTTTTTTGGCAACTTCAACGCGATACTCCTTTTGTTGGATTGTGAGCATTTTAGGGACAAATTTTGAAGGTGTCTTCTTAAACTGCAAGTCTTCTTTAATTATCGATCCAACTAATGATTTTGATATCCCCGTTTCTTCCTCAATGTCCCGTAACCCTATTCGAGGATTTTCTTTTATCAAATTTGAAATTTGGCTCACCTTTTCAGGGTTCCTGTGCAGAATTGGACGTCCAATACGCTTCTCATCTTTCACCGATTCCATTCCATTTTTAAATCCTGAAAACCATCTAAATGTGGTGGGCTTATTTACATTTTCATTTCCAAATGCCAATTTCAACAAATTTAAAGTTTCTGAAGCCGATTTCCAAATTTTGTAGCAAAATTTAATACAAATTCGCTATTCGAATTTTCTATCCATTACAAATTAGAAGTTGTTATGAAAGGCGTTCTTTTTACAAGCTTACAATTTATCGATTGCGCGAGCAATCACGTGATGTGATATACCGCAGTGTAGCTGAAGCTTTCTATTTTTTTAATAGACTTCAAAAATATATATATAATTTCATTTTTTCTTTGTTTTTGACCGGTCTCATTATTTATTGGACACACCTTGTATTTCACCAGTTTAAATAACTTTTTGTGAAACTCCTCTCTCGTAAGATGTTATGAAATCGCATCTGTATTGATGAAGGCCATAGCCCGAAACCACAGTATACAGGTTGTTGGCTTTTGTCTGAATTTTCCAAGACTGGTGTTGTGGCTCATTCTTCCTCATTATCTTTCTGTTTAGTACGGGGGTTGTGAACAAAATATATTATACTGATGCATATCTATTTTTGAAAATAGATCAATCCATAAATAAATCTTTAAGTAAAAATGCATATATTGAATTGAATATCATTTATTTTACCAATATTTCAGTTGGCTGAACGCCAACCTTTATCAAGGTATTATAACATTTTAAAGTGTGTCAACAAAAAACTCAGCGCTACATAACGTCAAAAGAATGTGGCGCTGAGTTTGTGGTAGACACACTTTAAAATGTTATAATACCTTGATAAAGGTTGGCGTTCAGTCAACTGAAATATTGGTAAAATAAATGATATTCGATCCAATTGATGCATATATGAAGAGGGAGGTGTTACACACACTTTTAGAGTATTTAAATAAATAAATATATTTTTTTTTCGAGAGAGGAAAATATATTTTTGTGCACAAAGAAAGCACCTCTCCTATTTAAACACTCATCAGAACAATGTATTGTATTTATCACCCCTGTGCAGGTTGATTACAGGAGCGGCTATCGTTTGAATGTTGGCTGAATAAATATATATCGTAATTTAAACAATGTGATATGTAAGTAATAAAGTATAACGTCTTTTCTAGTCGTCTCAAAGTGACACCAGCTTGCCACTGGACACCCGGGGGATCCAGAGAGGAACAAAGAAGGGGCGTTGGTCCGGATGTTGACAGTTAGTTAGGTTACAGTGGATATTTTCGGACAGGCCCGCGGAGTTCTAGGTAGTTATCATCTCACGGCGGCTCTCGTGGCCGCCGTTTAGGCTCCTCTCTGCCCCCGCGGCTTCATGCAGGACGCCGAGCTTTCCTCTGTTAATCCTCAACTTTCTCCTGGTCCTGGTGCCACGTGAAACGTACTAGGAGAGCGTCTTTTGATCCCAAACCTTGTCCTTACTGTCCCGTGCGGACTTCCCACTCTGCACGCCTTGCCACTCAACCCCGACTGCTTCCAACTCACTTGTTGGCTTACCCGGGTTTACGACATATATATATTCGAAAAAGAAAGAATAAACAATATTAAGGTAAATGGTTTATTTTAATTTTGATTTTCGCAAGCTTTCGAGCAAAATTTCTGCTCTTCAACGGGCATATACTTCTATATACAATATCAAGATCGAAAGATTGCGAAAATCAAAATTAAAAGAAACCCTTTACCTTAATATTGTTTATTCTTTCTTTTTTTCGAATAATTTCTAAGTAGCCATTACTCAAATATATATATGTAATAAGTTGTTGAGTTACTGTTGACTCTTGCTATACTGTGTTAACCGAGAGGAGCAGTCAGGATGTAGAGTTTTCCAGTACCTCTCTGCACCTTGTAAGACCTTTAAAAGTTCTCACAAAATACAGGCAATCGTGGTCGAGGCAGAGTGGAAAGCTTGGGAATGTCCACACAAAAAGCGAAGACACAGTTGCACTAAGAAAGTTCCATTAACAGATAAAAGTTGAGCTAGGAGCGAAAGATGGAGATAGAAGAGTTCTTACTAACTACATGTTAGATGAGATCGACCTGAGGTACGACCGACGCGGGCTTGCACTGAGGGTGAACTAACTGTATTTTTGGCTAAAGACGGGGGCCTTTTTATACCTTTTCTGAGAAAGGGGGTATTGCATTTCAGCACATGCGAGAGGGGCGTGGATCGTCTGGCGAAACTGTACACTGGCGCCGTGGCCGTTTCCATCTTTAGACTTTGTTGTTTTGGCAATACTATATGCTCGATCTCTGCTTTAGCTCAACTCTTAATCAATTACAGAGTTTATTTATTTATCCTGTTTGTACAAATTGCATTACATATGATGATGTAAAGACACATGTCAATAATACGTATAATCATTAACAGATGTGTTTCTATTATACAACATTAAAATCTTGTTATAAGTTATTTACAATAGGGTTTGTTGGCTTAAATTACCATATATATATAATATAAAGTTTCGGGAGGATGATATTCATGCCTAAGTAACAGTCTCCATTACAATATTCTAAGTTGATTTTTTTGTGGGGTTTTCCACCCCGAGCAATCACAATACAGTAGAACCTCCCTATAAAGGACACCTAATTGCAGAGCCAAAGTGTCTTTTAGAGAGAGGTGTCCTCTTACCGAATAGTTGTTATATATTAAAAATGATAATTTTGCAAATAAAATATGTCCTTTATAGAGAGGTGTTATCTAGCGTGAGTGTCTTCTCATGGAGGTTCTACTGTATACACTTTTAGCTAATTAGACAAAATGGTCAAGTGACAAGTCGCCCGTTCTAGGGCGTCTCCAATTACAGGAAGGAAGATCGAGGGGCCGTAAGGGGGAGTCAGCAACGTCTTATGATCCCGGAGACCTTGCCGAGGAGGAAGGATGGAATTTAGGTCAATTGGACAATCTGGGTGTCGCCATATTTAACCAAAGGAACATTCATTCTCCAAAAAGGAGTCTCATGGTTTTAGCCGATGCCATTGGATTTACTAGCATAGTACAATAGTTCTTTAGGGTTGTCTAGCAATAGGCAAGACTTCACGCAAATGTATCTCTCATTACATTCATTATTTACACGAAAGAATAAATAGAGAATTAAGGAGAGAAATATGTATATTATGTATAGATGCATTTATAGGAATCAAATATTAATTTTAAAAAAGCAATTATTTAAAAAAACGAAAAATAAAAAGTAAACGCGGGCGCTTCCTTATTACAATAAAACTGGCCTAAGAACTTTCAAGCTGAAGAGAATTTTCCTCATGTCCCTAAATAGAATAATAAAATGAATTGAATAAAATTGGTTTATTCAATTAATATAATTATTTTATTTAGGGTCTTGAGGAAAAGCATCTTTGACTTGAAATTTCTTAGCCTAGTTTTATGGTAAGTGCTTCGAGTTGTGTGTGTTTAGCGTTCATTTTTCGTATTTAAATATATAATATAAACAATTTAAATTCATTCATTAAGTTATTTATAAGTGAATAAATGGATAACATTATGAAACTATGGAATGAAGTGAGTCCCAACAATCTCATAGCAATGTACGGGAGCATCACTCCTTACTGCATGACCATCACATTTTTATAAATACGAAATGAAACTATTGAGCATGCATTTTTCTTTTAAATATAATACGAACATTCTACTCTTCTCACTGCGTTATAAAATATTGGGAGGGTCTGGCTTATCAATGGGGAACCTTCTCAGTTTTTTTTACAGTTCAATCCACCATACTACCTTTTAGAACTCTACTATTGTATTAATTGATTCTGTTCTATTATTGTATCGGATGAGTATATATCCGAAATTCAATCAAAATATTAACATACAAGTTTTGAGAGAGGACAGTAGAATTCCTCCACCTTCAGTGCCTTCCTTTACTGAGGGTGGACCACATGGTCTCTCCATATCTCCCTCCTTCCGTGCCTTCTTCTACTGAGGGTGACTGGCCACATGGTCTCTCCATATCTCCCTCCTTCCGTGCCTTCCTATACTGAGGGTGGGCCACATGGTCTTTCCATATCTCCCTCCTTCAGTGCCTTCCTATACTAAGGGTGACTGGCCACATGGTCTCTCCATATCTCCCTCCTTCCGTGCTTTCCTCTACTGAGGGAGGGCCACATGGTCCCTCCATATCTCCCTCCTTCAATGCTTTCCTCCACTAAAGGTGGACCACATGGTCTCTCCATATCTCCCTCCTTTAGTGCCTTCTTCTACTGAGGGTGACTGGCCACATGGCCTCTCTATATCTCCCGATCTCCTGCCATTCGCTTTATATCCTCAGATTTACGTCGTCTAGTCCATTGTTTCAGGTCGCCCATAGATATATATATAGGTGTGTGTGAGTATGTGGCAAACAACTGGTATAGTGTTCATAAGAATGGTACGAGGATACTGAGCATTGGGCCGCCGACACAGGCAGAAATAGCCATGGTGTGGAGCCCTTTCTTAGCTAGCTTCACGTTGGTGATGAGATCTGCACCATCCAATAAGTATCATGCCTATGGTGTAACCATGTCAATTTACCGCCAATGCTGTTGCCCCAGGCAAAGAGAGTCAAGCCGAGGATGGAGTCGCTCAAATTGAGATAGATGCCAATGGCCTGACACAACACAGACAACATGCCAATATAATATAACTTGGAATACACACGGAAAACTAGCTATTCAGAAAAATAGTTCTTTATTATTATTATGAACAGACTATTCACACTCAGGCCTTTCGAAAAGCCTTTTGGCTCAAATATTTATCTTGTTACACAAGGCATATTGAAAGATGCTTATCCATTATGAGAGGTTTACTTTAGATCTAAAAATTGGTATATATATGTGGTGTATACATTTGCGGCGCGACGGTAAATAGATGGCGTCTAGTTTTATTGTTTATTTTGATGTGAGAGGCGCCCTTTATTTTTATTGATCATTATCTATAAGGCAAAATGCTCATCTATATTTTGGCCATCGATTTGACTTAGCTACTTTGCCAGTAAAATACCTCTTTAGAATATTGGGAATATTTCATTTGATCCATTGTGGATCTCATTAAATAAAGCCCGCCTTGGTCTCAAAAGGAATATAGCCCGAAACCATGATCTCTAGGTAGGCGCTTCTCAGTTTGCCAAAACTGGTGTTATGGCTTTGTAACTGAGGCCGTTAGTTTGCAGCGACGGTTAATAGATAGAGTCTAGTTTTAACGGGAGTGGTGATCTTTATTTATCTTATCGGTAAAATTTCCATCTCTATATTACAATTACAATTATTTTATTTCCAAAGCGCTATATCCCGCAAGGGATACTTGCGCCAAACAAGGAGAAAAGTTTATTTACATATGTTATTTACATTATTCAACGCACTAAACACTAGAGATCCAGATTTTGTAGAAAGTTTAAAAGGGAATATAAAATGAATTAAACTTTAAATATGATTTTTTTTATCGGAAATCGAATCGTTAAGTTCACAAACAACTAGTTCATTCTTCATTCTATAATCTTGGAATGCTGGGCAATCGATCAGTAGATGTCTTGAGGTTTGTTCCACCATACCACAAAAGCAACTTGAATCCTCCACTGCCTTTATTCTTTTTAAAAAACTTTTGAAATTTCCGTGGTTTGTAACAAATTGAGTATTATAAAAATTTGGACGAAAGTACTTAGGGATTTCCTGGGGAAAAAAGCTTAAGAAAGTATTATTTGCTTCATTTTTCAGAACATTCATTCTTGATTTGAGAAAGGTATCTATAATTCCTGGAATAAATGGGTCATATATTTGTTGATCATCTGTGGATATGTTTCTCAGATCACAAATATCATGATTCTGGATTCGATAAAGTCTGAGATCAGAGGAATGTTGGCCAAACTATGAAAACAGCTATATGATGTGGATTTATAGGCTTGTATACACCATGCCAGTATTTGATATTGGATTGAATTTAATTTTTGTAAACATTTTTTATTTAAATATTTGAACCAAATTTAGGCTCCATATGTAAGTATTGGTCTGAAAATGGATTTATATAAAGTTAGCCTTTTCTGGGTGCTTAGACCCCAAGATTTCCCACAAATTGAGAAGAGGTAATTTTTAAAACGTTTTGTACGATTTACTATTTCTTCTATGTGGTATGTAAAATTTATTTTGTTTCTTCTTCTGTGATTTGCAATTATTATTCCTAAAATTTTGGTCTTCAGAGTTGGTATGATTATTTCATTATTAAATTTGATTGGGATTTTTTCTTTGTTATGTAAATAAAGTATATTAGTTTTTTTTAGACTTATTTCAAGTTTGTTACTCTTACACCATACATTAATCGTATATAATGCCTTTTCTATAACTAATTTCAGGTCTTTGCAATTGTTGTGCCAGCATATAATTGATACATCATCCGCATAACATACCACTTCACTATTAGGAACTTGATATTTGATCAAAAGATCGTTTAGTAATATTATACATAGTAGTGGAGATAGCGGGCCACCCTGCGGACATCCCTTTGTAATTTGTTTATTTATTGTTAAGTTCTCATATGTAAATTTTGTTTTCCTCGATTTGAAATATGATTGAATAATCCTTATTAAATTTCCCGGCAAATTATCTTCATCTATTATTTTTAAAATCGCAGGCCACCATGCGTTATCAAAGGCTCCCGCAATATCTATTGTGACTAGAGCTGTCAGTTCTTTGGTTTTGTGTTCCATTATTATATCGATTATATTATTCAAGGCTGTAATAGTAGATTTTGACTTGATGAATCCATGCTGTTTGGGACTTTATAAATTGTTTTGCTTATAATATTCAAAAATTTTCTTTTTAATAACTTTGTCGTAGATCTTAGACAGATTAGATGTTAACGAAATAGGTCGATAGCTTTTTATTGATTAGACGTTAGATTTGTTTGGTTTCATTAGAATTTTTAAAGCTGTCGTTTTCCATTCCCTTGGAAAATATCCCATCTGAATACATTTATTTAATAACGAATGTAGCACCGGAAGTAACAGAGTCTTTGCGTATTTTATCATGTTATTACTGATATTATCTTGACCTGGTGACTTTTTAACATTGCTATTGTCAATTAGATATTCTATTTCTTCGGTATCAATATGGATAGTGCTTGAATTCCTTAGAAAAGGTTCGTAACTTCTAACCAATTCTTGTTGATGGTTGTCTTGATCAATTCTGTCATCTGCAATTAATACATTTATTATGTCTGTAATGCGTTTTTCTTTTTCTGATTCTTGATTGTTATCTAATATGGGAAGTCCTTTTTATTTGTTTGAGGATTTGAGCTTTTTGAAAATTTTATATGCGTTACCAAAAGGATCATTTGATTCATTTTCTTCGATGAAATTTTTCAAACTATTTCTCTTTGCTTTCTTTATCATATTATTAAATTTGTTTCTGAATTGTTTAAATCTTGTTGCATCGATAGTCTTACTGTGATAAAATAAGTTTCTTACGTAATGAAAATGTGTTTTCATTTGTTCAAGTTCTTTATTCCACCATTTTATACCTGCATCGTATGTGTAGTTGTTTGATTTTACTTTTAATGATATGTAAGCTGCTTCTATTATGTTATCCGTGAGTTTGTTTACAACTTTATCAATATCCGTGCAATTTTCCAACATATCTGTCTCGTTCTTTAATTTGATAAATTCTTGATACTTGAGATTTTTGGAAAAATTTGTCCAGTTGGCGTGTTTTTCATTGAATTTCCATGTAGAATTCTGTTTATCTTTTATATAATTAAATTTTGAGTGAATTTCAAATTGAATAGCCAAATGATCAGAAATATTCGTCAGTGATGAGGTGGTCCAATGTCTGATCATATTTATTGAAAGTCTATTCGAGATTGTTAGATCTACTATACTTGCCCCTCTACATGTTGGAGTTTTATCGTTGTGAATGTACAAGTGATTTTCATTTATTATTGTTTGCAATTTGTAACCATTTGAATTTGTTATTTTGTCGAACCAATTTGGATGACGGGAATTTAATCTTCGCATAGGACTATTGGGTTATTTGAAAAAGTATTGATCAAGTTTCTTATAAAATCTAAGTGAGTATCATTACAGGAATTGGGATGAAAGTAAAAATTTGCGATTATCACAAACGAATTTGAGGTTATGACAGATATTGCAGTACAGAATTGATTTGTAAAATTATCTAATTTTTTGAATTTTATATTTTTATTCACAATTATTGTTGCTGTGTAAATAATTTCTGAAGTCTTCGAATAAATTATTGGTGAGTCTAAATCAAATATAACCTGTTTATTTAAAACATATGGTTCTTGAAGTAGTATAATATCGGGTGGATTATTATTCGTTGAAATTGTAAGTTCTATATCTCTATATTGTGTATGTGTGACGGACACAATGCTGGGCAAGAGAATGAGACTGACCTTTAGGGAAAAAATGACGCGGTGACAAAGATGATAGGACCAGCCGAAAGAACTGAAGAGGGCCATCCAGCTGAAGATGTGGTGACCTCGAGGGGCGCAGTCACTTCTGGTAAAGACCATCACCAAGACAGCGGCGACCAGTCCGCAGGCACCCACGGGGACCATCAGGGGAATGCTGACCTCTTTGCCGTGGATAAATGTTGAGGCATCTACGCACCAACCACTGTTGTCATCCATGTTGGCATAGTCCAGCTGAATCTTCTAAGAGATACAGAGAAGGAATGGAAAAGGATAGAAAGAAGATAATTCGAATTTGCAAAAAAGATCTAAACCAAATAAATTAATAGTGTGTTACGTTTCAGTATCAGCGTTGTTACCATCATCAGACAAAATAATAAAAAAGAATCAAATTTTATTCTTTGTCTGATGATGGTAACAACGCTATTACTGAAACCGTCACACACTTTAAATTTATTTGAATTAGGTCTTATTTTCTCGTAGATATAATTGTGCTTTATTATGCTTTGTCATAGAATTTGCAGTTATATGACAGAAAATTGATTCAGAAATATAAACACTTAGAGCTATGATAATTTTGAAGTGGAAACATATAGATAGGTAATAAATAAACGTTCTTCCCTCATTTATAATACACCAATACCTCGCTTTGCGTTTTTTTCGAAGTTGCGTCGCTGCTTAATTTTTACTGATTTTCACTGTGCGTCGTTAGATTTTCGAAGTTGCGTTGTTTTGGATTCGAGTCTTTAATTTTTTTCCTAAAATATGGCAACACCTTTGTTTTTGATTGCGCCATGCCATCAAATTTTATTTACACTTTGCGTCGTTTCAATTTGCGTCGTGTTTTTTTGGAACGTAACCCCGACGCAAAGCGAGGTATGGGTGTATTATAAAATAAATAAAGCTTCTAAGGTTAAGTTTCTTGTTCAAATTTTTATTTTCAAGCTTTCAGACTTGTCAGTCCTACAACAGGATTATCACGATTAAAAATATATGTTATATACTATTTTATTTAATTAAAAAGGCATATATTGGATCAAAATATCATTTATTTTACCATATTCTGATCCAATATATGCCTTTTCATTTAAAGATTTATTTATGGATGGCTCTATTTTCAAAATACTATTTATATATACAAATTAATTTTTACATATTTAAATATTAATGATATTGAATCTTTGTGTGTATAATGAAGGTAATACATATTTTATCCCCTTTCAATATCATTAATATTTAAATATGTAAAAATTAATTTGTTTTTAAAATAGTATATAACATCTATTTTTTATCGTGATAATCCTGTTGAAGGACTGACAAATCCGAAAGCTTGAAAATAAAAATTTGAACAAGAAACTTTACCCTAGAAGCTTTTTAAAAAATAATATACATAGGTAATGGCTATTCTCCTGCTCTTCCTTCTAATACAAAGAATACTATACGTTTTGGGAGAGGGAAGCGAAATACAAAGACAAAAAAAGAAGGAACTATATATTGTATCTCTTAGCCGAACCTACTTCGTATAAGATGGGAAGTCTTAATAAAGACTGTGTTGATTGTTCAGGTGAGTCTTAAACTTTGCATAATTGAAACTGTTGTGTGTGTGTGTGTGTGTGTGGCCCATCTAAAGAGAGAGATTCTTGGATGTCTTTACTATAGAAATGAGCCTGGAACAGATTATTGCTATCCCTACACTACAGTTCCTGGTCTACATCCAGAGATATTTTAGGTTTCTTACACCATAATACTGGTGAAATATGGTTTATGGTATTTGCAACATCGTATCTGACTCAAACCCAGACTTTGGATGTCCTTACCAGAGTACTGAGCCTCAAAAGATTTGTGCTATACTTACAACAGTTCTTGGACTACATATATATAAACCTAAATCCAACAAATATTTATAGATGCTAGTCTTAGACGACGCAAAGACGACTATGGTATTACCATAGAGATCTCATCCAAAACCCAAACTCTGTAGGTTCAGGAGGCCATTGGCTGATGTTGTAGGCCTCCCAGATGAGAGGTTGGCGTTAAAGAAATTGTGATTATTAAGAACAGCAGGTTTCCCAAGATAAGTTTATTTTTAAAATTTTTATTCAAATATTTATCTCTTGTGCCCGAAAACAAAAGATATATGAATTAAAATTAAAAAAAAAAAGAAACCTATCTCTGTGTTTGTGTTTATATTAATTATCATATTTACAGCATGCTCTTCATACAATACATTCATGGACAAAACTTAAAGAAGTTGTATATTTTAGCATGTATATCGAGATTCAGACAATAACTCTTAAAGATATTGGATATACACAATGACCTTTATTGAAAACACATGAGATAACCAAGTGTGAAAAAAATTGTCTCAGTCTCCTTAAAAAAAAAAAAGACCTGCGACATTGAAGACAATACACTTTTTTGAGTTTTGTCCATGAGTATATATTCCATGAATACTTACATCCAATGTTAGCAACGAAAGTCGCAGGGGCCAGTAGACAGTTGACAATTGCCAGGGGCTTGTTCCAGTTGTGGTTATGACAGGAAGCGTCCACCACAGGGATGGTCATGGCCAGGCCGGTTTGGAGGAGAGCCTGGAGATACAATACTCTATAAAATAAGTAAATAAGCAGTAACAATGGGTTTCTTTATTCGTGAAAATGCCCGTAGAAGGATTATGAAGATCCGAAAGCTTGCACTTTTCACGAATAAAGAAACGCATTTCTACTGCTTATATTCTTATTTTAGACTCTTTATAGAAATTTTATCTTTTAATATCATACTATCCTTACCTCATCATACTCACTCCTTATCTATCCTACATATCACAGATAATGCTAAATGTTGAGGATGGAGTTATTCCACGCTTTATATCTTCGTTAATGTATAGGACGAATTTCTACAATACGTGAGCTGAAAGGAAAAAATAATTGAGAAACGCTTTGATAATTAGTGGGAAACTTTCCCAGCAATTTTGCTAATTTAATCCACCAGATATATTTACCTATAAAAATCACATCTCCCGGAAAAATAGACGCTAAAACTGACCTCTATCTATTAAAAAACAAAACATAAAGCCTCCAGGGAAAAGATTCTTTTAAAAATATTTTTTATTTAAAAATATCTCGAGCTTTCGGGCAAGTAAGCCCTTCTACGGGAGAAATATTTTGCATGATTAATGCGCCATTAAAATATGATTTGAAATTGAATAAATTTCTTTGGTTGTTTACATTTCTTTCAAGGCATAATCAACGCGGGCTTCTGTTGCGCGTGCTTCACTTGGGGGTTATGGGGTGGGCTCAGGGAATATAATCGTATAAACTTCCGGACTATCTATTCTTCTGTTAATGCTATTGTGCTTTCTGGATATGATGGATTTTATGATAAGTCTCTGTAGTCTATTGGGGATGTTGGAGTAATGGATCTTTGGTTCTGATAGGGAGAAGGAATGGTCTGTGTCTCTTATATGTTGTTATACTAAAGATCTACTGTCTTGATTATCGATATTTCGTTTATGTGTGTGTGTTCTGATATTCTTATATTTAAATGTCTGCCAGTTTCGCCGACATATTTGGTTTTGCATTCGTTGCATTCTATGGAGTATATGGCATTCTTAATATTGGAAGGATAATCAATGGTATTGTTCTTTGTTGTGGGATTTCTTAGTAATGAATTTAAATTAGGTGAGTTGCTGAAAAGGTTTCGATTCCAAATTTCTTCAGATGACGGGCTATAGGAATAGATACTGGTGAATAGGGAATACTGCTAATAGATTTATAGATTGGGGAATTCCGAATTTCAGAGGGGCTATAGAAATGTCTTAGAATAAATTGTGGGCGGCATGGAATTCTAGGCGGAGTCAGAAAACAAATTATTTATTGTAAAATAAACTTTTAATTACATTTATTTAATACAAATTATCAGAAGGGGTTAAATTGTTGTATACTACATGTTGAGGATTTTTTTGTATCTGTGTGTGTGGTCAAATATCATTTCTAGATTATAAAATGTTAGATATATGTGTTTGATATATTATAGATAAATATTTGCATTTTATATGATTTATGATTTATATTTAGAATGATGTATAATTATTTTTTTATATTGATATGACAACAAATAATATGATATTAATGTTAATTTATATAATTTTAATAAAGTATATTTTATGAGCATTATATATTTATAAGATGAATAATTTTAATATTTGAATTGAATAGATATTAAACAAATTAAAACTTATAATGAAAATATGAAAAGTTAATATTTGGGAGCCGCTACATCACTCCCCCGCCAGTGAAGGCTTAAAGTCGAAAACGTATGTGGCGTCCGTAGCGAGTGGTGTAGCTACTTGTTTTAGGTGTAGTTTCCTCAGCGCTGTAGGGCATAGGTGGCAGGATTGAAGAATCGTGGAAACTTTGAGAGGTGTTTTCTATGAATGCAGGCTTTAGTCTGTTGACAGAAATGACTTTGTCTTGGTCGTTGATTTTAACTATAAATGTCTTCGAAGATCTTGATACCACTGGAAATGGACCTTCGTATGGTGGAGATAATGCTCTTTTTACAAAATATTTTCTTATAAAGACGTGTGAGCTGGTGTCTAAGTCTTTATGAGAAAAAATATTGTTTTGGTTTGTTTGTCTTGTTGGTTGAGGTCGAATTCTACTCATATAATTTTTTAATTGAGTGGCAAAATTTGATGGATCGGAATTTTTAAATTCTGAATTGGTTAGTAAATCAGCTGGAAGATTTAAAGTTGTCCCGAAAACCATTTCTGCATTTGTGCATTTCAGGTCTTCTTTGTAGGATGATCTGATACCTAGCAGTACTAGAGGCAAAGCATCTATCTAATTAATAGTATATCCGCTTGCCATGATTGCAGCTTTAATTTGACGATGCAAGCGTTCGACAAGACCGTTTGCTGCAGGGTTGTATGCCGTTGTTCGTATTCTGTTGGTGCCAATGAGTGAAGTGAGATCCTTTAAAAGATGAAATTAAAATTCACGACCTTGGTCAGTAGTTATTGTTGCTGGAACTCCGTATCTAGAAATCCAACCGCGAAAAAATATTTTGCTACGCTTAGTGCAGTTTTGTCCGAAATCGGAAAGGCTTCAGGCCATTTTGAATATCTGTCTATAGCAGTCAAAATGTGGGTACAATTTTCAGAATGGGGTAAGGGGCCTATTAAATCAAGATGAAAGTGTTCAAAGCGAGTTGATGGGGGAGGAAAAATTCCGTGTTTTGTAATTGTATGCCTGTGAATTTTCTTTTCTGACAATCTGAACAGGACTTTGACCAATGATTATTGTTTGATTCATTTTGGGCCAAAAGTATTTTTGAGTTATTAGTTTTCTTGTTGCACGAATTCCTGGAGAGACAAATTATGGAGAGAATTAAAAATTTGTCGTCGGAAATTTTCAGGCACGAAAGGTCTGGGATTCCCCGTAGAAACATCGCAGTATATTAATTTATTGCAAAAAGGAACTTGTTGTTTTATTAATTTGATTGTTTGTGAATAATTTGAATTATTAATGAGAGTTTTTTTCTTTGTCCTTTTCTCTCTTGAATTTCAGGGAATACATTAAGATCTAGATTAACATTAGTGTGATTGAAAGTTTCAATTTCAATTCTTGAAAGGGTATCAGCTACAATGTTTTCATTTCCCTTAACATAGCGTATGTCCATGGAGAATTGTGAAAGATAGTTGAGATGACGTTCTTGACGAGGTGAACGTTCAGATTTTGATGTGAAGGCGTACGTTAGAGGCTTGTGGTTTGTAAAAAGCATGAATGTTTTTCCATCAAGAATGTATGAGAAATGCTTAACAGAAAGGAATGCATCTAGGAGTTCTCGGTCGAATGCTGAGTATTTCGTTTCTGCTGGGGATTGCTTTTTAGAAAAAAAAATGAAATTGGTTCCCATGCAATGTCATTCAGTTGTTGGAGGACACCACCAACAGCAACGTTGGAGGCATCAACCAGTACACTTAATGTAGAATTGGGTTGAGGGTAGTTTAAAAGTGAGTTTTCTGCAAGAGCATTTTTGATGTTTTGAAAAGCTTCTAATGTGTCTGAAGTCCAATTTAATGATGCATTGGGAAATTTAGTTTTTAAAAGTGAATAAAGCGGAGCTAAAATATGACTTGAAATTTTTATGAACCTGAGCGATCAAAACGTCATCAATGTAAACGAAGACAAAATCTAGACCTTTTGTTACTTCATCCATGAAACTTTGAAATGTTTGGCTTGCGTTTTTTAAACCAAAGTTCATGCGTGTGAATTCAAATAGACCAAATGGCGTAGTTATTGCCGTTTTGGGTATGCCTTCTTGGTTAATTGGAATATGGTGGTACGCCTTCACGAGATCTATTTTGCTAAAAATTGTACAACCATGAAGGCTTTGGGTGAATTTCAGAATGTGCGGAATGGGGTAACAATCAGGTTGGGTCACAGCATTTAGTCTTCTGTAGTCGCCACATGGTCTCCATTCTATACAATTTTTCTTAGGGACTAGATGTAAAGGTGATGCCCATGCTCCGTCTCCTCTCTTGCATAAACCTAGTTCCATCATGTGCTCAAATTCTGATTTGGCAATTTTAAATTTTTCTGGATTCAGCCGTCTTGGTTTGGAGAATGTTAGTTGTCCTTTTGTGGTAATATGATGAGTGACTGAATGCTTGACTGGTGTGGAATATGACGGAGGATTAGTTAGAGAGGGATAATGAGAGAGAATGTTCAAAAATTTGTCTTCATAGCTGTTTATTGAGTACTTCAGAGAAAGTGAGTTGAAATTTCTAATTGATGCACGCTTGCGTAGTTTCGTTAAAGAATCAATTATAAACTTTCCTTTGATATCTGGAATTATTCCAGAGTGTTCCATGAAATCAGCTCCTAGAATGGCTTTGTTTGTGTCTGCTATTATGAATCTCCATTTGGAATCTCTACGAAGACCTAGATCAAGATTAAGGAATCTTTCGCCATAAGTCTTGATAGGTGAATTGTTTGCTGCTGTGAGAGTAAATTTTGTTGGACCACGCCGTCTATCTTCAGGACGAGGAGGCAGGACACTGATCTCTGCACCTGTGTCAAGGAGAAAACTATATTTGTTGCGGTAGTCAGTGATAAATAGACGGTGGCCTTTATTATTGCTACAATCAGTAACCACCGGGCTTACTGATTGTTGTTGGAGTTTTCCTGCTGGTTCTTTGCTTTTTTGTTGAAAGTACAAGGTGAGATGCATTTTCTTGCATGGTGCTTGAATCGAAAATGATACCAGCACCAATAGCCTTTTGGATTGTACTTTCTATAACTGTTTGGGGAAGATTTTCGAGATGAATATGAGCTTCTGGATCTTGAACGAGATATTCTTTCTTCCTTCTTGTTAAGGTCAATTTTCAATGTTGAAATTTTCGCACGCAAAGATACCAGTTCCTTTTCTAAAGTCGAAGTACTTGAAGATCGTGCAGAAGTAAGCTCCGTCACTCTATCAGCTAAATCTGCTAGAGAGTTTAATGATGCTTGCTCTTGCGTTGTCAGAATTATTTGGATGTTTTTAGGTAAACGTTGCATCAAGAGCATTTTTTATGTTGTGTCACTGACGGCTTTGCCTTCTCCAACCAATCGTCTTAAGCGGCGTAATAATTGGCTAGGCAGTCTGTCTCCAAGTTCTTCTTGAGTCAACAGTTACTGTAGTTTTTTAAATTCGCTGTCAGCTGTACATTTAATTATGGCCTTCTTTAGCGCGTCGAATTTATTGTCTGGTGGAGGTGACACAATGAATTCACGTACCTCTATGGCAGTTGATGGAGGTAAAAGTGAAATTAGATAAGAAAATTTGGTGTCATCATTTGTAATTGGACTTGGCTTGTTCAATAAAAATTGTGATTCCAATGTTATGAACCACAATTCTGGATCGTTTGGGCAAAATTCGGGTGCTTTAATTGAATCCATTTTGAGAATATATTGTATTGAAAAAATTATATATCCTTAAGAGATATTGAAATTCTGATTATTATAATTATTAAAATTCAGAATTATAATTTTGAATTTGAATATTTTTATTTGATAAGAAAAAAATATTTGAATATATTATCAAGTTATAATTTTTAAATTTTAAGTTATATATATATTTTTAATTGCCAATTCAATGTGTATATATTTTTTTAAACATGGAAACTTTCTCCTTGGATTATAAATACTATAGAATAAAGCGATAGGAGAAAATAATTTTTAATCATGGCCTTCTTTAGCGCGTCGATTTTATTGTCTGGTGGAGGTGACAAAATGAATTCACGTACCTCTATGGCAGTTGATGGAGGTAAAAGTGAAATTAGATAAGAAAATTTGGTGTCATCATTTGTAATTGGACTTGGCTTGTTCAATAAAAATTGTGATTCCAATGTTATGAACCACAATTCTGGATCGTTTGGGCAAAATTCGGGTGCTTTAATTGAATCCATTTTGAGAATATTAAAAATTATTTTCTCCTATCGCTTTATTCTATAGTATCAATGTGTATATATGGTAATTTAAACCAAAAACCCCATATTGTATATAACTTATAACAAGATTTTCATGTTGTATAATAGAAACACATCTGTAAATGATTATACGCATGATTGACATGTGTCATTACATCATCATATGTAATGTAGTTTGTACAAACTGAGGATAAATAAATAAAACTCTGTAATAGATTAAGAGTTGAGCTAAAGAGATAGAAGTCAAAAACGTCTAAATTCGAGATAGATGGAAGTCACAAAACAACAAGGTCTAAATATGGAAACTGCCACGGCGCCAGTAGAATTTCACCAGACGATCCACGCCCCTGTCGCATTAACCTATAAATACAGTCACATCACCATCTGCGTGAGCTCTCGTCGGTTGTACCCCAGGTCCACCTCATCCAACATGTAGTCAGTAAGAACGTTTCTATCTCTATCTTTCGCTCCTAGCTCAACTTTTATCTGTTCACGGAACTTTCTTAGTGCAACTGTGTCTTCGTTTTTTGTGTGAACATTCCCAAGCTTTCCACTCTGCCTCGACCACGACTGCCTGTACTTTGTGAGAACTTTTAAAGGTCTTCCAAGGTGCAGAGACGTACTGGAAAACTCCCCATCCTGACTGTTCCTCTCGGTCAACAAAGTATAGCGAGAGTTGACAGGGACTCACACCATAGTTTAAGTCGACTGGATACCTCATCTCATATTTAGTCGACAAGATTCTACAAGAGGCTACTACTCATATCACACCTCTAGTCGACAGGATAACCAAAACGAAGAATGACACAACGAAGAAGGTAAGAAGCCTGTTCAGATAGAAGCGAGAAAGAGCGAAGATGGAGGAACAAACCGGCCATTCCAACGAAACGACCAAGCAATCTCTCCCCAACAAGAGATATTTACGGAAGAAACGCCGCCCCAAGGGATTTCCGCAGACCCGCTATAGATCGCCAACGCCAGGAGCAAGCTGTCAACCCCTCAACGACACAGCCGAAAATCCCACAAGACATGGAAACCGAGAAGCGATGTGGCCCAAACCCTGTGACAAGTTCCACACCTTCGGCCTGACATCGACAATGCTTAAGGCGACAAGCTGCATGCAACTTTATAGAAGTTACAAGCTTCTACAATCTCTACATGGAGCGACTTCCACGACAGCAGGAAAACAACTAAAGACCAAGTTTCCTGACTGAACAACCATCACACAATTTTAAGTTTTTAAAAACCTACCTTAACTTTATCCTCAAGTTCACAACTTGATTCCCCATAATTTTTGTATTTATATTTTCACTTTAAGCATTTTAAAATCAATTTTTACCTTTTTATATCATTTTTTTATTCAAATTTTAAAACTTTCACACTCTCATTTATCAAATTTACTTTAATTTTTAATCAGATTATAAATTTCAAGTTATTACTCTCAATTTTACTTAAAAAAAAAATAAATTCGCCCATCACGCCTTTTTACCAATTTACTAATCTTACATGCCTTTCCAAAATTTAATAAATTAAAATCCTCTGGAGTAACTTGATAAAGAGAGAAAAATCAAAGATAAGGAGGATAAGTTTCTTTTATGAACAAACAATCAAGCTTTCGGGCACAAAGTCGCCCTTCTACAGGAATAAAATATACAAAATCAAGATCCGTCTATATATATACAAATAATTAGCATAAGTAATAAATAAATATTAGAAATTAGAGAGATAACATTTAAGTTTTATGTCTGATGTACGAATCAGGTAAATCAAGTGAGACTCTCGTGTCTCGAGTGTAAGGCCTTAACAAATTATTTTTAAGAGATAAAATTTTATTTTATGTGTGATATACGAAATAAATAATAGGAGAAATGTAAATATGCTAATATTTGGTATAATCTGCTAATTAAAAATCACTAAGTTGTTGTATTAACAGCTTATGAAAATATTTCGTTATAAAGATCCGGAATATCAATGTACCTATTGATGCTATTATATTTCAGAGATAGTAGCGCCTCTACAACCAATCTCTTATATTTATGTTGAATGTTAGAAAAATGTGAACGGGGTTCTATTGTATTAAAAGTATGTTCTGTATTTGAAATATATCACAAAAATAGATAATAGATATACCACAAGCGTTTATTACAAACCGTCATTTTATCCATCATACATACATTTTTCTTCGTATTGCCCAATTAGCCATAAAATTAACACAGTCAAAGCATTAACTAAGCGCATATTCACTCATTGTACCACAGATATATCAAAACAGCAGGAAACAAATATCATATTATCACATTTATTGACATTGGGCTATCCAAAAAACTTTATTTTGAGACACTTTCATAACCCTTTACAAACAGCTGTTAATCATAGTTATAAATCTATTTGTACTATTCTTTTTCCCCTCAGAGCCTTAACATATCTAATTATCTAAAAAACTTTGGTATCCGCACCTTCTTTTCCAATACTCCTAATTTAGGCACTATACTTAGAAACCCTATCACCAATAACAGTTTCCCCTTAAAACCCATACACTTAAAGAATGCAGTCTACTCATTAAAATGTAATAATTGCTCTAGCTTATACATAGGAGAAACTGGTAGACATATAAAAGATAGAATTGATGAACATATCCGAAATATCAGAAATAACGACCCTAGATCCCTCATAGCCCAACATATTTCAAATACAGGACATACTTTTAATACAATAGAACCCCGTTCACATTTTTCTAACATTCAACATAAATATAAGAGATTGGTTGTAGAGGCGCTACTATCTCTGAAATATAATAGCATCAATAGGCACATTGATATTCCGGATCTTTATAACGAAATATTTTCATAAGCTGTTAATACAACAACTTAGTGATTTTTAATTAGCAGATTATACCAAATATTAGCATATTCACATTTCTCCTATTATTTATTTCGTATATCACAAATAAAATAAAATTTTATCTCTTAAAAATAATTTGTTAAGGCCTTACACTCGAGACACGAGAGTCTCACTTGATTTACCTGATTCGTACATCAGACATAAAACTTAAATGTTATCTCTCTAATTTCTAATATTTATTTATTACTTATGCTAATTATTTGTATATATATAGACGGATCTTGATTTTGTATATTTTATTCCTGTAGAAGGGCGACTTTGTGCCCGAAAGCTTGATTGTTTGTTCATAAAAGAAACTTATCCTCCTTATCTTTGATTTTTCTCTCTTTATCAACTTTCCAAAATTTACCTAAAATGGTACTATCCAAATCTACAACTTAAAAAAAAAAAGTCATTATTAATATTACTTTAAAAAAATTCTCATCATAACATAATTCTAAACTTATTTTTGTTTTTCTTAAGATTTTAGCTTCATACCAAAATACCATTGTCATATTCAATATTTTATGTGACGCCCCAATATAAACAATATAAATGTCCCAATTCAAAATATTTTTGTCACTATCACGACATTGCCCTTTTACAAGGATCATTTTCACGCTACCATAATCAGCGATTTAAAAAATATATTCAAATTTTAAATATATATTAACATAGGGGGAGGGGGGTGAAACGCATTTTTTTAAATTGCAAAAATCGAAAAATACAATATCTTCAAAAACACCACTAGGAAAAACAACTATCTTTCCCAAAACAAGTTAAAAATAAAAATCCCATCAACTACCACGCCAGTGGCTAAATTAAGTCACAGCCTTCCAAAACGATTACAATCGTTAATATTCGAGGATAAATACACTCCCTCGTCTTTTCCTTTTACATGCATATTTGATCATCAACAAATCTCTCTCAACAAATGTTACAACACTCACACATCACTTTATCCAATTGGCAACAATTATTTGTGCGCGACTTCACAAACAAATCAAAATTCGAGCCCCACGAGCTCCATAACGTCGCCCCACTAAACACTAAAAAAAATTCGCATTAAACATGCCATATCCACTAACAGTAAAAAATTCTCGATGTGTTTCATACACCCACCACCCATGACTAGTAAATTTGTTATTCATGGTAAAACAGGTTAGATTTTGGGCCAAAACAACGACTTCACGAGACACCTTTCTAAATCACTTCTCACTTCGTGTCACAGTGCAACACCACAAAACCTTTTCACTTTTCAGGCCAAAGACGCCTTCATGCCTGTGACACATCTCACCCCAAAGCGTGTCCACGTCGAAAGTCGCACTTTCTCCACACATCTAATCTGACATCACCGAATAACATTTTTATTAAGTCCGCAACAACGTCGAAACACACAACTACGAACATTGAGAAAACTATATTTTCAAATAGGCAAGAAATATGCCAACCTCAACAAAAAAAAAAAGAGAGAAAGTCAGTTTCAATTAAATGACAAACATAGCAAACCATCCCACATGTGTGACCATCCCAGAAATAGAACCTGGCAATTCCCGTGAAAAACAGGAAGAGTGACTGCGAGTAATAGGATCCCCCGAATCTATTTCAGTTACATGTCCCTGCTCAAGGCAGATGTTATTGACCGCTATCTTCATGATCGCCATTTTTTTAAAACACATTTTTCACAGTAACCATTTAGGTTTTATTACAAATCTCACCAACGCCTTAATCACAACACAACATACATTAAACATTTTACATGTTAATTTATATCACCAATTAAAACAATTTAGTTAAGTCTTATATAGACCTTATGACGCAAAAGAGAAATCATTCTCTACATATCACCATTTTGGACAAATGAAAATGTCATTTCACGTATTCCCTTCTTCGGAGAGTCATAAAAACACCGATGTTTACCAATGGGATATGATCTAGTTACACACCAAAGTTGTTACTTTTCTTCAAAAGAGACAATTTTTTGTTCAATTTTCCACTACCCATCATTTATCCAATCATTAATAACCTTTAATCACATTCAAATTTTTGTATAAAATCTTGAATATTATTTTTTTTTATTTTTACTTTTCAATTATATAATCAATTTTTAATCCAACATTATATTTCAAAAAAAAAAAATTTAATCAAATTTACTTTTCATGATATTATTTTAGTATTGCAAAATATTTAATTGTTTCAAAAATCATTTTTATTTTCTTAATTATTATATTTTTTGAATATTACATGCTTGATTTTGTCCACTTACACTTTTTTCCCGCAATCATATTTCTATATTTTTATTCACTATATTTTATATTTTTAAATACCTCTATTATATGACAATGTTTATCATCAACTATCGGGCATCTACAACAACCGTTTTCAACAATCATATTCTCTAACCACTTCCCTATACTTTTCATCACTATCCATTTCAGCCATTGCTTCACTTTATTTTAGAAACACGACAGCACTGCTTGGCTTTATTTTTTATTTCGTAATTTTAACAAACTCTTTGAACACAGTTCCCCAGATTTAAAATTCCCAACTTCTGGTCTGAACACGCTTCAAGAGTTAATTTCAATCATCTGCAGAGCCCAATCACCAACGCATACGCAAAACGTTCACCTTTTTCAACTTTCAACTTTTTTTTCAGCTCTAGCGGGCCACAATCAACCTTTGATTTCAAGTCAAGTCAGACCACCTACTGTCGCTGCAATTCTACTTATCGCATGGTTCTACCACCCCTTTCAATCATATTAATAATCAACTTTTCTTCAACAACTTTTAACCTAATAACCCTAAAATTGTGACAAAGCACTGTAACCCTTATATAGGATCTCAAGTGAAACATTGCCTAGGAAGACGCTCAAGTCTATATCCTCGCTTTGCACCTGGATTTGAGTATTTGGTTTACATGTGCACTCCAAACAATTGCATATTCTTCAACTACTAACCCTTTCCAACGCACGCCAATATTCTCCTAGAATGTGAATTTTTATGTCATCATTTTATTCAATCATAATTTCTTTTAGAATCAAACAAAAATGTAATTTTTATTTCACTTCTATATATCCAAACAAATCATCTTGTTATAGCCCTTTTTACCCTCACAGTTTAAATTAATTAAAAGATATTTCAATTACTTTACCTGTGTTAGAGAGGCTTTACCCGCTTAAACCCGGATAAACCCTTTCACTCCCGGGGCCCATCTATGGTAATTCAAACCAACAATCCCATATCGTATATAACTTATAACAAGATTTTCATGTTGTATAATAGAAACGCATGTGTAAATGATTATACGCATTATTGACATGTGTCATTACATCATCATATGTAATGTACTTTGTACAAACTGAGAATAAATAAATAAAACTCTGTAATAGATTAAGAGTTGAGCTAAAGAGATAGAAGTCAAAAACGTCTAAATTCGAGATAGATGGAAGTCACAAAACAACATCTAAAGATAGATTGGAAACTGTCAGGACGGCGCCAGTTTAGAATTTCGCCACCCTTCGCATCTGTTGAAATGCAATACTCCCTTTCTCAGAAAAGGTATATAAAGCCTCCGTCTTAGCTAAAAATACAGTCAGTTCACCATCAGCGCAAGCCCTCGTCGTTTGTACCCCAGGTCCACCTCATCCACCATGTAGACCAGTAAGAACTCTTCTATCTCCATCTTTCGCTCCTAGCTCAACTTTTATCTGTTCACGGAACTTTCTTAGTGCAACTGTGTCTTCGTTTTTTGTGTGGACATTCCCAAGCTTTCCACTCTGCCTCGACCACGACTGCCTGTACTTTGTGAGAACTTTTAAAGGTCTTCCAAGTCTGCCGAGAGGTACTGGAAAACTCCACATTCTGACTGTTCCTCTCGGTCAACACAGTATAGCGAGAGTTGACTGGGACTCACACCACAGTTTAAGTCGACTGGATGCCTCATCACAGATTTAGTCGACAGGATTCTGCAAGAGTCAACAGCAACTCATTACATATATATATTTTACATTGATTATATTTATTAAATTATTGTTAACTTTAAACTACTAATTCTAGAGTACAATTGAATGATCACTCTTATTATTTCATAACTGTTCCTGTGTGGTTTGCTTAACTACTTAATTAAAATATAAATTATTTCCACTTTTAACAACTTATGATACTTTATTAATATTTCCCATTATCAAGTCTACCTAAATCCTCACAGCTCAACCTATATTAGAACTCATCTTATTTAAAAATTCGAAACTATTTTAAACGCGTTAGATTCTTTTTGAAATTAAACATATTCTACTGCCCTCTACTGTTCTTGTTATTTTAGCTCTGGCTGGGTGCTGGGATCTAGCAGGTGAGTCGAATATTGTTGACAAGTTTGTATTTAATGCTTCTATCCTTCGAAGTTTTCTCAGTGAAAGAATTCAATTAGCTGATATTTCTCGAATATTGTACATTATAATGTAATCCTATAAATATTTTACATATATTACATCTCAATTCACTCATCTTTAAAAGTTAACAAACTTTCTGCTTATCTTCCATAGCTACTGATTTTCACTTAAAATGCATCCTATTTATTATGTTATAACTCTTCTTCAATAACAAATTTCTCTTTTTTTAAATTGAATTTGAAATGGAACTTTTATAGAATACGCGGCATTTCAAGTTCAATCAGATTACAAATACATACTCAGCTAAATTTAGCTTGGAATTCCATCACCCTCGAGGTCATTCAATCGACAAATCAATATGCATCGCCAAGAATAGATTATGAAAACCATCAGCTGGAGCAACGTATAAAACTGTCTTTTGAGAAGGTGATATCACATCCCTCAGAACCCCAATCTCTTTACAAGATGAAAATCTGTCTTGCTCTTGTTGTTTTAGCTCTGGCTGGCTGCTAGGAGCTGACAGGTGAGTCGAATATTGTTGATAAGTTTGTATTTAATGCTTCTATCTTTCAAAGTTTTCTCAGTGAAAGAATTCAATAATCTGATATTTCTCGAATATTGTACATTATAATGTAATCCAATAAAAATTTACAAAGAGAAATTTGAGAATATTTAGTATCTGATGAGAGGCCACCTCTCTTGACAACCCAGTAAAATGAAGTTATAATTGCAAATAAATTAAAACAAAGCCTTAATGAACGACCATCTTTGTGAAAGATCAGCGACCACAGAAAATCAGTTTCTTGTATATTATGAGGAAAATAAAAATACCATGTTTGAAATATAAAATGAAACATTGTGATGAATGTTTGCGAAGGAATTATCGAGCGCTTTAAGAATTAATAAATATACCCACCTCGTTTTTTCTGAACATTTTATTTTGTTTTTCATAGTAGATGAATAATAGATTATATATATATGGAAATTTATTTATTACATAATATATACTATGTGAAATATAGAGCAATCGGCAATTTATTCATTAATGATGGACTGGTTGTTTTGAATCAAATATTTCAATGATATCTGCCAATTTTATTCACTTTCTTTCTCTCTCTCTCTCTCGAGGTGCGAGGATGCACGGGCACGAGCTCCTGCCCCAACTCTAGAGGCTTGAAAATTACAACCGCCTCCGAAGAGAAGAAAATTTTTGAATTTTTATGGGGGATTCCCCACCCCTCCAAGCTCAAATGACTTTGGCTGAAAGCCATCGTCATCAACATCTGCTGATGCCATCAGCACCCCTCAGACTCCAGTGGTAACTGTGGGGCACACCAAAGAACCAGAGCCCAGAGCCCCCGAAAGAGGCCATCTGAAACGGCGGTAGAAGGTCAGAGCAAAAGAGGCCGCGTCCAATCTGTAGCCACCAGGCCAACTGCTGTCCCCTCTGCGAACAAGCCCCGAGTGCAGAGGTGCACCAAAACTCTGCAGAAACAGGCGGAGTTCAGAGCCAAGTCGGCGGCCGGTCAGGTAGACCAATGTGTCTACCTGGAATTCTCCCCAGAATTCAGCCAGGCGCAGTACTTCTTGACGCTGGAGGCGAAGCTGGGAAAAGGCTGCGTTTACCAGCTGAGCAAGATGGAGGGGCACATCCTAGTCGGTCTCTCCAGCGTGAAGCTCGTCGAGAGGCTCATCGAGGAGGGCCTGGACATTGGAAGTGCCAATCTTCGAGCCTTTCCCTTGAGGAAGAAGGCTCAGCGTATCGCCTTGGGCAACGTACTGTTTTTTATTACGGACGCTGACCTGATCGCGGCGCTCAAGCCTTACGGCCGTGTAACTTCCATCGTCCAGAAAATTATGGAGCTGGAGAATTCCTGCTGGGCTGACACTCGTCGGGAAGCCTTTATTACTCTGCACGACGGAGTTAGGCTCTCCCAGATTCCTGCCCGGCTGGAAATCAAGGTCAAGGGAATTATCTTGCCAGTCTACGTGAGTTACGGGATTCGCTGTTCCCTCTGCCACAGGCAAGGACACAAGCGGGCCAACTGTCCACAAAAGACTGGCATGACGGAAGACAAGCTGCTTTTTCCTGAGCGGACGCCTGTTACGCGCCCAATTGCCCGGAGCTAGCCGCTTGACTCTTCCTCCCAAGCCTCACCAGTAGCTGCGCCAACACCAGCAGCTGAAAACCCTTCTCCCCACCCTCACAGCCGTCGCAGTCCCTCCACCCAGCGACGAAAATGAGCGGACTAACGTGGATTCCAGCCCACCAAATAACACCCAGGGGCTTCCTCTATCCCAGGTTAAGCGAAATTTGGCCCATAAACAAATGGACGCTCTTATGAAGAACGCCAAAGCTTCTGAGGCCATCGCCAGCGTCCAGAAGGTAGGCTTGGAGAGAGAACAACTCCTCTAAGCCATTACTAATAATGGCCTCATGGACAAGCTTCTGGCCAACTCCAACATCCAGCAGAGAAAGGCCATCGACACCATGGCCACGGCTCTTATGGCTTTGACAGGGGGCACTAGCAACACCCTGTATAAAATGCTATCTTGCGCCAGAAACTCTGCTCGACACCCTAAATGAACTTCCGAGTTGCAACCCTGAACACGCGCGGCATCGCCGCTCTTCGCCGGAGAATTCAGCTCTGCTGTTTTCTCAAGGAGCATGAGATCGACATCTGCTTTCTGCAGGAGACGAACGTCATGTCCCTGGACGACGTAGGAGACCTCTGCCAAGGCTACAGCGCCGTTGTTGCTCCCGCAACAACCACCGTGGGATCAGGCATCGCCTGCGTCTTCGCGGCCGGCGTCGTTGTTCATCGGCAGCAGATCCTATGGCCTGGCAAGATGGCTGTCATCGACCTCACCGTCCGGGGAATCTCCATGACGTGTGTCAACGCCCATGTCTCTCATGCTCCTGAAGAGCGCTGCCGCCAGCTCCAGATCATCGCAGCTTTGGCGCGTGAAGAAGGTGCGTGGATCCTCGGTGACCTGAACATTTCCGAGGAATCGGCGAAGGACCTGGCATCAGGTTCAGCAGAAGCCCTCGCAGAGCTCCTGGACCAAGCCGACCTCGTCGACGTCGCCACCTTCTTCGATGCTGTACTGGAGCACACCAGGGTTGTTACTATCGGAAGCCGGGTCGACGCGCGTCGTCTGGACAGAATTATACTTCCATCAGGCTTCTGCGACCGCGTCACCCAATACCAAACGATCGACTACGCCTACTCGGACCACCGTTGTTAAAAGTCGTAACATACAATATGTAAATATATCTTTTGAATGTATGACTAGAAATGTAGATTTTTCTATTGAATGTAAAAATTGTTATTATGTAAATTTCCCTTTTGTATATAACTGAGCCGTGTTGTTCAAATAAAGAGTTTCTGAGTAGAGCGAGAGCTTCTGCGCGTGTAACCGCTGGTTTCTGTCTTCGTTATTTTCCTTCCTCGCTTGATCACCCAAAGCAGTCCAATCAATATCAAGACTTCAGGTCGGAGTCTTACTTGTTGGGAGGAGGTTCCTTCAATCTTAACCTCTCATAATCTTAACATTTAAAGGCGTCCCCGGGTGGGCTGCGTGGGCCGGTCTAGCAGAGGAAGAATTAGCCTGCCGAGTAGCAGAGGAAGAATTAGCCTGCCGAGTGCAGAGGAATAATTAGCCTGCCGAGTGCAGAGGAAGAATTAGCCTGCCGAGTGCAGAGGAAGAATTAGCCTGCCGAGTAGCAGAGGAAGAATTAGCCTGCCGAGTGCAGAGGAATAATTAGCCTGCCGAGTGCAGAGGAAGAATTAGCCTGCCGAGTGCAGAGGAAGAATTAGCCTGCCGAGTGCAGAGGAAGAATTAGCCTGCCGAGGTGCAGAGGAAGAATTAGCCTGCCGAGTAGCAGAGGAAGAATTAGCCTGCCGAGTAGCAGAGGAAGAATTAGCCTGCCGAGTGCAGAGGAAGTATTAGCCTGCCGAGTGCAGAGGTAGTATTAGCCTGCCGAGTAGCAGAGGAAGTGGGAGAGCCTGCAGATCGAAAAAGGCTAAAGAAGCTCAAGGCAAAGAAGCTAAAGAAGCTCAAGGCAAAGAAGCTAAAGAAGCTCAAGGCAAAGAAGCTCAAGAAGCAGAAGCTCAAGAGGCTCAGGGGAACAGAAGCTCAGGAAGCTCGGGGGAACAGAAGCTCAAGAAGCTCAAAAAGCTCAAGCTCAAGAAGCAGAAGCTCAAGAAGCTCAAGGGAACAGGAGCTCAAGAAGCCCTTTGTTAAAGGTTTAAAGGAGCTCAAGAAGCCCTTTGTTAAAGGTTAAAAAGAGCTCAGTGAAGCTCAAGGTTTAAAGGAGCTCAAGAAGCCCTTTGTTAAAGGTTAAAAAGAGCTCAGTGAAGCTCAAGGTTTAAAGGTGCTCAAGAGGCCCTTCGTTAAAGGTTAAAAAGAGCTCAGTGAAGCTCAAGGTTTAAAGGAGCTCAAAAGGCCCTTCGTTAAAGGTTAAAAAGAGCTCAGTGAAGCTCAAGGTTTAAAGGAGCTCAAAAGGCCCTTCGTTAAAGGTTAAAAAGAGCTCAGTGAAGCTCAAGGTTTTAAGGAGCTCAAAGGCAAAGAAGTTGAGGATACCTACAAGGTGAAAGGCTACCTACAAGGTAAAAGGATACCTACAGGGTGAAAGGATAACTACAGGGTGAGATGGAGGATGTTAGCAGAAGGCGTAGAGAGGCGATAAGAGGCGTTTTTACCGAAATGGTAAATGATATGAATACAGAGTTGGGGGATCCTCTTATTGACAAAAGTGGCATATATGCCAAATTTGATAGATTGGAAGCTCTCTATTTGGAGCTGGTGGTGTTGAACGAACAATACCAGGAAATTTTATTAGCCAAAGCTGAGGCTACCGATGAAATAGATAGGGAGTTTGAGGAGTGTGAACCCTACATCACGGAAAGATATTATTTAAAGGCTAGAATTCGCATAATGCGTGAGCAGGATAGGGATGCTCGGGTTAAGACTTCTCAAATTCCACCAGGGGCGTCTAGTGCCTCTCCGAATTCTGAAACTGATAACTATGTAGGTGTGAAGGAAGCTGAGGCTAAAGACAAAGCAAAGGAAGCGGAAGCAAAACCTGATAAAGTGAATTCTAAAGACGGAGATAAAGGAGATCAAGTAAAAGAATCTGAAGGTCAAAAAGCAGGAGATGAAGGCGACGGAAAAAAGGATTCTGAAGATGAGCCTAAGGGCGACGAAGTAAAGGATTCTGAAGATGAGCCTAAGGGCGACGGAGTAAAGGATTCTGAAGATGAGCCTAAGGGCGACGGAGTAAATGATGCTGAAGCAAGACCAACTGGAGATACGGAATCTAAAATAAAGAATAAGGGAGATCTACAAAAACTTAAGGGCAACCCAGGGGATTGGCTCTCAAGGTGGGGGCAATTTGGTAGAAACAATGCCAATGAAAAATATGAAGAGGTAAATTTAAAGGATAAGGAAGATTCTGAAGCGAAGCCTAAGGGCGACGGAGTAAAGGATTCTGAGACTGCAATTAAAGGTTATAAACCGGTGAGCAATTCTAAAGCAGTAGCTGAGGGTACTGATTTAAAGGTGGAAGAAAAGCTAAATGTAGAACAGGGTACTGATTTAAAGGTGGAAGAAAAGCTAGATGCAGAACAAGGTACTGAATCAAGGGTGGAAGAAAAGATAGATGTAGAACAGGGTACTGATCCAAATGTTGAAGTTTGAGATTGAATCAAGGAATAAAAGGATTATTTATTAAACAAAGTAACTTAAAACAAGATGTTAAAGAGTAGCAACATTTTAAAGGCAAGTAGATATAGGAAAGCAGAGACAAAGACTATATATATTGACGTCGACCGCAGCGCCGCCGCGGCCGTTGATTGGTCGATCTCCCAATGCTCCACGCCAATCTTTGGATCGCTATTCCAACACTCCCTCTCGATCCAAAATGTTCAGTAGACCTCTTAAGTAGTGGAATTTGTTTCGTGGAAGAGGTTTAGTCATTATATCAGCTAGCTGTTCTGAGCTGCAAACATGATGCGCTTTAAGTTCACCTTCTTCATGTTTGGATCTAATGAAGTGGTAGCGAACATCAATATGTTTCGTTCGTTTGTGGAATACTGGATTTTCAACAAGTTTTATTGCTGCTTGGTTGTCGATATAAAGTTCAGTTTCTTTAGTAATATCACAGCCGATGCCCTGTAGAAGTCTTCTGATCCAAATCAATTCCTTAGCAGCACTGCAGGCAGCGATGTATTCACTTTCGGTGGTTGAAAGTGCGATAATTGGTTGTCGTTGGCTTGCCCAAGAAACAGTTCCTCCGTTCATCATGAAGGCATAACCAGTCGTACTTTTTCTGGAGTCAACATCACGAGCAAAATCACTATCAGAGTAGCCAACAAGTTGGTCTTGTCCAGTGAAGAGAATTCCCATGTGTGGAGTGCCTTTCAGATAACGGAAAATATTCTTCACTGTTGTACAATGTGCAGGTCCTGGATATTCTAGGAATTTACTCACTTGTGAAACTGCATAAGTGATATCTGGACGTGAAACACATGATGCAAACATAAGGGATCCAACAGCTTCTCGAAAAGGGAATTTAGGCATCTTTTCCTTTTGTTCTGGAGTAGGACAGTCCTGCTTTGTTAAGATGACAGAAGGATCCATAGGCACCGAAGCAGGAATACAGTCAGCCATATTAAATTTACTCAAAATTTTGTCAATATATGATGACTGGTGAATGAAAATACTTGCCCTATCTTCTGACTGCTCTATTTGTAGCCCAACAAAAAAGTTAACACTTCCAGATGTAATTTCAAATGCGTGTTCTAACTCATCCATTATAATAGCTATTGCCTCTTTATCTTTAGATAGAATAATTCCATCATCAACATAGAGAGCTAAGATAACATTTGAATCATTGTGTGTTCCAATGAAAATGCACGGGTCGGCGTCTGATGTTTTGAAATTATGGCTATACAAAAAATTGGTAAATTTCTTATTCCAATTTCTAGAAGATTGTCTCAGACCATACAGACTTTTTATGTAATCTATAGCAGCTATTATCATCTCTCTTGTAGCCTTCTGGTTGTTCAAGATAAACAAGTTCCTCTAATTCGCCATTGAGAAAAGCTGTCTTTACATCGAATTGCTTAAGAAACATCCTTTCAGAAGCAGCGTGTGATAAAAGAATTCGTAACAAATCATACCTGACTACTGGGCTAAACGTATCGAAATAGTCAACATTTTTGATTTGAGAATAGCCTTTTGCAACTAATCTGGCTTTGAACCGTTGAATTGTACCATCGGACTCCGTTTTAATTTTATAAACCCATTTACAACCGATAGATTTATGACCATCTGCCAAACGTTCTAAAGTCCATGTTTTATTTTTATTTAATGCATCAATCTCTTCATCCATGGCTAATTTCCATCTTTATGAATCTGAACTTGTTATTGCATCTATATAGTTACTGGGTTCATCAGCGAGCGCAAAGTTACATTGGCTATCCGAAACTTTAGAGCGTGTTATCATTGGATGCGAACTGATATCGGATACTGGCAGCATTTCCTGCACTGGGATGTTTGTTGTTGCAACTGGTGATTCATCCGGAGCGCTGTTAATCTGAAATATTATTTCTTTCGGTTTGGTAGATTCTCTATCTGAATGTGGAGTAGCTATCTCATCGAATGTGACATCTTTAGAAATTCTTATTTTTCTAGTTTTCCAATCCCATAATATAAAATTTTTGCTTGTATTCTCATAACCTAAAAACATAAGCTTTATCGATTTATTATCCCACTTTTTACATAAATCTGCAAAATTTTCGCTTTTGAATTCTAGCGCATTATCAGTCCTAAGAACTTTTATCTTATTTCCAGTTTGAGTATAGATTAGAGTAGCATATTCTTTGAATATATCTAGCACATCTGATTTGTTTTTAATAAAATAAATATGGCGATAACCACTAAAGTAATCTTTAAATAAGCAGAAATACAGATATTTACTTAATGATAGAGTCTGCATTAGGCCACAAATATCAGCATAAATAAACTCACCTAGCTGGTAGTTTTTGCCATCTGAGGGATAGCACGACTTTCTATGGGCTTTTCCAAGTTGGCATCCTTCACAGAAGAAAAAATCTCCCTCTAAATCTTGAGGCTGCAGACCATCCACCAATCCTTTGGTCGCCATCTCTCGAAGTGTAGCAACTGGAAGATGCGCAAGTCTCTCGTGCCACAACTGAAGCTTGTTCTCGATGGTGATGTAGCCTTGTGATGATGACGTAACCTTGAAGAGCATCCTGTAGAGGCCGTCATGACGCACTCCTACGGCTTTTAGGTCATTATCCATGAAGATCTGTAGCTTGTCATGTTTGATAATGACGTTGAATCCTCTTCTTGTGGACATAGAAAGGCTATACAAATTTTTCTTTAGTTGCGGCGAGTAGAGCACATTTCTTATGTACGTATTGTACCATCCACCGTCGACGTAGGCTTGAATCTCGATGTCTCCCATGCCTTCTGCAAGTAGTGTCGAGTTGTCTCCCAAGTAGATTGGATGATCACTGGTGAACGGCGTGTAGGTCTTGAACCACTCTCGTCGAAATGTCATGCTGCAGCTTGCACCGCTGTCAGCATACCAAATATCATTGGGCTCTACTTGATTATCGCACAAAATAAGTCCATAATCACTTGAACTTCCTTTTGAATCATGAAGATTTTTGGATTTATTTTTCTCATTAGCTAATCTTTTTCTACATTCGCGGCTCCAATGTCCAATTTTGTGACAATAGTGGCATTTAGTGTTCTTCTTGGCATCTTGAAAAGAACGTTGTGTATCTTTAGGCTTCGTTCGTGCTTGCCTGTGTAATAAGGCCTCATCTTGTTTAGAAGAACCGCTTTGTTGATTCCTTGTTTCTTCAATCAGAAGTCTTGCTGTTAAATTGTTAAGAGTTTGAGCTTTCGGATCTAACGATTCCCACGCTGCAACAAAGTAGCGCATACTCGAAGGCAAAGTATTTAAAATTTTTGCGACCTTTTGATCTTCCGTTATGGTTCCGCCCATTTGTGAAATTTGTGCAGAAATATTTTCAATTTTTGCTATGTAATCACTTATTGTTTCCGATGTCAATCGTGCATCGAAGAATTGTTGCCAAAGTAGGCCAATAGTAAATTCGGATTTTTGTTCATGAATAGCAAGTAATTTCTGCCACATTTGTGAAGCGGAAGTACAGTTCATCAGGGGCTGAAGAAACCTTAATTCGATTGCCTGTGATAACAACATCCTTGCCTTAACGTCCTTTGATTTCCAATTCTGTAGTGAACTTTCAGAGTTACTGTCGGAGGAAACAACATTCGGCTTTATTTCTAAGCCTTCCAATAATTCTAGTAATTTTTGTTGTTCCAAAAGAAGCCTGAATTGGAATTTCCATAGTGAAAAGTTTTCACCATTAAAAACTTTGATCCTTGAAAGACAATCTTCGCTCATCTTCTTTGTCTTGGAATCGGCCAACGACAAAAAGAAACTAGGGTTATGGTTGGCGGTTGACGCCTAAACTTCAAGCAAAACAAAGGCTTACTCACTGCTGGCGGTTAATCCTTTTAGGCGCAGTGGAAGCGTGCTGGGCCCATAACCTGTTGAAGTTTGAGATTGAATCAAGGAATAAAAGGATAATTTATTAAACAAAGTAACTTAAAATAAGATGTTAAAGTAGCAACATTTTAAAGGCAAGTAGATATAGGAAAGCAGAGACAAAGACTATATATATTGACGTCGACCGCAGCGCCGCCGCGGCCGTTGATTGGTCGATCTCCCAATGCTCCACGCCAATCTTTGGATCGCTATTCCAACACCAAAGGTGGAAGAAAACCTAGATGCAGAACAAGGTACTGAATCAAAGGTGGAAGAAAAAATTATTGATCCAAAAGATTGGTTTAAGAGTGAGTCCAGGGCTGCGCCTATACGGCCAGTATTTGGCGACACTTCCTGTCGAAGACACGGCGCACTCGCCTTAAGACGGTATTTGAAGAGAAGACCCGTTCTACTGAGGAGAATCCCGGAAATAGGGATAAAACTTCGGAAAAATAAGTACGGAGTTTTGGCCGACGTGAGGAGATATTTCCAGGTGATGGCCATCAGGGGAAATGATTGGGACTACCTCCGATTTCTTTGGAAGAGGAAGATGGACGCTTGTGGGGCAACCTCTGGTGGTGTGTATGGAGAGGGTGCCGCAGTGTGCCGAGGAGAGGATGGTTTTCCTGGATGAGAGCCTGGGCTCCCTGCAACGGTGTCCCACCTACCGGGATCCCCCCATCGCGGTGGAACGGATTTTTTCTTTTTACAAAAAAGAAAGGTGGGGGTATGTTAAAAGTCGTAACATACAATATGTAAATATATCTTTTGAATGTATGACTAGAAATGTAGATTTTTCTATTGAATGTAAAAATTGTTATTATGTAAATTTCCCTTTTGTATATAACTAAGCCGTGTTGTTTAAATAAAGAGTTTCTGAGTAGAGCGAGAGCTTCTGCGCGTGTAACCGCTGGTTTCTGTCTTCGTTATTTTCCTTCCTGGCTTGATCACCCAAGGCAGTCCAAACTGATATCAAGACCTTAGGTGAGGGTCTTACTTGTTAAGAGGAGGTTCCTTTAATCTTGACCTCGCGTAATCTTAACAACCGTGCCATCCTGATCCAAGGAGACCCAGCTCCTGCAAGACTTCCCTGCATCGGTAAGCTGCTACGGTCAGACCTGTTCTTCGATCGAATGGAAACGTTCATCGATGAATTGTTGGAAGACCTAGCAAATCTTTCACTTCCGATGTTATGGGAAAAATGGACCAGGATCAAGGCAAATCTGGTCGCGGAGATACGGTTACTCGCGCCTGCCGTCGCCGAGTCCGGCGGTGGATACATCGAGAGAGCAAGCCTCTTCCTGAGGCGGAGACTGGAGGACGACACTGCCCGCTCCGACTATCCTTCCTTGTCGGACCTCGGGCATTCCCTCCGAGCCAGACGTCGCTCTCCCTTCACCTTCACCGACGACGACGGCAACGCCATCTCCGGGGGCCAGCTTAGGCGTTTCCTTCTGGAGCGCTTAAGCAGTCGCTTCGCTCAGGATCCAAGCTCGGAAGAAGCCATCGCCGACTTCCTAGCTGAAGTGACTCCCCTGGAGTTCGACGAGTGGGACCATATATTTCTCGCCGACATCTCCCGAGACCAGATAGCGGCAGCCATCCACAGCCTGCCAAATGCCCGTGCCTCGGGATGGGACGGACTACCCTGCGAGCTTGTCAAAGCCTTTGAAGATTTATTCGCCGAAGTTCTTTGGCAAGTCTTCGAGGCTTCTCGACTCCGCGGGGCCTTACCTCCATCCTCAAGGCGCAGCAAGGTGATCTTGCTGCCGAAAGTGCACGGTGGTCCGGGTCTACAGGCATTCTACTATTTGCGCAGAGGCGATATCGTAGCCTATGAGGATCTTCCGAGGCGCGATTATTGCTAGTTGAAAACTTTACTATGTAAGAGGGTGAATGGGTGTATAAAAAAGTGATCGTAATGAATTATTTTTGCATAAATTACAGTGGTACCTCGACATACGAGTTTTTCGAGATACGAGCCGACGAGCAAGTGATTTTTTGCTTTGAGTTACGAGCGAAATTCGAGATACGAGTTCGGTTCGGTAGTGTTGAAGATATTAATCTGTGATTTTAAATGGGAATTTTGTATAGGGAAATTTGCTTCGAGATACGAGTAATTCAAGATATGAGCAAGGTTGCGGAACGAATTAAACTCGTATGTCGAGGTACCACTGTATCTTGTTTTGATAATATTATAATTTATGATATTTTAAATCTGTTTTACCCAATGTTCAAACTAACAGAATATTTTGGTATTTTTGTTTTTGTTGAATTCCCAACATTCTAGAAACGTTTTATATAATTTATATTTTAATGGTCCATATATATATATATACTAGCCGAGTGGCCCGGGCAACGCCCGGGTTTTACCCGACTGGACCCGGCTTCGCCTGGGTAGTGTTCGAGCGAGGTTTACTCATGAATGAATAGAGGCCCCAACTGTTTGTAAACTCAATGTAATGAATTTTCTTTCAGCAAAATGGAGATAAATTGCAAACAGCAATATCGAAAATGCGTGTAAAAAAATCTGTAATATAGGATCCATTTCACAAACACATCTAATGAATAGAGTGCTGTTTGGAGGAGTGGTCTAAACTGTTGATTTTTAAAAACCATGACCCGGGGTCATCGAAGGCAGATTCAGACACTTTGTTCTGAAAAAAAAAATTGCCCCAATGGCTCCTGTTTCTTGAAAAAGTCCAACCCCTCCAGTGAGTGCAAGTAACCAAACTGGGCTTTTATTCTTAAAAATAAAAATAAAATCTAATGATTAGTGTGAATAAAGGAAAATGGTCGGCACAACCTGAAAATTTCACTTTGTCCACTTCACTCTCGGCTGTCCAAGAAGAAACAGCCAGAGCAAACATTTTAAAGGGCACCAAATCCGGCATTTACATATCTAAATAGTTGAGCAACTTTTATAAATGTAATATATTTCTGCAATATTGAAATACCTGGACTTGGAAGAATTTTGTATTAGTTATTGTTGCAGTTTTAGAAAAGTGTGGAAAATTGGATATTTTAACAAAAGAATATAATTTTTAAAATGGTATATAAAATAAAAAGGAAATTTGCATAATTTTCTAATAGTCAAGGGCAATTGTAAAAATACCAAAAAAGCAAGACCAAATAAAAAATATATATATATATGTGTGATGTTTCAGTAACAGCATTGTTGCCATATAAAGACAAAATTACTGAATGTATTCAGTACCTTTGTCTGAAGATAGCCAAAATGTAACTGAAACCACACATAATGTAATTATTTGTATTCGGTCTTGCTTCCTTTTTTTTTTAAATTATCCCTAGTACGCGTGGTACAGGCCATGATAACCATGGTGGGTAGGTAGCGACTGCTTTTACTGTAAGCGCACCACATGTCTACAAATGTGATACATTGCTACCAGCTAAATGCATTTTCACTATGGTGTGATTTCCACATGATGGATCTGTAGACACATTATAATCTCTCCAGAGCTTAAGGTAGCAAACAGTACTTTCACATTATATAAATATCAATGCCAAAATCCAGAGTTATGATAGCATGTTGCAGTGTAATGTAGACCTGCAGGATGGGAAAAAGCAATATTATTTCCGGCTTTAATTTGAAAGTATTATGAAACGTTAAATATATTATCTTTACTTTTAAAAGCATGAAAAATGCTATCTTGATTTGAATAAATTTAGTCTAGAAACAAACATCATGTAAAATTATGCACCAATCGATTGCTGATTGTATATTTCTTTATTTAAATATGAGCATATTTGCATCTATATATCTAAATACATTTATTCAAAAATATGGTATTACCCTATAGATATATATGAGCAGTTATTTATTGTGAAGCAGATAAATATAAACCCTAACTAAACAAATGACAGCAAAAATAATTTGAGCCTACCCTTAAAAAAGCAGTTCCTGAAAATGCATAGCTGCTGCTTACAATATAAATGCTATTAGAGCATAAACATATTACATGGAACAAACATATAGTAAAATATACGTAGCAAGTTATATAGAAAAACATACTTTTTTTCAAGAAATATACTTTTTACAACTTCAATAAAATTTATACTTACTCTAAATATAAGAAAAAAAAAATAGAATACTGTCTCAATTTGTCTTAAAATAGGAATATTCCTTATGAGAATCAAATAGTAAACCTTATCTTTTAAAATGTAGATCGTTATATTTACACTAACTAAAATTAAACGAAGCAAAAAATATATGAATAAGCTGCGAAATAAATAATATTTCCAATTAATTTAATTTGAAAAAATATTACTAAATAAATAAATAAAATCTTAACTTCTAAAAAGGAAAAAAAAGGTTATTCGAAATACAATTTTTTCACTTTTAGCCTAAATGCTAAACTAAAACCTCAGCTAACTACGCGCGATATTTCACAATACAGTTTTAATTAACCCAGGTTCCGGGGACGTATAAATTTGATAACGATCGATTAATATTATCTCCAAAGAGTTTAAAAATATATAAATAATCTTACCTTCTAAAGACATTCATCGTGTAAAATTACAAAACAACAAAATTACAAATTAAAAACAAACAACGTGTAAAATTATTAACCAATCAAATTCATTTATCGTCGCGACCAGTGCGCCGCCAAGCGGCAAAAGGCGGGAACTAATCCATCTGAGTTAAATAATTAAAAAAAAGTACATTAACCTTTGTAGTTTTTTGAATAGCCTATATGTTAAACGAAATCTTCAGCTACCTACATGCGAAATTCCATAATGATTGAGTCAGTAGATTTTGCGTGATGCGATAACAAACATCGATTTCGCATTTCATTTTTATAGATATAAGGAAGGATATATATATATAACATTTGTGAATTATTATTTTTTAATAGCTATCTCATACACCTTTCCATATCAAAAATTTCATAATATCGTTAACAATTTTTACTCTATTTGCTTTCTCTCTGGTCAGTCTTTTAATTACCTTTTAGCTAATCCTGTGATTTCCTTATTCAATCAGTTAATCTTTTTTTTTGTTTTTGCCTCTCTGGTTCTTCTAAAATATCTATTTTCCAAGGTTTTATCCAGTCAATATCCTTCTATTATAAATACATCCTTAGTGTGTACCTCAGAAATATAAATTCAACGTTCTGAGCCATTTTGACTAATTCTATAGATCAACTAAAATTCTTGAGTTGTCAATCTGAGCTACCTTCACTAAGGGAATAGTAGATGTATATATATAAGCGATTTTATTGTTTGGCACAGACTTCTAACTTAACAATAATAATAAAATTACTATGAAGTGTTAACAATTTGAGATATAGCTCATCATTTGTGGACCATCCCAGCGTTTCGCCATTTTAATCTCTCCCACCGCTTTACTCTTACATGTCTTTTCAAATTATATACTGCCAATTTTTGCAAAAGAATAAAAATAAATATTAGAATCGTGTCGTAGATTAAAATGGCAAAACACAATAATGGTACTTACGATTAATTAATCAGACCCTTCTAATAACTTATCCTAGAAGTGAAGATAATTGAGAGTCACATTTTGGGAGAATTATTCGCAAAATCTTCCTTTTATTACCTACAGATAGCGATATAAGGCCTTTAATATATATTACTACTATATATTATGGTATATATAGAATGAACATATATTACTACTATATTATGGTATATATAGAATGAACATATATTCGTACAACTGAAAGACGTAGAGGATGATCACTATGAAATGCTTGTGTTGTTCCAGGTGCCCAGAATGCAACTTCACAAAGTTGCACCAAATTTGATGCCCAAGAAATAAACCTGCCTGACTCGGCTATCTGTGAGAAGAAAGGTTACCAGAATGGATTCCAGGTATGGCTGGATACTATTTTATTAAATTTGGTAACCTATGAGGAGGGTTCTCATTGTCAACTTGAACCAATAATGGCAGGTCATCCATTACCTTTAGCGTCTATAGCGTCGCATCTGAAACTTTTGTTTTCTTTACGTTTGAACCAAGTTAGAGAAACAAGTGTATTACTTTAAATGTGGCTGCAGGGGTTTAATTTAATAATTTAATATTGACTCTGAATACCACTCTAACGAGAATTGGAATATACCATACTAGAATTAAAATTGGTACTAAAAGTATTAAAATAATGAATAGTGATATTTATGAAAATATAATATATTATATTTAGAATATATTTTGCTTCAATATATATATGCCCTATAAAATAATGATAACAATAATATTTTTATATCTTAATAATTTGAAGAATTTCTATTATCAAGCAACACGAATTACACAATTAATTAATGAAAATTAAATAGATTTTAACAAGATTTTCTCTCTCTATATATGCGGAATATAACTTCTATAGAGAGTCAGTTCATTGAAGTATACTGCATATTTACATATTTTAGAGATGAATTCGTGTCACTATATTGTAAGAAGCGGGGATTATTTATTTAAATAACTTTTTCATTGCAAACCTTTGAGAAAAATATATTCTACTGATAATTTCTGTGTTGCCCTTTCTTTTTTCAACCTGTAATTATATATAATTATAATGATAATACACACACACCTGAAACCTCGTAACAATATACACATTTATTATAAAGAACCATTTACATATTAAATGTACATTGAAAGATAATCTATATTCAAATATCTGTGATGATATATGAAGAAAAGAAATTAGGGTTTTAAGATTATAGGTCTAGTCAACTACGTATTTACAAAATTGCCGTTAATTTCTGAGAGAACAAGCATCACTGTTCTATCAAAAAGGGAAAGAATATAACACTCTCTCAATTCAATAACCGTAGTCTCTACGCCAGATTTTCTCTTAATGGACCTTATAATTTCTTTATAATCTCTGTCATACTCCTCAATTGGCTTAGCTTATGAATCCCAACTCATGTGGACATTTTCACCACCTTCCCTTGGATACACTCGATTAAAAATTCTTGAAACATAAATGACAATTTTTAAGCAATCTGACTTTTGCGCTAATAGAACTTCACAAATACTGGGTGTAATAATTCTTATAAGTGTAATTTGTTGTACAGGGACAGTCCTGCATAGTCAACTGCGCGGACGACTGTCAAGTGCAACGGTCCTACAAATCTCCATGTGGTCCTTTGGAACTCGACCTCGAAGTGGTCAACGTTGGGGTGAGTTGTCCTACTGAGCAGGTGTCAACAACAAATAGGTTTCCAATTATTATTACTTGATTGAATATTCAATTTTACGACAAATATATTTTTAATATGACCAATGCTTGGCAAATAATAATATAATAAGAAATATTCATGGACACACACAATAAAAGGCATACATGGCAAGTGTCTCAGTAAACTATCAAAGCATGGAATCTGGCTATACCGCCAATATCAATTCCAACGACCAACGCATGTGAGTTATCACATTGAAACCAATAGTTTTAAATTAAAGATATATAGTTACATGTTCAAAAAGCACCTCTTTTTGGTGTGAAAAGATATTTAGGGCTTTTGAAAAAAGTCATGCACAAAGTATTTCTATAAATTCAGAATAAGTTTGGATGATTAGAATTTTTTTTTATAATTTGCCCAGTAGATGAGCCACAATGTCTCTAAATGAACCTCTTTTGTAAATTTGAAAATTGTTTTATCTGACTTCAATTGAGGTTAAAGAAGAACCGATTGATTTTTAGGGAGGCTATTCGTTTAAAACTTAACTTGATTCGGATTCTTTGGCTAATAATATGAAAGTATATTCTTTGGAAAAACTGAAACTGATATCTTATATTTTTAACGGCTGAATGTGTTTTCAAGTATAGTGGATTCGTCATAATTTTTTATTCAAGTAATGTATATTTTCAGAATGTGTTAAAAGTTAGATTCGAGTAAATATTAAAGTAACTCTTTCTTAATGTAGTCCTAATGTATTCCGACTTACATCACAACATTGCTTAAAAGGGCTCGAAAAATCTTAAGCCTCACAAATTTCAGAGAATAAAGAGATATGTTTCGAAAATAATTTGAGAAATAATATATACATTCAATGAAAAATATAATAGATTTAGAAAGGTATTTGAAAAATAAGAGCATCAAATATAGTAGAGCATTTTAGGTCAATTTAAGGCTTTTGTAAGTTTCTATAGGCAGTGAAATAATGAATCTATTGATATTATCTTTAATATTCACTGAGATAGAAATTCCTAATTAATGAAAAATATTCAAAATAAAAATCAATTTGTAAATTTCAGATTAAAATAGAACGAAATACTCTTTATTTTTGATTTAAAAAAATAATATGATGTAAGGTCAATCTAATTTATTTATAATTTGTATTAATAAATAAAATTAATATCTTAGATATATGATTTAATTTTATGGAAAATAAAACATTTGTAATTAGGAATATATTACGAAGTATCAGGTGAATATAGATAAAATTTTGATATTATCTCTTTTAATACAGATAGAATGATTTAATTTTTTATTTCGCAATGCTGGTCATTAAAGGGTGTTTCATTCGAATCACATAGATAAATCTAGCTATATTATCATTAGAATATCTTAGAATGTTGTATGTGCAGGTTTGTGACAACTCAGGGCAATGCTGTGAGATCGATCTCCTTGGAGGCCAACTTGCGTGCGGCATTAAAATATGAACACTCCGCGGTGTCCAATATCTTACAATATCCTTGTTTTTTAAAATAATATTTGATATGTTTCGTAATAAATAAATATTGGCATGTTTATGTGTGGAGTCCTATACTTCCCTTATATTTGATTGGGGAATAAGTTTAAAGGTCGATTTGGTTGCGGGTATTATCTTCCTCAAACTGAATTATCTTATTTATGTTCTGCAACTTCTGGTTTAAACTATCATAGAGAGTGAGATAATTGAATAATAACGCGACCTATATATTTTTTTAAGTATTCCAAATTTAGTCTGACTTTATACAAATCCTTGTTTGTAGTGGTGGGATGGGACACGGAATTGTTAAAAAAAAAAATTGATGAACACACACACACACACTATTTTAAATATAATTTGAACAATAAATGTTTAAAATTTGTTGAAAATTAAATATATTATGGTGTATATTTGGAACATTAGGACATCAAACATAAAGGAACAATAAACTTCCACTAATAAATTGAAATGTTGAAACTTTGTTTGAATGTATAGGCGATCATTGTAGCCAATTTATATAGGAATTGAAACAGTGCATCTACTGATATGTCTCAACTTATCCTTAGTAATAACACAAACTAACACATTTATTATCCAATAATAATTCACACAACATGTTCCTAGGTAAAACTTGTCCTACATTAAAATTTAACGTTGTAACTCATTACACATAGAAACTCGTATTTAAAACAACTTTTTAGTAAAATTTATCTTGATTTGTACTTCTTCTGCACCGTAAATCATCCCAATATTTTGTTTTAACACAACTTATTTATGACTCTTACTACATGATAATACATTATACCTCACAGTCCACCCTATGTTACAACACATGTTACATTGTATGATATTTCATAACTTATTTCATATCTCATTTCATTCTAAATCATTAATAATCTACTTGAAAATCATTCTATATCAAAGGTATTACTACTTAACAACTTATATTAAAAAATGATACTAACACCTTCATCATATTATCTATTATTATATATCCTACATTAGAGTGAGAGAATTCCTATAAAACCACCACTCAGCTTTTATCACAACTCATTCAAAGTTACAACCTATCCCATGTTGCTACACCCACACTACCATGAACCAGTTGCAACACAACTGGAATTACCTCGCCTAAAACCTTGAGTTATAATTTATTTTACATGAAAACTCATCCTAAAATCGAACTCAATCCATGATAAATGTCTAGCCCTTTGTTACCTCTTAGCCTACTTCACAACTCATTTTACATTAATATCATCCCATTTATAACTCATCATTTTTACAACAAACCATATAATACAACTTTAATATATATTATTAGGATGAAAGTTGTAATATATGGTTTGTTGTAAATTAAGATGATATATAAATATATTTATAAATGATATATAAGTAATATATATTATTAATTACACCTCACACACAGAGAACGTTCCACATCGTTCTTTTAATGATTAAATGTTTATTTGACAATTCCTTTGTAATACTATCATCCTGAAGATAGAGGGTACCTGGCCGCCATTCATATTTCTGTAAAAAATAGAATGCTTTATTTTTATTTATTTATCCTGACGAAGACAAAAGATATTTGTCGAAACGTTGAGGAAATAAAAAACTCTAACTGACCGAAGTGTCTACGTATTTTTCACATTAATCTAATTATCAATTCATCTAAAATCATTCTACCTTCAAGATTATCTTTTTAATTTAGAAATCATCATAATAACAACTCTTCCTACATCACATGAGCATCTTTTAATAAAGGTAATTTTAGAATATGAAGTATCTACTTTCCATCTTGTCCTAAGGCATAAGAACAATCAACATCAAATTCCATTCTGACTAATAAAAAACTCACCCTACATCAAAACCCTCTCTCTCTCTGTCTCTCTCGACAATACATCATAGATTAAATTATTAATAATCTTTCTCTTTCAATGAAATAAATATATAAATAATAGTAATAAATATTTTTTTTTCGCCGCTAGGTGGCCAAATCGGGTGGACGTGCGTCGCATCGCTCCTCGAATTCGGTAAATATTTCATTTAGATAGTTTTATAAGAATCTAAAACATTATATTGAATTATAACATTAAGTATAGTCGTTTAAAACGTTGATTTTATTATTATTGTAGACATATTCTTCAAATTAAATGGACAAAGAAAAAATAAATTTGCTTAAGAGTTAAAAAAAAAACATGGATTTGCTGATAAGAACACTGACCATAAAATTAGATGAAATCTATTAGTATTTTGACAATAAAGTCAAACAGAACCAAAAAAAACATTACAAAAATGATATTTCCTTTTTTGTCCACAATGGTAAGGCAGACAAAAGATGATATTACGGCCTTGAAAGATATTAACAATCGGGACTTCGTGGATCAACTTTCTGTTCAAGTGTCTGACGTCCTTGAACAGAAACTGGACAAATTCAAGGGAGAACTCAAGACACTGAGGCCCTCTTTTTCAGAAGTTTTGAAAACACAAACATCGAGAGATACTATAGAGAGTAAACAAATTAGTGACAAAGAATTTTTAATTATAGCGCAGCCATTTGATGAAGGAAAAAATCAAGATGTACACAACGCTATTGTTGAAAGGATCAGAGTGTTAAGAGAGGAGAATAAGAAAGTTCGAATCAATAAAATTATAAATACCAAAAAATCAATTATTATAAAAACGTCGGATGAGAAAGAATCTAATTTTCTAAAAGAGGAATTATGCAAATCAACCCAACTAACAAACCTATGCAAAACATTTGTTCCGACCAAAAGAGATCCTACGATAATGGTTAAAAACGTTAGTAAAATCACCGAGGTAAATTCCTTCGAAGAAACAATCTGTCAGATGAACGACGAACTAAGGGATATGAAAAGCGAAATTAAGGTGCTATTCTGCACTAAATCTAACACCTCTACCCACAACATAGTTTTAAGAGTTTCTCCAAAGGTTTATCAAACCATTAGGAAATTTAACAATAAAATATACACTGATTGTGAACGCTGCGTTGTTGTAGATAAGATATTGGTAAAACAATGCCAGAAATGTCTGAAATTCAACCCCACCCACAAAACGGCAGAATGCCCTAACACCCCAATATGCAGGACATGTGGAGTTCAGGGAGTTCATGATTGCTCGGGAATTCCCAAATGCTACAATTGTTCCCAACATCCGCAGAGCTAATTCAGAGGAATGTCCTACGTATAAAACACAAATAGACAGAATAATCGAAAGGACAAGTTATTTCCCAACTGAACAATCAAGTAACTAACTATTACAAGTCAAACAGGATAAAATGCAAGTTCCGTTGATTAAATGTGTGCAAAAAATCTAAGAAAAAGCATAAAGGCAACAAATGATATCCTGGCTCAGATAGTTAACGACCCACCAGACATATTATTTATTCAGGAGGCTCATACAGTAAACAATGTATTCATTTTTGGCGGAGACGAGCATTCAGTTTTAGCAGCTAAAGGAAACAAGATAAATTCGGCAACAATAATTCTAAATAAACGAATCTAAATGAATAGATACTCCATTACAACTGAAAAAGGAGGAAACGGAATGAAGGAGGGAGAAAGAAACCAATAAAGGCAACTAAACAAGGAATAAAATGTATTCAACAAAATATAAGGAAAAGTGCTATAGCATTAGATGAACTTCGAGCCTCTGTTCTGTCTCTCCAACCCTCCTGACCTATTATTTATTCAAGAGCCTTATATGTTAGGGAATGATGTGATATTCAATAATGACTCACAAATTGTTTACTCTAAAAACGATAAAACAATCTACACAGCAACGATTATTCTTAACAGTAGCATTAAATATACGACAATTGATAGATTCACTAATTCTTTTCGTACAACTATTGCTATACATTCAGAGAATTCAAATATTGTTATTTCAAACTTCTACATTCACCCTAACAATCTCGGTAATACTCAACAAATATTTATTAAAGAACTTTTGGAGACTTTCGGGCTACAGCCAATAATCCTCTGTGGTGATTTTAACTCTCGACATCCTGTATGGTACGACCGAATAATCAATTCCAATGGTTACAAATTCCACTCTATTGTGGATGAATACAACTTGTTTATCCATAACCTTAAAACGCCTACATGTCGAAATGCCAGTATAATAGATTTAACAATATCAAACAAAAATTCTATAAAGCTGATACAGAATTGGAGCACATCAACTTTTACAAGTTTTTCCAATCATGTTGCAATAACATTCGACATTCGATATAATTATAGGTTGCAGAGAATTGGACAAAGATCAACATGGAAATTCATTGAAAAGGATGCCAACTGTGAAAAATTTACTGAAGACATATCATTTCAAAATGTACATAACTTGTCGAATGAAATAAATCAGGCAACTAATGCTACGGATGTTGACAGGATCGTGATGAAACTTACAGACATAATTAGTGAGGCAGCTTATTCGTCTCTGAAAATCAAATCAAACTCTTTCAAGCATATATCTAATATAAAGTGGTGGAATGGGAATCTTGAAAAAATGAAAAATGATTTTCATTATATTAGAAACCTATACTATCGGCATAGAGTAATCAATAAAATAAGCTTTAAATTTGCAAGAAACAAATACATTAACCCTATCGAAAGAGCTAAGAAAAAAGTTGGAGAATAGTCATTGAAGAAAATGAATCAAACCCATTTATAGAAACGCCTATAAAATTTTTAAATCTCTCAGATCATCCAACAACAATAGAGGACTTCCAATGATCGATAACATACCGAATACTTAAAAAAAAAGAAAAAATGAAAAGTCTCTTGAATGATTTATTTCCAGATGATGATGTACACTCAGATAAAGAGGAGCATGTTGTTATTAGAAACTATAAACCCGAATATAAAAATAAAAATAACATTTTCATAGAAATAAAATATGTTGAAAATATTATTTCAAAATTAAATATCAATAAAGCACCAGGTCCAGATTTTATCAGCAATAATATGATCAAACATGCAGGTACACTTTTAATCCCGATTTTACTACAAATATTCAACAAATGCATTGAATTAGGTTACTATCCGGATATATGGAAAGACTCTACTGTAAAGATCATTCCAAAACCTAATAAAATAAACTATGAAACAAGCAAAAGCTACAGACCAATATCACACGCACACATTGACGTCAAACATTTCTAAAATATTTGAAAACCTAATAAAAACGAAATCAATAAATATTATGAAGATAACAATCTAATGAGTGCAAGGCAACATGGATTTACTAAACATAAATCAACGAACAGTGCAATGGAAGATATAATGGAAACCATACTGAAACACAGGCAAGGAGAACTGACTTCTTTGATTACAGTGGATATATCAGGCGCATTCGACAACGCATGGTGGCCAGCAATTATTAGAAGACTCAATTTAGATAACACTCCCTCCAAACTAATAAGAATTATACAATCTTATTTAAGCAGTGAAAGAAGGGCAAATTTTTCATATGAAGACAAAAATGTTAGAAAAAATCTGGCAAAAGGATGCCCTCAAGGCGGTCCTTTATCCCCAATATTATGGAATAATTTGTTAAACGACTTGCTGAAGAGTTTCAAACATCCGAACGCAGAAATAATTTATTACGCAGAGACGACGTTTCCATCATTTGCTGGAGCATGTCTGTCGAAGACCTCAAAATATTAAGCGAATGTATTCTATGCTACGTGATCCAATGGTGCAATAGGAATAAATTATCAATAAGCCCAGAGAAAACGAATTTACTTTACTTACATAATAAACCTAAAGTTCCAATTGAAATACCGAATATTATTTTAAACCCAGTAGATCAAGTTAAGATTTTAGGCATAAAATTCTCAAATCATAGAATTAAAAAAAAGATTAATTTCTCCCCACATATCAACGACATTCTGTGTAGGATCGTAAGAATGAAAAAAATTCTGTTTTCACTTTGTGGAAAGATGTGGGGAATAAATACTAAAAAAAGAATAATTTTGTATAAAACAATTATCAGGCCAGTTCTTACATATGGTTCAGAAATATGGTATAAATTTATAAATAAGAGATGCAAAGAAAGACTAAATTCTACTCAATATCAAATACTTCTTTGGGCGATCAGAGCCTACAAAGCTACATCTTCCAACTGTGTCCATAGTCTTGCGAACATCCCCCTTCTCACAGATTATATTGAATCTAAAATAATTAAATATGATTTGGCTCATCTTTCGTTGGAGGATCAAAATGCTTTTAAACCGCATTCTCCGAGTATAATTGGTTCATTTTTAAGTGCAAAAATGGATGGATTATTTATAAAAACAAATGGAACCTTCCAAAGCTTTTCCCGTTTGGAATTCCAGCATTTTTCTGTTCGAATTTTTATAATGCTCAGTTTACAACGAACCATGGAAATTTTAAGGGATTTTTATCAAAAATTGGAGCGGTTGAAGACTCTAGCTGTCATTGTGGCAACGAATTCCAGGATTCAAGACACCTACTGCTGGAATGCCCACACTTTTCTAGCGCTAGACAACAGACAATAAATAATGTTGTAGATCTATATCAATTTGTAAATAGCACAGAGAATTATCATAGGTTTAACTATTTTTGTAAATATATTTATGATTGTCTTTCGGGCCTGAAAGGTTCAGGTTCCTAATATATATATATATTTTTTCTCTTTTTTATTTTTAATTCCTTTTCTTGTATGATATGTTTATAACTGTTTCTGTTTAAAAAAAATGTAAATCGACGCAATTATCCCTAGCCGGGATATCGCGTTTTGTGTGTTGAAATAAATAAAGATAGTAATAAATATCTGATTTAAAAATGAAATAAAATAAACATATAAATAACATAATCATCTAAGAGGTTCTGAACTGAGTATATACATCTGGTAAGTCAATTTTTCTATTAATATTATTTTTATTTTCTAATGAGCTCCAGCTTTCTAAAAATAATGTTTTTCTTTGATATTTTGATATATTATAGATGTGTGATCGAAGTCTGGAGTGTGACTATTGTTGAATGCATGATCTACCAGTAGGGATGTCGGACTATGGTACTTTAGTCCAGATTTGTGTTGGTTGATTCTTTCAGATAAAGATTTGCTGGTTTCTCCTATATATATTGCCTGACAGGATTTACATGGTATTTTATAAATTACATTGGTTCTATCTTCTCGCTTATAAATTTGTTTTGTGTCGGGGTGACGGAAGATGCTTTTTAAATTTTGGTTGGGTTGATATTTTGTTGTTATATAATGTTTTTTTTTTTAAACTTCTGGCTATTCTTTCACAGCCATAGCTGTAAGGTAAGGAGAAAAATATGTTCGGGGTTAAGATCTGTATATTGTTCGTGAATGGAATTTTAGCTAGATAACAAAACCTTCGACAGTTTAAAAGCCACAACTCAAAATCTTCCAAATTTACACGGTCTACCAAAAGTTCATAAGCCAAGTACCCCATTACGTCCCATAGTGTCATATTCTGGCTCGCCCCTGAATCCCATCACCAAATATTTGTCATCAATTATATCATAATTCCAGAGGAAACTTCCCCATACAGTCCCTAATCCAATAGCAGCTATTGAAGCCATCAAAAATATTCCAGTTTCACCAGACAGCCGGATCATATCTTTTGATATAGAATCCCTTTACACTTCTACCCCACATAAAGAAGCAATTTTTGCTCTCCAAGAATTTATAAACTCCCACCCAGACTTACCTCTCCCTATCCCAGAGGAAGCTCTTATAGACCTTATATAACAACAAAATATCAACCCAACCAAATTTTAAAAAGCATCTTCCGTCACCCCGACACAAAACAAATTTATAAGCGAGAAGATAGAACCAATGTAATTTATAAAATACCATGTAAATCCTGTCAGGCAATATATATAGGAGAAACCAGAAAATCTTTATCTGAAAGAATTAACCAACACAAATCTGCACTAAAGCACCATAGCCCGACATCCCTACTGGTAGATCACGCATTCAACAATAGTCACACTCCAGACTTCGATCACACATCTATAATATATCAAAATATCAAAGAAAAACATTGCCGATTATTTTAGAAAGCTGGAGCTCATTAGAAAATAAAAATAGTATTAATAGAAAAATTGACTTACCAGATGTATATGCTCAGTTTAGAACATCTTATTATTTTATTTCATTTTTAAATCAGATATTTATTACTATTATTTATATATTTATTTCACAGTTATTTCAATTTTTATGGTATTTTAATTTGTTTAATTAATTCGAAACCTCTTAATTATCAATATTTATTTATATATATTACTATTTTTATTTTGAATATATTTAATTTATTTAAAATATATATATTAGATGGTTTATCGCCCAATAAGCTTGGAAGACGTCCGTGGCCCACCTGAAGCACGCGACCTGCTGCGTGCTTCATAACAAAAACCCTCGTAAAAGATGGACGATTGGTCCATCGAAATATCGGATTAATAAATAATCTTATTACAATCCAAAATAAACCTTATTTTTTAAATATATATATATATTATGGATTGCTCTATATTAAAAACTACTATATATGTTTTAAAATTTTTATTTAGAATTAGAGCGCTATGTCTCCCTGAGACACCTGCTCTTTAAAGGTAAACTCAACATAGAAAGAAGAGGAAGATATTTGAAATTTGTAAAAGAAGTAGTATACAATTTAGTTCAATGAAAATTGAAAAAATAACAGCACCATTAAAATATATAAAAAGAGTTGGTATGCAAATTCAGTTAAATGAAATCATTTATAAAGTGGTGTATGCGAGAAAAAATTACAGATTGAATAAATTTTAAGGAACATTTTAGAAAGAAAACATGAAATATATTAGAGAATTATTCATAATTAAAATTATGCTAAACAGAATTAATTTCTAAATAAAAGCGTTCCAATGGAATTAGTATTTTTTAAAATCTAAAATAAATCTACAAAATAAGTTAAACTTTATGTATTTGTCTATATATTACTACAACAACAACAACAAAACAGCTTTATTAGGGCATCTTGCCCTGTACAGATTCGCCTTTGAATTACTGACAATATTCAACACAAGAGAAAAAGGAGAGATGGAGT
>CP092880.1:54238792-54297907 GCA_030710605.1 Cordylochernes scorpioides
CCAGTTGATTTCTGGTTCATAAAAATGAATAGATTTTAACATTGATAATTCTAAGATAAAATTAACTAGTGAACTTCAGTCTATTGTGGGCCCCAGTTAGTGGAGATTTTAAACTTTTGTAATCTAATCTACTTATTGTATCAATGATAAGGAAACTTCTTAGCGCGGAAATATATAACTAAAATGTCATTATGGCGGTAAACTACCTGGTTCACCATCGACAAGCCATGTTTTACCGCAGTAAGGATCAGTATAAATTTATATATTTCCAGAATTCAAGATAAAGTAAGTTCTCTGTTATAAAATAAATATCCCGGATCTTACTGTGGGGAACATTGAAGCCAACATTGTCCGGCTGACAAACTGTCTGGTTGTTCTACATCTGCCAGGTTTGTATTGGCCTCGGCTGAGGTCCTTGACCAGAAGGTTCGTTCAGATCGTGGAATGACTGTGTTCCAACATTTTGTTGGGTCCATTTTGGACTCAGACCCAACAATGAAAATTATTAAAGTGTGAATTTGAGGAAACAAGGTTCTCGGCAAATGTAGGATGTGCAGGATACCCTTTGACCGGATCCTGCAGACCACATGGCACATCATGCGCTGATTTATCTTGTGGCCTGAAGTGGTGTCCAGTGACAATGATTCATCCTACATCCTGGGAAGAACCTTTAATGGCATGAGGGACGTCCAATTGCACCATCCAATCTTTCTTATACATGTCTTTTTTTCTGTAATATTTTTATGTTGGCCTAGGCAAATTCTTTTAATAGTAAGAGTAGCTTTTAAATAATTCATCTGAATTATTTATTAAATAACTAGCGGATGTACCCGGCTTCGCCCGGGTTTTACCCGAGTAAAGATTTGTCTAACAAACATTTGTTTAAACAATTCTCTATAAACTTATAAAAAAATAATAGATATATTTCGACAACACTGGTCAACAAGATTTTTGCACAAGAGAACCTGATTATGTTTCTAGTGTAACTTTTTATGCTGAACTCAAAAATCTAATCAGAAATTTCCCATCACCTATGGTTTTTGCGTGACGGTCTTTTTTTAGTATTGGGATAAATACACTAAAAATTGCAAACAATGTCACGTAACTGGTTTATCAAAAAATTTTTTTCTTTGTCCACAAAGAAATAGCATCTTATCTACATGTCCTGAATCCAAATATACCATTAGTTTTTTTATATTACACAATATTTCTGAGATACACCTACTTGAATTTGGAAATATTGTTAATATATAGGCATATATGAACGAAACATATTTATTATTGAAAAGCAGTGACAGTGGATTTTCTTCTATACTTTGCTTGTGGTAGATCCCTCTTGAGTGCCCATAAGTCGTCGGCAAGCATAGCGGGACTCCATTTACCTTGGTACCGCTTCTCCATGCTTGATATAGCTTGTTGAAATGCTCATCGCTAACTGCGCCAAGATTGTCTGGAAAGAAATCTAGATGTGAATGCAGGAAATGGATCTTGAGGGACATGTTACATCCCAGTGCCTTGTAGGAAAGCAACAGATCATTAACTATGTCTCGGTAATTTTCAGCCTTGACACTTCCTAAGAAGTTTTTGCAAACGTTTCTAAAATAATTCCATGCTGCTGCTTCAACTTCATTCAAACTATTTTGAAAATTTCCATCCTGCTGCAATTCTCGAATCTGAGGTCCAACGAAAATGCCTTCTTTAATCTTCGCTTCACTTATACTGGAAAATTTTTGTTTTAGGTAGGCAAATCCACTGGCATTTCGATCCATTGCCTTGACAAAGTTCTTCATTAATCCCAGTTTAATATGTAATGGTGGTAAGTAAATATTTTCTGAATCGATCAGGGGTAGATTTGCAATATTTTTATATCTTGGAGTAAAGATTTTACGATTTGGCCAGATTTTTTTAATGTAATGCCTTTCCCCATCTCTGCTATCCCACTCACACAGAAAACAACAAAATTTTGTATATCCAAGCTGTAATCCACGCAAGAGAGCAACGACTTTCAAATCGCTGCATATTTTCCAACCGTTTCTTTCATATTCTATCTTTTTCAAAAGCAGTTTCATGTTTTCGTAAGTCTCTTTCATGTTGGATGCATGTATTTATCCCAATACTAAAAAAAAAGATCGTCAGGCAAAAACCATGGGTGATGGGAAATTTCTGATTAGATTTTTGAGTTCAGCATGAAAAGTTACACTAGAAACACCATCAGGTTCTCTTGTGCAAAAAAAAAAAGGTTTTTTTTGTAGACCTGTGTAATTTGAAACTCGTAAATTTGAATCTCTTGACAAAGTTAACATTTTTTCCCGGTCCCTTGAAAAATACTCGATAAGTTGAATAAAATCAATATTAATTGGTTCCCTCGGTAATTGTAAGTTGAAGGAATAGTATCTTGCCTTGGAATTGTATCATTATTCTTGTCTCAAATAAATTGCTGTGTCATTCTGAATTTTGTCTTTCCTAATTTTCTACAATACAAAATCATCATTTTACCTAGTGAACATTTTTTCCCGGTCCCTTGAAAAATACTCGATAAGTTGAATAAAATCAATATTAATTGGTTCCCTCGGTAATGGGAAGTTAAAGGAATAGTATCTTGCATTGGAATTGTATCATTATTCTTGTCTCAAATAAATTGCCGTGTCATCCTGAATTTTGTCTTTCCTAATTTTCTACATTACAAAATCATCATTTTATCTAGTGAACATTTTTTCCCGGTCCCTTGAAAAATACTCGATAAGTTGAATAAAATCATTATTAATTGGTTCCCTCGGTAATTGGAAGTTAAAGGAATAGTATCTTTCCTTGGAATTGAATCAATATTATTGTTTCAAATAAATTGCCGCGTCATCCTGAATTTTGTGTTTCCTAATTTTCTACATTACAAAATCATCGTTTTATCTATTCTCCCAATATATATGTTGTAGATAAATGATAAAACTAACTTTGACTTGTGCGCAATTAATAGGTAGAAAATCTTACATTTGATAAATAATCATCATCATTTAGTTAAATCTACAAATCTGCAAATAACTCTAAGTTATTCAAGATATTCAAGAAATTATTTTTCAAAAACTTCCCGGGGATATACCTAATAATATCCCAAAAATATCACGGCGATTGGATGTATGGTTTTTGAATCTATAGAGTACAGACAGACAGACATTCAATTTTATATATATATAGATTTTAAAATCAATCAACAAATTGGTTCTATAATTCCTGAGAATTGTTAAATTAATTATTCTTTTCCAAATGGAATGTATTGATTTAAATAATTCTCATGAATATTATTTAAATAATTTGTAATGTTACCATTTTTAATTGTTATAATTTTTCAGATTTATTTCAGTGTATATATATATATATATAATATTTTATATTAAGAAAAAGGCATCTCCTTATCGTGCAACTGAAAGTTGCTGATGGCTTGCGCCATCTATTGGATAATCAGTTGCACGATAAGGAGATGTCTTTTCCTTAATATATGCACCTTATCCCAGTACAATATCACATTTGTACTATTTTTTCACATTGTGTAGCGTTCTCACGCAATTCTGGCCTTAACTACCCGTTTCATGATTTTTCAGGATGCCTTAATGACCAATTTTTTGGTCGTTGAGATACAGCTTGCACCACGCTGATGAGGGCCAACAGCCCGAATGGCGTCCGTAGTTAGAAGCAGACAACAACAGAAGCAACAAGCCTTTTACTGGGATCAAAGTACCATACAGGATTCGTCATTCTAATCCTGACAAAAATTATTACATATAATTATTTACATCAATTGGATTATGTATATAGCTTTCCCTTCTCTTCAGCCGTCTTCCAGAATTTGAACAACGCAAACGCTCCAGCTCTGTTTCTCACCACCTCATTCAACAGGAACTCCAAAGAAAGTCCCTCAAGGCTTATTTCACTGAGTAGCACTTCTCGTTCGTCTTTCAGCCCCATACATGAGAGTATATGGTGATGTAGCCCCGGCTCCATTCTTGTCCCGCAAATCTCGCATCTCTTTCCGTTTGTTTTAAATATTCTGGGGCGATCATCAGTAAAGAGCACCGAGAGAATTCTCAGACCGGCAAAACACCGTTTGTAACGGAGCGGGAAATGGCTGGACAGATAGTGTTCCGGTAACGGAGTTGAGCGGATGTTTTTATAATGGGGGTATAGTCTTGAATTTATTATTCTTGTGTGATCCTTTTGCAGAGATTGATCTATTGCAGTCCTGATTATTCAAGGAATTTCTCTTTGTAATGTTCTATAGTATGTGCAGAAATTCAGCCTTTGAAATCCAGTGGTGTTTGAAATATTAACTATACTTCCTGTGAAACCTATATATTTTCTCGTTGCGTTTGAGATTTCCCACAGCTGGGACAAGCAGAGCAGCGGCAATCTAGTTTCACCCATTCTCAGCATTCTCAACCAGAACTTTAAGGTAAGTTTCAAGATTGTAACGCTGAGTGACACTCTTCCCAATTCTATCCTGAGCATATATCCGGGGGTGTATCTTGGTAAATTTAGATATCTTCGCATAAATGAGTCCTGAATTTGATCAACAATTAATGTATGCTCATTTGCCCAAACAGGTGCCGCGTATAGCAGGGTTGATAGAATCATCGCGTCAAGAAGTTTCATAGAGGATTTAAAAGAGTTCATCTTCGACCCGGTCAGAATAGGCCATACCGCACCACTGGCAGCGAGAGCTTTACCCTTATAGTATAATGCGGCTTGCTTAAAAGAGTTTGTTGAGGTGAGTGGATATCCTAGATACATGTATATTTCCGTGACATTCAGTGTTTGTTGTCCCCAATACCAGTTATCGGATTTTGACCGCTTCTCACCATTGCGAAATACCATTATTTTTGGTTTGTTTTCGTTCAGCATTACCATATTTTCCTCAAAATATTTTCGTATCATATTAATTTTAACTGCAAATTGTTCTTAAATTCGCCTATCAGTACAATATCATCTGCATATAGTAACAAATGGATATTTCAATGCTTTGGCAGATAAATACCAGGTATATCAGAGCATTCAAAAGTACTAATCAGGTCGTTAATAAAAAGTATGAATAAGTAAGGAGATAGTGGCTCACCCTGTAACACTCCGGATTTTATTTTGATAAATTCAGTGAGTGAATTGTTCCATCTCACCGCAGCTGTCATGTTTTCGTAGTAATTCTTAATTAGATTTATATATCGAAAATTCAATCCGATGTCTAACAGTTTTTTCCATAGGAGAGCTTGGGGCACCGTATCAAAAGCCTTTTTAAGATCGATAAAGAAAGTTTAGAACTTTCGTCTTTTACGTCTAAGTGTTAATTGGATTAGTGAGACTAAAGTAAAAATATGATCCTGGCATGAATGTTCTTTTCTGAAACCCGCTTGATTTTCCGGTATAATTGCTCTATTTTCGGTCCAGTTGCTTAGCCGTATTTTTATTATTGATGAGAAAAGCTTAGCGAGGTTGCTTAGAAGTGCTATTCCCCGATAATTTTGAGGATTGTCGGCATCACCATTTTTAAAGATGGGATGTATAATTGTTTTGCACCAAGTTGTTGGGAATTGACCAGTTTTCAGAACTCTATTGTAAATATCTTTTAAGGCAGTCAAATAAGCTGGGGGCAAGGCTTTTATACGAGGGTGAGTAGAAAAGTAAGGTCTCCTATTTTTTTTTTTTCATAGAAAAACACATTTTATCACAAATTTTTGTACATCATTTGAAAGGATGGACACTTTGCTATTTTTCTACATAGTCGCCTTGATGCTCAATCACTTTTTTCTTCCTGTCAACCTACTTTGTAATAATGGTGTTGTACCACTCTCCCGCCGCCTCTTCGACCCACCTGGCGGACACCTTTCTGTAGCCGAGGGTCTTAGACACAATCTTGTGCACGGAGAAGTGGCTGCAATCTTCATCCAGGCCATCCTCGATCTCTTCAAGGGTTATCCGCCGGTTTGCGCGCACCATTTCGTCGATTCAAGCCACGGTTGATTCCGGCAAACTCGGCCGCCCAGACCGCTGTTCATCGTGGACGTTTATCCTCCCCTCGTTAAACTCCCGGCACCATTTCCGCACATTTTTGATGTCCATGCACTTCTCACCATACACTTCCACTAACTGACGGTGAATTTCGACCGGAGAATTATTTTTCGCCTTTAAAAAGCGTATAACTGAGCGCAACTCGCACTTGGCGGGAGAGCTGTACAACACCGGAATTACAAAGTTGGTTGACAGGATGAAAAAAGTGATTGAGCATCAAGGCGACTATGTAGAAAAATAGCAAAGTGTCCAACCTTTCCAATGATGTATAAAAAGTTGTAATTAAATGTGTTTTTCTATGAAAAAAAAAATAGGAGACCTTACTTTTCTACTCACCCTCGTAGCTTCATTAGGAATATTATCAAGTCCACAAGCCTTATTGCGCTTCAAGTGAGCGATTTCTCCAGTTATCTCCGACAAGGATATTTCGGCCATTAACTCGTCGTCTGGCATCAGTATAACTCTTATGGACAAATCGTACTTGACTGGTGGCGAAGTCGCGAGAAGTTCGGTATAAAACTGTTGCCATTTTTGAATAGAAATGTTTCCGAGAGTTTTGTTCTTCTATTTTTAAACAGTGATATTGTTTTCCAAACCCCCGCAGAGTCCCTCACCTCCTTCCACCTCTCTTGTATTTTAGCATAGTAGGTTTTCTTTTTGCCGGTCAGCAGTGATGAGTATTTCTTTTTTAATAAAGCGTATGCCTTTCGGTCACCTTCACTGTTTGATCTTATGTAGATTTTAAGCTGAGATTTTAGAGATATTTTTGTTAGGTAGCACTCACGGTCGAACCAAGGTTTGGATTTAGGACCATCGGGTGTTATTACTACTTGCATACCAGCAGTATGCATTACACTCCAGATTTGATTGGTGAAATTATTAGTTAGCATTTCAATCGGTATCGTTATTTTGTATATTGTAATGCGACTAGATTCTGTATGAAGGTAGTCTCTTTTTCGGATGCCCATTTGTACTTTTTATAGGTACAAGGTGTAGAGCTTTCAAGTTTCATTCCATCTAAATTGAAATCCATTTTAACAACCATTGGCATATGATCCGAATATGGAAGTGGATTAATCAACAAATCAATTCTATGTTCTAGGAGCGAAGGAGAAACTATACAGTAATCTACCACAGAGGAACCCCGTTCTGATATGTAGGTGTATTCCCCATTTTCATCACTCTTCGTTCTTCCATTTATAATTACCAGGCGGTTATCTTCAAGAAAAATTATAAATTGCACTGCATTAGGGGAAATTACCTCGTCTTTGGAGTTACGACTGGCATTTAAAGAGGTGGGCAGCATTAGTGAGTTGTGTAGGTATCCCTGTGTTTCTGTGCGCGTGTTCAAATCACCAGCTAGTACAACTTCGTATCCCTCTGAAATTTTAACTTCTATACAATTCTGTAAAATATTTCTGTTAGTCATATAATTTTCATTAGGTGGTAGGAAAACAAAAAAAAAAAAAATACATGTTAATATTCTGGTGTTCAATTTTATAGTAGTAATTATCCAGTGTTTTTCTATTTAATCATTTACTAATAAATCTTTAATAGTATTTCCAATTTCGACGATAAAACCGCCCGAAGATCTACCCAGTTTGTAATTTCTGGAGGCCTTGAATTCTATCAATTGAAATCCGTTCAGTTTGTATCCTAAGTAATGATCAGTCCATGTTTCAGTTAGAGCGAATATGTTAAATTTTTTCAGGTAATCATCTAAAGGGAAAGTGGATGAAATTCTGTCTAAACCGTTAATATTCCAGCACAACAGTGAAAGCTGTTTCTTTCCGCCATATTTAATTCTTCCATTTACAATCTTCGCTTCCCTAGCATGATCTTGCTTTGAATTTTTTTTAGGAGCGAATTTGCATAATTCATTATTTAAAGTATTTACATATGGTACAACGCCAGCACTTGAATCTTTATTTTTACATATTTTTTCAATCTTATTAAAATGTGGCTTAATATTTCCTTTCGGAACCGTGATCACCGTTTCTTGTTGCTATATGGTATTTCCCCTAGAATTAACGATCTCACCGTTCACCACACTATAAGTCGTATCATCTATGATGAGTTTTTTGTCCCTTAATTTGGCTTTTATACCCCTCCCAAAAAGCTCCTTACTCTTCGCAATTAGAATTCTTCTTTGGTCCCTTACTTTGAGGCTATAGTCTTTACTGATAAATATTTTGACCCTTGAGTTTAATTGCATTAGAAAGCACTCTTGCTCTTTCTTCATGGTCCGGTATTACCGCCAGTACTGGTGAATTCTCAGCTCGGGATAGTCTATGGCATTTTGTTATTTTGACTTCATCGGTGAGTCCCATTTTATCAGTGATTATGCTTTTGACCTTGCGGTTACAGTCGAAGGGGTTTTCATTTTCCTCTCTTACAATGCCATAGAAAATAAGATTATGTTCGCGAAGTCTCGCCTCTGTATATTCCATTCTAGCCTCCAGATCGTGCAGTTGCAGAGTGTTGCCGACCACCCTTTTATCGGTGTTGCGTTGTGCCTCCATACTTTGATTTATTTTCGTCTCCATCTCTTGAGCTCTCTTATCCCATTCTTCCAATCGTCTTTCGATTTGCGCCAATCCCGAATCTAGTCTTTCTCGCATACTTTTCATTTCAGTTGACAAATTCAATATTAGCACCTTTAAATCACTGTCTGCCAATTCGTGTGTTGCCGGTGAAATCGCGGGTGTCAGAGTTGTTTGTCTCTTAGGTCCAGGATTGAGTTCAATACCTCCAATTATCAGCAAAATAGCTAAAACCTTAGCATGGAACATTTGGGAAAGTTTTGACGAGGGTAGAGGGGAGCAGTAAATATTGTGCGATAATTTCCTATAGATTTTTATCCTAAAATTATCATATTTTTGTAACAGAAAGTTTGGCGTTTGTATGCAAATTAGTAAATACAAAACAAAAGTAATGTTGGCACCAGACAGAATTTTCATCTTTTTCTGAATGCTTTATGAAAGAGTGATAGTCTAGCAATGTATATTATATGGAAAATATTGAAATAATTACTAGTTTAGAGAAATAAGAAGTACTTAGCTGGGAGCGATGTTAAGTGCGGCCGTCTCTCGTAGCCACATGGCGGCGAATCTCGTCCGTAGTTAGCTTTTCTTGATTAATCAAGAATCGGTATTTGGCCAATTCTGGAATAGTTAAAAATCAACGAGAATAGTTGATATTTATTCCGATAGATGGCGCAAGTCATCAGCAACTTTCAGTTGCACGATAAGGAGATGCCTTTTTCTTAATGTATGCACCTTATCCCAGTACAATATCACATATTATATATATTTTACCTAGGTATATTATTTTTGTCTTTTTCGACCTATCACAGAGAATGATCTGATAAAGATTATTTATTTATTTATTTTTTATTTTTTTGTGTGTTATGATTTGGCCACCCTGGGAGAGGATAGAGGGGTTCAGTTTGAAAGCAGCCACCAAGGAGAGCGGGGCGAGGAAACCGGGGACCTTGGCCATGGGCTCCCCGCAAGGGGAGGAACTAGGAAATGTAAGTAAATTTGTTTCTTAATCTTTATTAGGGATTTATAGGTTCTGAATTTTTTTTATAGATTTACTTATAGGATAACATATCTAAGCCAACATCATTTTTAAAAAATTATGAATATTATGTGTGTAAGAAAAAACATCATTGGATTCGAAAATAAATATTTTATAGCTCACTTATCGCAGTAAAACCTTTTCTTACATTTTGTTGAACACATCTCACATTTTCAATATCATATAGGATAATAATATACTTAAGATTGAACTTTAAATTATATTTGATACATCATTTCCCTCGTATATTTGTGAATATTGTGTCCTTTGGATAAGTCTGTCTACTTGTGATTTGTAAATCGGGCATTCACTTGAATTTATTTATGGTTTGTTCAAAAAGTGTTTTTATTTAGGGTGCTTAGAGCGATTGTGACAATTTGTTGCTTCAGTACAGTTGTGGCTACCCTGTACATCGCATATTTTACATATTTTAATGCTTTGGCAATCGTTTTGTGATTCGGATTAAATTCAAAACAATTTGGCATTGTCTTACAAATATTCTGTCTTGTGTAGAACATCGCTCAAAATCGGTGTATATCTCATTACCCATTTTTTTTTAATTTGGTGAACTTCAGGAGTTACTCTTAATACTATATTGTGATATGGAGAGTTAGATCTCATTGTAAATATAACTTTCATTTTACAAATTTTCTAGATCAGAATTCATTTTGCATACGGTTTGGACGAAGCTCGCCGTATCTGTAATTTTGGATACGTTTTTGATTATTATAATTGGATCTCTTAGTGTCGGTATGTAAATTTTACTAATCAATTTCAAATCTCCTGATTTGTTTAATTCATCTAGTAGTATTTTATTGTCAGTTTGGTTTAGAACCTTTATAATTACAGATTTTTTTTGCGTTTATAATTCTATTAATCTTAATGTTTTTACCATTTCCTCCGACATTTTTAGAATTTTTTTAAGTGCATCAGAATTAGATGCACCATCAGTTAAAGCCACAAGTAAAGTAGTTTATCTATCATTTTAATAGTCAAACCCTACATTTTCTCCAAATAATGGAGCGTAAGGAATATGGACGTGACTTGTCTTAAAAAAAATTCATTATTTTAAAAGAGAATACACAGGTCTACAAAAAAAACATTCTTTTTTTGCACAAGAGAACCTGATGGTGTTTATAGTGTAACTCTTCATGCTGAACTCAAAAATCTAATCAGAAATTTCCCATCACCCATGGTTTTTGCATGCAACCAATGTTATGTAAGCATTTTTAAAGTAAACATCATTACAATAGCTAGCGCTTCATTTTTGACAAGAAGAGTTGATATGTGGAGCCAAAAGATTTATTTTATTTGTTATTAATTAAATTTTGCTCTTTAAGAATCATAAATATTTATTTGAATAACAAAGTATTGAATTTTTAATTAAATATGTTTATTTTATAATGCAATCCGTTTTGCTTTCAACTCAAAAATAACGACAAGCTCTGGAATGCTATTTGCTGAATAACAGTTTTAATATATATATTTAAATTGAACCTAACGATTTGTTTAATAGATTTGCATCAGAAGTAACAGGTGAATTTGAAGTGATCAGTTTATTCTTCTCTATCGAATTGCTTCTATAAATCGTGTGCACTAGACTGTGTCAATATGCCGAGGCGTTGCATTAGTATTCCTGATATTTTCTGTTACATTTGTGGGGAATTAACTTTCAAAGTTCAAAGGCGAAACTTTACACCGCTCATCAAAAAGTGCTATCAACTTTATTTTGGCTGTAAAGTCGGTGACCAAGATAAGACTTGGGCTCCTCATCATTGTTGTGAAATTTGTGCTCGACGTCTTACAGAGTGGATTAAAGGTGGGCGTCATATGTCTTTTGCGGTTCCAAAGATATGGAGGGAATCTAAAGACCATTCTTCAGACTGTTATTTTTGTTTGACAAAGACTACTGGTATTACATCCAAATCAAGACATACAGTTGAATATTCAGATTTGCCTTCTGCTATGAGACCGGTTCCTAATAGTGATATTTTACCTGTGCCACAGCCTCCTGAAAATGTTACATTTAGTGACGATGATTCATATAGACTAGAGCAACAGTCGGATGACACAAAATTTGAAGCAGGTGCTTCATCTGAACCTCATTTGTTAACCCAAGGAGATTTGAACGACCTCGTACGTGATTTAGATTTATCCAAAAAACAGAGTGAATTTTTAGGCTCTAGGTTAAAAAGCTGGAATCTGCTGCATAAAGGCACAAAAGTATGCTTTTTTCGCAAGCGTCAAGATGAATCTCAAGACTTATTTTCACAAGAGAATGATTTAGTATATTGCAATGATGTTGTTCGTCTAATGGAAGCACTTGGTCATGACCATAATACAGAAGAGAGGCCTTTATTCGTTGATTCTTCAAAAATTAGTTAGAAAGCTGTTCTCCTTCACAACGGAAATAAGTTCCCATCAGTGCCAATAGCACATGCATTCAACATGAAAGAGACTTACGAAAACATGAAACTGCTTTTGAAAAAGATAGAATATGAAAGATACGGTTGGGAAATATGCAGCGATTTGAAAGTCATTGCTCTCTTGCGTGGATTACAGCTTGGATATACAAAACTTTGTTGTTTTCTGTGTGAGTGGGATAGCAGAGATAGGGAAATGAATTACATTGAAATCTTTACTCCAGAACATAAAAATATTGTAAATCCTCCCCTGATCGATTCAGAAAATATTTATTTACCACCATTACATATTAAACTGGGATTAATGAAGAACTTTGTCAAGGCAATGGATCGAAATGCCAGTGGATTTGCCTACCTTAACCAAAATGTTCTAGCATAAGTGATGCGAAAATTAAAGAAGGCATTTTCGTTGGACCTCAGATTCGAGAATTGCTGCAAGATGGAAATTTTCAAAATCGTTTGAAGCAGCAGCATGGAATTCCTTTAGAAACGTTTTCAAGAATTTCTTAGGAAATGTCAAGGTTGAAAATCACCGAGACATAGTTAATGATCTGTTGCTTTCCTACGAGGCACTGGGATGTAACATGTCTCTCAAGATCCATTTCCTGCATTCACATCTGGATTTCTTTCCAGACAATCTTGGTGCAGTTAGCGATGAGCATGGTGAGAGGTTTCATCAAGATATATCAAGCATGGAGAAGCGGTACCAAGGTAAATGGAGTTCCGGTATGCTTGCTGACTACTGCTGGACACTCAAAAGAAATGTACCACAGGCATAGTAAAGAAGAAAATCCACTGTCACTACTTTTCAATAAAATAAATATATTTCGTTCATATATTGAAAAACATTTACAAATTTCAAGGTGTATCTCAAAAATCTTGCGTGATAGAAAAAAAAAATAATGCTATATTTGGAATCAGAACAAAGAGTTAAATTTATATAAGATGCTGTTTCTTTTGGGACAAAAAAAAAATTTTGATTAACCCGTGTAATGTAATAAGATTTATGCAAAAATGCTCACTTAAATTTTTTTCATTTTTTCTGCATTTATCCCAATACCAAAAAAAAAGGCTGTCACGCAAAAACCATGTGTGATGAAAAATATCTGATTAGCATTTTGAGTTCAGCATGAAAAGTTACACTAGAAACACCATCAGGTTCTCTTGAGCAAAAATGTTGTTGACCAGTTTTATCGTTAAAAAATTAGACAAATAGTTCCCCGCTCATGTGCAATATACAAGAAAAATGTATATGACGCTTCTCTAATATTTTTATAAATATATATAATCTTCTAAATTCACAAATGAGACATTCAATTTTTTCAAATAACTTTTTTAAGTAACTAAATGGATATGTGTGTGTGTCCATGACATAAATCTATTGGAATAATATATAGTACCTCACAAGATAGGTAAATTTATTTTTTTATTATCATTTTTAGTGAATATATTCTTTAACTATAATAAATACATTTTAAACTATTTTTTTAAAGAATAAAGATACATCAACCTCTCTTGAATTAGACGCTATAACTAAAAATAATCTACGCACCAAGAAGTAATTGTCCGATTTATATGAAAATACACTGCGTGACATTGAAAATGGAACACCAAGAAATAGTGGCCAGAAAGTGATGAAACTCGGCAGACAGAGAGAGACAGGGACGAACAATAAGTGATCTTTATTTCAAAATGATAGTCATAATACAGAGCGAGAACGGCGTCGGCTTGTAGCAAGTAGGACCACCGCGGACGGCGATGCACGCAGCAACACGTCTAGGTAGAGAGTCAATCAGAGTACGGATGGCGTCCTGAGGGATGGCTCTCCATTCCCTCTCAACCATTTGCCACAGTTCGTCTTCTGAACGCGGCTGTGGCAAGGCATGCAAACGGCGTCCAATGATGTCCCAGACGTGCTCGATTGGTGAGAGATCAGGAGAGTATGGTGGCCAGGGAAGCATCTGTACATCTTGCAGAGCTTGTTGGCTAATGCGAGCAGTGTGCGGTCGGGCGTTATCCTGCTGATAAAGGGCATTGGGTACCCCCTGAAGGTAGGGAAGTGTCACCGGTCGCAGCACATCATCAACGTATCGTTGGGCCGTCATAGTGCCCTGAATACGAAGTAAAGGTGACCTGGAATCATACGCGATTGCGCCCCAAACCATGATTCCACGTTGTCGCACGGTGGGACGTTCCACAATTGCTGCTGGATTGGACCTTTCTCCACGTCGACGCCACACGCGTTCACGGCGACTATCACTGGACAAGCAGAAACGCGACTCATCTGAGAACACGACCCTGTGCCATTCCGTCATCCACGTCGATCTAGCCCGGCACCATTCCAAACGTTGGCGCCTATTCGGTGGGATCAAAGGCAGTCTTCTTAGCGGACGGCATGAGTGCAAGCCATTAGCAACCAATCGACGGGAAATGGTTCTGGTCGAGTTAGAATGATCTAGGGTGTCTTGCACATGTTGCAGGATGGCGTTACAAGTGGCTTGTGGGGCCGCCACTGCTTGTCGAAGGATACGCCGATCCACACGTGCTAACGTCACTCTGGTTGCACCGGCATTCCTATAAATTGCCACATTTCCTTGTTCCAACCATCTTCTCCACAGTCGGTGCACCGTGGACGCACCAAGGTGTGTATCAGCTGCGATTTGACGTATGGACCAACCTGCCCTTTTCAGTCCAATCACCATGCCCCTCGTAAAAGCGTCTGTCTGCTTGAACTGCCTCCGTTTACGATGACCTGGCATTCTCTGTTATTACACGTGTCTTTTAACACAAGAACAAAATTTCTACAATGATTTTCTTTGAAGAAATAACGACACGAATACTGTCCTTTTGCAAGTTCCTTCCCTTATATCTTACTCCATGTGCGCACGAGAGCTGCGCATTTTACATCATTTGCATAACTAGGTTAGGCGCGTCTACCCTGAAATTTGCATAATTTTCTGGCCACTATTTCTTGGTGTTCCGTTTTCAATGTCACGCAGTGTATATACAGTGTGGCAAATAATTTTTAAGAATGGGTTTGTAAAATAAAACAGAAACAAGCTAATTCAATTTCTACTATTTTTTTATTCAAAATAATCCCCTCCGGATTCAATACATATGTTACAACGATTTAATAAGGAATTAAATGCCTCTTGCAGGCCACTTTGAGGAATTGCCTCCAAAGTGCTCGTCGCAGCTGTCTGGATGGTCGGGATATCATAAAAAAAGCAACCTTTTAACTTCAATTTTATTTTTGGGAATAAATAAAAGTCACATTGTGCTAAATCAGGCGAGTACGGAGGATGATTCAACACACAGACGTTATTTTTGGCCAAAAAGCGACGAACAGTGAGTGATGAGCGACTCGGTGCATTATCATGCAGCAAACACCAACTGTCTTCATCGCGATATTCTGCACGAATGCGACGATTTCTAGCAATCAAACGTTTCAAAACGTTTAAATAATACTCTCCAGTAATGGTTTGTCCAGCGGGAACAAATTATTTGTGGATAATACCTCTACTATCGAAAAAGGTAATCAGCATTGTTTTGATGGCACTTTTCGCGTTTTTTTGGCTTGTGGAGAGTTTTTTGACTTCTATTCGGCACTTTGGCGCTTTGTCTTTGGGTCATACTGAAAACACCATGTTTCATCACCCGTAACAATTGATTTCAGGAAGTTTGAATTATTTTCATAGGCAGAAATGATGTCCCTGCAATGTGCAATTCACACTGATTTCTGCTCGCCCGTTAAAGTGTGTGGAATAAATTTAGTACAGACTTTAGTTTTACCTAAATCTTCATGCAGAATGGTTCGAATCGTTTCTTTGTTGATGTGTAAAACCTCTGCCATAATTGTTTTCAACAAATTCTCGCACTTTTTCTATACTTTCTGGTGTCTTTGAAGAACTTGGTCGTCCAGTATGCTTATCATCTTCTAGCGTATTTCTTCCATCCGAAAAACGTTTGTGCCAAATGAAAACATTTGATTTACTCAAACATAACGTACCATAAACTTGCTTCATCAAAATATATGTTTCCGATGCACTTCTACCAAGTTTTGCATTAAATTTAATGACCGCTCTCTGTTCCATCTCAGAATTCCGACGAACAAAAAATTTTACTTTTCAAAAATCGCCTGTATGTTTTAAAGAGTTAACCAAAATGGCTGAAACAAAGCCACGCGCTAGATAAGGCTTCGAATATATATACGCATGCGCAATTTCATAACTGGCTCTGCTATTGGCCTTTATCTAGCGCGAGTCTTAAAATTATTTGCCGCACTGTATATATGCAGAGATGTTTAGACCGAACATGTAAATTATTGGGATTTGGTGCAGATTTCTGCAAAGCAAGAGGGCATCGGACCTATGTATGAGCACAAATATTCTAGACTCAATATATCGGGCGGCACGGGTTGATTTTCCAAACATCTATATAGATAATAGGCTAACAGAGCTCTCAGTTGTAAAGTTTGAAGCTATCTCCTCCAAAGATACTTAACTATAAATAGTCATCTATATACCAAAAATTTCGTTATTTTTTGCTTCACGCGAACGTTTTATTTTTATTTTCCACAACTAATAGATATATTTTTAATGTTGTATATATATTAATTAATTGTTACCACAGATTGTGTGTAAGCTCACTGGTAAATAGGCGCTAACCGAAACAGAAAAAATTTCCTTTGGTTAATATTAGTTTCCCTTTTATATTTTGATATCTCTCTTGTAAATCAATAAATATAATGTTTAATTAATAATTATTGGAATCAGTTTCATTGAAAAATTCTAAGCAAAGTCAACAATTGGTAGCAGAGCGTGGTTGTTTTATATAAAGCTCAAAACCGAAAATATTGTAACGTAGTATACGAGAAGACCTTGAAGCCATGGGTGCTGTGATCTACATTTTCGGAGACTGACATCAGGATTCCACCGCCGTGCTAAAGCCAAGACTTCCCTCGAATATGACGATGTCCCTATAGACGATACGACGACAAAGCCGCTCTTCACGTCGCAAGAAAATGGACGCAAAGGTACTAGGGACAAGGTTCCAAGACTTTGATGGAATCCTTGGCAGAAGCACGTCAAATCCACGTCAGTATCTACAATAATTGCCAGCTGTGGGTCACAGCTCCCATAGGGAAGAAGCTATGTAACGTAGTATTTATTAATTTTATTTATGTAACATAGTATTTCTTAATTTTATTATTTTTTATTTAACAGAGTGGTCATTTTTATGTTTTATATCTTGCGACTCTGTAAATTTCCCTCGTGGCTTATCTTTTGTTTACCTTTGATAGTTTGTTCTTCCCTGAAATAGATTTTGTTTCTTCCTGAAGTTTTTGTCTTCCCTAATTTTCCACGTGGCAATATTTAATCTGAAGTTTAAGCAAGAAGTTTATTCTGATCGGTAAACTGAAGCACTTCTGAGAAGATGAAAGGTATTTATATATTTTAATTTGAATTATATATACATATTTCATGTTTAAAAGCTACCCAATATTTAAATAAATTTAAAATACATATTTGTATTTAAAATATATTGGTTTGTTTATATTAGTTCAAAGGCGAAAATAGCTGAACATAATTTATTATCCCAAACAAAAATTGAACCATTAACAGGAACTAATTATCAAATATGGGCCTTAAAATTCTCCGCAGTTCTGAGAGGAAGAAAATTATTTAAATGTGTAATTTCCTATCCAGAACCTGATATGGAGCACAAAAGTTCTTGGGAGATTTGGAGTAAGAAAAATGATGAAGCATTTGGGATAATCATCACTACATTGACAAATGAACAAGCTGGAATGTTCATAGGAGTAACAAATGCTAAGAAAGTATGGGACTCACTGAGAAAAACATACACAGGCAATTTGGAAGATAAAATTATTGATATAGGCTTAGAATTGAAGAACATTAGATGAAAGATAATAAAACTGTAGATGAATATATAACAAAGACAAAAAATATTGCTGCTAGAATTTCATTATTAGGGTATCAATTTCCCTCAAGAGAACTTTCTTTTAATATTGTCAGAGGCATACATCCGAAGTATGAAAATATTGCTATTGTCTTACGATCAAAGAGAGAGGCAACAATTGAAGAGATTCAACAAACTCTAAGAGAAGAGGAGTCAAAAATAAATATGAGATTGAATCAATCTGTTGAGAATGGGCATGAACAAGCATACAGAATTAAATATAGAAAAGTTAAACAATTTCAGCCAAAAAGATGTTTTGTTTGTAATAAAAAAAGGACATCTAGCTAATGATTGCTTGTTTCGAGATAAGCACAAACAAGGATATTAGAAGAAATGAACTCCTGATTTTAGAAATCACAAATACAGTATAGAACATTCTAATAACCTAGTGGATACTGTGAAAAGTGGAATTAATGAGGAAGCATTTGAAACATATGTAAAAGAATTTGAAGAATCACCATATGAGAGAAATGATAGGCAAATAGGGTGTATAGATTCAGGATGCACCGCACATTTAACCCCAAACAGAACTTTGATGGAAAATGTGACAGATTATGAAAGTGAAATCAATCTAGCTGAGAAGGGCAAAACTCTACCCAAGCCATAGCCAAAGGAGATTTGAGACTTACTACATGTACAAGTCAAGGTCAAGAAAATATTTGCATCAAAGATATCTTACATGTACCAAATTTAAGGGAATTATTTCTTGTCAGTATATGAATTAGCAAACATGGGAAATTCAATTATTTTTATTAAGGATGGAGCAAAAATTTATAATGAAGGGGATGAATCAGTTGCTGAGGCGTATATCAAAGTTAGAATGTTTATGATAGAAACAAAATTATGAAATCTACCAATAGAAAAAAAGGATACCCGAGTGCGAAGCATGCATAATAGGAAAACTGGTTCAGAAGCCATATAATATTACGGAATATTATACAGTTAAGCCCCTGAAGTTGATTCATATGTATTTATGTGGACCAATTCTATGTCAATCTTTAGGAGGATCTAAGTATTTTCTTGTTATAGTAGATGATTACAGTAGAAGAATCTTTGTATATTTCCTGAGATTAAAGATGAGACCTTTTGAAAGATTTGAAGAATTTAAAGCACGAGCCGAAAACGAATTAAGTCTTAGAATAAAAGATGCAAGCACTGACAATGGAACTGAATTTTGTAACTCTAGATTTGAAGAATTTTCAAGAGAAGTGGGATCCATCACCAACTTACCACCACATACTCACCATAAAGTAATGGAGTCGCAGAGAGAGTGAATAGGATTCTTAAAGATACAACGAGAACCTTACTAATTGATTCAAAATTACCCATGAAGTTTCGGGCAGAGGCAATTGCTACAGCTGCATACATTAAGAAATGTACCACAGGTCTATCAAGCTCCTAATACCTATACAGAGATGGAATGGGAGGAAATCATCGGTCAAACACATTTGAATATTTGGATAATTGACACATTGGCTTGAGAGCAAACCGAGAAGAAAACAAGTTTTCACCAAAGGGTAGTAAGAGAATATTTATTGGTTATTACATTAAAAGAAAAGCCTATAGAATATATGATATAATGACATATAGAATCAATAAAGTCAGATTAGTAAAATTTAGTGAAGATAAGAGAGGAATTGATTATGCAAATTATATTCAGGAAGATTCTAATTGTGATAATTTGACCTATAAAGGAAATTATGAAGAAATAGTTGCTGAAAACTTTCTTATCTTGAAAGAAGACAATCCTGTCACAGAGAGTAAAATGAAGTCTCAGGAGGATACTTCAGTAAAACCAGGTGGTGACACTGAAAATGGCTCATCACAAACTGAACTGATGGAGGAACGATGCGTAAAAGGAGAAACAAAGAGCATCTTAGAAGAACGGCACAAAGAAATACTTGAAGAACAAGAAAGTAAATTGATCAAATAGGGAGTTCGACGTTCACAAAAAATAAAGGATAGGAATAATGCAAACTTAATTATGGAAATAAATCATTATATCCCGGAGAACTTTGAAGAAGCAATGAATAGTGGAGAAAGAAATGAATGGCACAAAGCAATGGAAGAAGAGCTCAGTGAGATAGAGAAACATAAAGTATGGACACTAGTACCAAGGGAAAATGATATGAAAGTTATCAATAGTAAATGGGTCTACAGTACGAAGAAAACATCAAATGACGGCATATATAAAAGAAAGGCCAGACTGGTAGCTGTTGGATGCAATCAAAGATATTGTGTGGACTATAAGGAATATTTTTCACTTGTACTCAAAAGGGAAAGCTTGCGAACAATAATAGCTCTTGCAACGCAACAAAATTTAATCATAAAGACTCATGATGTGAAGACAGCTTATGTCTATGGTGAATTAGAAGAGACAGTATACATGAGACAACCAGATGATTTAATGCAAAAAGGAGAAGAAAACAAAGTGTGCAAATTGTAAAAAAAAAGCCTGTATGGTCTACCACAATCAGGAAAATGTTGGAACAAAATGATCAATGAAATTTTATACCAGAGTTGGGAATGATTAGAACCAAATGTGATCCATGTGTCTATAAACTCCAGAGAGGAGAAGAGTATGCAATACTGGGTCTATATGTAGATGATCTCATCATCGCTGCAACTAGTAAGAAAATCAATGACATCCTAGTCTCAGAAATAGAAAAATTTGTTACTCTAACAGAAAAGAAAGTTAGCGAACCATTTATTGGAATTGAAAAAAAAGGGCATAAGATGGTTTTTATCTATCTTAGACTCATTATAAAACGAAAATTGCAATTATACCGCGAATGTTTCTTTTAAACAAAAATCGAAATTTATTTTTAAAGAGATATAACGACTATTTCTAACTTTAAGGATGAAGTATGAAAGGGTGAAAATATGAAGAGTAATGGCGAACGGAAAAATAAAAGTGTCCAGGGGCGGGAATCGAACCCACGACCTTCCGCTTACCGGGCAGATGCCATGTCGTGGGTTCGATTCCCGCCCCTGGACACTTTTATTTTTCCGTTCGCCATTACTCTTCATATTTTCACCCTTTCATACTTCATCCTTAAAGTTAGAAATAGTCGTTATTTCTCTTTAAAAATAAATTTCGATTTTTGTTTAAAAGGAACATTCGCGGTATAATTGCAATTTTCGTTTTACAATCATCAGCCGCGTTATATTGTAGTTTAAATTACTTTATATAATATTTACGAACGGAAAAATATGTCCAGGGTAGCCTAGTGGACATGGCATCTGCCCGGTAAGCGGAAGGTCGTGGGTTCGATTCCCGCCCCTGGACACTTTTATTTTTCCGTTCGCCATTACTCTTCATATTTTCACCCTTTCATACTTCATCCTTAAAGTTAGAAATAGTCGTTATTTCTCTTTAAAAATAAATTTCGATTTTTGTTTAAAAGAAACATTCGCGGTATAATTGCAATTTTCGTTTTACAATCATCAGCCGCGTTATATTGTATTTTAAATTAGACTCATTATATTGATACAATTCTTCACAGATTTGGACTGGAAGAATGCAACAGTGTGCAGACACCTTGAGATCAAAATCAAAATTTAGATGAGTAATTGAACTCTAAGGCAGTAAATAAAACTGTATACCAGGAAATTATTGGATCACTTATATACCTTTCTCGGGTACTCGACCTGACATATCCTTCAACGTCAGCAATTTATCTCAGTATAGTAATGATCCTGGAGAAATACACTTAACTAGAGTTGAAAGGATCTATAGATATCTGAAGGGAACAATAAATAAAATGTTGGCATATAAGTCAAAAGACAACAATATCACAATAAGTACTGATGCGAGCTGGTGCACAACCCGAGACGCAAACTCCTATTCAGGATATACAGTCAAACTTGGCAACAACTTAATAAACTGGAGAAGTAGAGGCAAAATTTAGTAGCCTTGTCTACATGTGAAGCAGAACCTATTTCAATATGGGAAGGAATTTCAGAAGAATTATGGTTGAAGGGATTACTATAAGAACTTTGTGAAAATGTAACTTTCCCAATTACCTTAAAAAGTGACAGCCAGGCTGCAATAAACTGGATACAATCTGACATAATTACTTCACAAACAAGGCACAATTACCGAAAGTATTATTTTGTGAAAGAGGAAATACAAAATGGAATCAAACTGGCATACACTAAAAATGAAGACAAAAAGTCTACCTAAGGACAAACTACGGAAATGTGCAGAGAGCCTTGGACTTGCTGATTAGGGCTTACACACAGGGGAGCGTGTGTTGTATATATATTATTTAATTGTTACAATAGAGTGTGTGTAAGCTCACAGGAAAATAGGCGCTAACCGAAAAAAAGCTCCTTTGTTTAATATTAGTTTTCCTTTTATATATTGATCTCTCTCTTGTAAATCAATAAATATAATGTTTAATTATTTAATTTAATTATTGTTATCAGTTTCATTAAAATTTCTAAGCAAAGTCAACATTTAATTTATTCGATTTTCACAATCGTAGATTTTTTTGCCTTCAAATGTTGTTAATCCTATTTTTTGTCATTTATCATCATCATCAAATTATTTATTTTAAAACACGTTTTTTTTATGATTATATAAAAGGGCGTACCTCGATCTGTAAAGAAAATAAAAACAATTTTTTTCTCAAAATATTTCGAGAGATTGCTCCCTCTTTATCAATTTATTGCACAGAAAAACACTGTGCAATAAATTGATAAAGAGGGAGCAATCTCTCGAAATATTTTGAGAAAAAAAAAATTTTTCTTTACAGATCCAGGTACACCCTTTTATATAATCTTAATTAATGGATCGCCTTTTGTCTCAAACGTTCTTTTATATTATTGTTTTTAATAAATTTATAATATAAAATTCGTATTTATGATTCAATTGTTACGTTTATTTTATTTATAATTACTTTATTATAGTTGTAGATTTAAATTTAGTCCTATTTTTGTGTCTTATTTTCTATTTTGCAGTGTCCTTCTTAATGTCTTTGGAATCTTTTTTTCTCAATTGTTGATTACCTGATCAGGATTGTAAGCATTAAAAAAAATGCGCTAAAATTAACAGAATGAAAAAAATATATATCAATGATATTTATAGATATGATTTTAATTATATTTTTTTAAAGTGGGTTTTTTCCCTTTTTTTTTTCGAAGAATAAAATTTTAGGTTGCTTTGAAAATTATCATCTTATCTGCTATCTTGTTTACAAACTTGATAACAGTAACTATTTAAAACATGCTGTGATATTTTTTTCTCATTCAGCACTTTTGTCTGAAGATTTATTTTTATTTATTGTTACAAAAGCACGAAGTCCAAAGGACTATTGTGCTGTGCTAGTATCATTTACATATATATGATTAATTATTTACACGATGGATTAGTATTGTTTTGTAAATTATTGTACAAATAGTTCTAAACTTAACAAAGTTCTCATAAGACAGAGTATATACACAAAGAGAATTTGGTAATGTTTCAAAGTATCTACATACAATTTGATTAGTCAGAGGGCAAGATAAAAGAAGATGCTCTGGTGATTCAACATCTAAGCGGCATTCACATGTTGGATCATTGATAGCATTCAGTTTGAATAGGAAACTTAAGAAGGGTCCTTTGCCAGTTAAGAATAAAGTAGTGAATTTATCAGAAGAAATGAAATTTGGGACAGCAATTGGAAAGAATTTCTTGAACAGTTCATTAGATTGAGAAAGATAAAACTTAAATTTTAGATCCAGATATAGTTTGTTTAATTCTTTTTGAAGGGGTTTTTTGAGTGTTCGATCTGTGAGAGAATTTGTCATATTATACTTTGTTTGTGATAACTCAAGATAATCGGACAGTAAAGGGGTTTTCGCTAGTATATGTGTGATGTAAGAAGATGAAGTCCTATAAGCATGAATGCATCTAATAAGAATTTGATATTGTATAGAATTCAACTTGGATCTTTTTGCTGCAGTGATAAAAGGAAACCAAATATTTGATGCATAGCTTATTGTAGAGCGTATCATAGCTTTATATAAGATCAATCTACGCCGAGTATCAATGCCCCAAGTACGTGCACATAATGAGAATAATATATTCTTAAGTTTCGTAGCCTTCATAATTATATTGTCAACATGTGTTCCAAAATTAATCTTATTCCTTTGTCTATGATTTTTAAAAATAACTCCCAAAATTTTAACAGTTTCTGATGGTTGAATTATTTTTCCATCAAAATTAATGGGCAATTTTTCATAGTTATGTAGATAGAGTATACTGTTTTGTTTGGACTTAGTGAAAGTTTTACCTTTTCACACCAGGCTTTGATTTTTATTAAACATTTGTCTGAAGATGGTAACAACGCTGTTAATGAAACGTCACACACTATTTATTTATTTATTTGGAATTGGTCTTATTACCTTATGTCCTTTTATATGTCGTCTTATCTTCAATATAGTTGTGTTGTCTGCAAATTTTTCTGATTTGTTGTTTTTTCTTTTTTTTTTCCTTTGAAAACATTTATTTAAACCTTTCAACCAATTCCTCCCGAAATTGCTTACCAAAAATGAGTCAATGTTTTCTCAGTGTGGAGTGTGAGAATGTGGAGGAGCAAAATAACTACCCTACTGAATTTCTCAATAGCCTTACTCCCACAGAAATGCCTCCACACCTATTGAACCTTAAGGTTGGTGGTATTGTTATGCTTCTAGGAAATTTGAATCCAAAACAGGATCTTTGCAATGGAACACGTTTGGTGATCCAACGCATGTGCTCTTATGTCCTTGAAGCACAAATACTGACAGGGATCAAAGTTGGACACACTGTATTGGTGCCAGAAATATCTTTGGCTCCTTCATATTCCAACTTTCCCTTCATTCTGAAGAGGCATCCGTTTCCACTAAGGTTGGCTTTTGCCATGACTATAATTAAGGCTCAAGGTCAAACCTTTGCTTGAGTGGGTCTCTTGCTACAAGAGCCTGTGTTTACGCATGGACAGTTCTATGTGGCTTTTCCACGTGTGCGAACTTTGGATAGCATACAGTTAAAGTTGAACCCCCATGTATATATAAAACTAGAAATGTAGTTTTTAATTAGGTCCTCTTAATGAATTCCTTTCATAAGTCGTCTGCTCTGCAATATAGTTTACAACTATCTTTTCTGAATTATTTTCTCATCTTTTTTTTTTTTCATTTTGAATATTCTCGTTTAAACATTTTACTAATACCTCTGTAATACCGTTTTAGGGGAAAAGTTGTATTTAAACAACAATCAAATCTCGAAATTTGAATTTCAAAATGGTCGAATTATCGGAAGAGTCGAACTATCGAAAGTGTCGAATTAAAGTTTGTTATATGATAGGCCATAGTTCAGTACATTAAAATATGGTCGAATTATCGTGTGTCGTGGTTTAACGAGGTTATACTGTATATAATAAACTAGAAATGTAGTTTTTAATGAGGTCCTTCAAATAAATTTATATCTTTTATATGTCCTCTTATCTGAATTATAATTGTGTTGTTTGCAATTTTATTTTCTGATTTGTTATTTTTTCCTTTTTTCACTTTAAATATAATTATTTAAACCTTTCATCAATTCCTATAGCTTCTCACCTGAAAGGGATTTTTAAAATCAATTATTGTGATTTTTGGTCTTCTCATATTTACCTATTTCCCCCACTGTTTCCATCTACTTTTTTGCACTGTGCTGTCTAATAAGTTGTTAATTATAAAATTTGTTGTGGATGAAATGATTTCATTATCAATTTGATATATAAATATATAAGATCAGACCAAATACTTAGAAAGTATTTTCACATACCCTTATACTTGAAATTCTGCTTCAAGAAAATCATATTACACCCATTGCAATTTTTAAGCCACTATTTATGCTTTCAATATCTCAGCGGGCCCTTCGGGTAATATCCCAAGCATAATAACGGTTTTTATTGAATATAAAATGGCTACTTTAAAAAACAACACAAATGAAACTTTTCAAAGCTTCTTCTCTAACAGCATCCCAAAATATTTCCAACCAAACTTTCATAATTCTCAATTCATTTCTAATCATGGAAATTTCAGAAGCTTTTTAAAAAGAATTAAAGCGGTGGAAGACTCGAGTTGTTTTTGTGGACATGAGGAACAAACCTCAATACATCTTTTTCTAGATTGTCCTGTTTTTCAAGACTACAGAATCGAAAATAATTTGATAGCAACAAATCCAAGTATTTTTATTTCCAGTAAATGAATGTATATTAAATTCAATACATTTTGTTGTTATTTTAAATTATATAGCAGCGCGCAAATATCTTTTAAGAAACTGAAAATTTATATTATTCTTATTGTACATATTGCCAGACACTTCTTTCTTTGTACACAGTTATTTTTCTCGTTTTATTCTCTCTTTCCCATCGTTAACGTCATATGTCTATTCTATTCACGGCCTAAAATTATTGTATATATATGTTTAAAAATGCAAAGGCATACATGTATGAAAGCGCAAGTGTCCCTAGGGGGACATAGCGCTTTAAATTGAAATAAATTAAAATAGTAAAAAATAACAAATTTTATCGATAGATAGCAATCAAATTTACAATTTTTTCAATAATTAATATGAAAAACAAAGCAAAAAAGGTCTATTCAGACCGCGTTCAAATGATAAATTCTAGATGGCAGAACGCCATTTGGTGGAACCAAAAAAAAAAAAAAAAAAACTAAACGTTTGTTTAACTTGTTCCATAACTTTGGCCAACCCAATTTCTTGATAAATCAAGAAAAGCCAACCACATACGCGTTTCGGGCTGTTGACCATCGTCAGCGTGGTGCAGGCGTTTCTATTTTAAAATTATTTTTATAAATAATATTATAGAAAATGTAATCTCTCTCTCTCTATTTACTGAAGGGGGAACCTCTCTCTTTAAAATTGCATTAAAAATATTGTAACATAGTATTTATTAAATTTATTTATGCAACATAGGATTTATTAATTCTATTATTTTTTATTAACAGAGTGGTCATTTTTATGTTTATATCTTGCGACTCTGTAAATTTCCCTCGTGGCTTATCTTTTGTTTACAATTCATAGTTTGTCCTTCCCTGAAATAAATTGTTGTCTCCTCCTGAAGTTTTTGTCTTTCCTAATTTTCCACGTGGCAATATATTAACCCAGCTCTTAGCTTTATGGTAGGGATATAAAATTAATCAAAAATTATATTTGGCAATATCAGACAAAAGACCAACATGTATGTCATGATTTCGAGCTTTGGCCCTCATCAGTACAATGATTGCTTCCTCAACAACACGATGTATTCTGGTTAGAAACTTTGCTCCATCACCTCACCAGCTTATATATAAACAACCTTTGGGTAATTCGACAGATTTATACATTTATTCGCAGGATGTTATGAAGCCGCTACAGTACTGATGATAGACATAACTCGACATCATATTTTACAGTTTGGGTATTTTCATAGTTTTTCCGAAATTGGCCTTGTGGTTCATTTTTTTTTACCACCATTGGAATTTTAGTTAGTTTGAGTCAAAAGGCGATCCATTAATTAAGATTATATGAAAGGGCGTACCTGGATCTGAAAAGAAAAAAAAAATGTTTTTCTTAAAATATTTCGAGAGATTGCTCCCTCTTTATCAATTTAAGCAATAAATTGATAAAGAGGGAGCAATCTCTCGAAATATTTTAGAATTTTTTTTTTTCTTTACAGATCCAGGGGTACGCCCTTTCATATAATCTTTAGTTAGTTTGTTTATATAAACTTAGAAGTAAATTAAAAACCCACTTTTGAGGGAAAGAATGTTCAGTGAAGACAGACAAATAAATCGCTAGCAGAAATCTCTATTGTGTGATGTCACGGAGTTATCTGAAATAAAACCCATAGTTATTTATTATAATATATTGCAGCATTATAAATGTTTTATTATTTATTCCATATATTATAATTTATAAAATTTGTAACAATTCAATTTACCGGCAATGTGTTCAATTTTAACAATTTCATCAAATATCATCTATACAGACCTTACTAAAATGATGAAGGTTATTGAATGAGAGGACATCAGTGGTGAAGACACTCAGTCCAGAAAGAAACACATTGCCAGGAATATTACTTGCTACACATTGTATCGATAAATGACAATTAATTTATAAATTTATTATATTTATTTGTTTGAAAGGTCACAAACCTCACGGACAATTATTAAAATATAAGATGTTATAGTCATTATATTATGTCAGAGATGTTATAAGAAATGAGATAAACACGGAATCAGCGGTTTTCTTATTTATTGAATATTTATTCAGAAAGTTAGGACAGCTCCAGCACGGCACCGTTGGTTCCCGGATAGACGTTGAAAGAGTTAGTTATCGTATATTGGGAGTTTGGATGTAGAACCGGTGCCTTCTTGGTATTGGTTGACCTACAGAATTACGAGGACAGGTAAATAGGGAAGCTCGTTGTTATTTTGTTTCTTGGCAGCGGCGGCCATCTCAGAAATTACGGGAAGTTAGAGGTAAAGCTGGATATTGGTTGTATCCTTGGACTGAGGCAGCGACTGGTAACTCAGGACTACAGTTATAGATACAGCTGGCTATTTATGTCTTCTTATATCTGGCAGTAGATGACATCACACAGAATACAGCTGTAGATTCAACGATCTGTTTGGTGTATTCTTGATATTTCTGGAAGACGGTGGTTGTGGGAGTAGGTTAGCCGTATATTCACTTGTTATATGACGTTTTAGTGGGTAGATGAGGTAAAAGGCATTGGATTACTTCACGATCTTCTTCCTAAGAATCAGTCAATTTGTTGCTTTCCTTGTTCCCAATATATTGTACAGATTCTCGTTCTAGTAGGTCCCACATTGCTGCTGTGCTCCCATCAGGACGTAGAAGAACGGCACCTTCATTACTTCCGGCCTCAAAGAGATCTCCCGGCACATCTTGAACCGCCTCACGACCTGAACACATCACTCCGGGCAGGACAATGTCCTATGTAATAAAATCTAGTTAACTCTTTTCAACCTCACCTAACACTCTAACATGTGAACAATACATTTTTTAGGGATGATAAAGCATTTATTAACTAATTAGAACAACTATTTTTTATGTGTGTGTTCAGAAAAAAATGACGTGAAAATTCAAACTACTGTCTAATATTTGAATTATATTGCTTGATATATAAAAGAACAAGAGTGACACATTTTGAAATACTGTCTAATTTTGAGTTATACTGAATGATAAATATTTGAATAATTGCCATGAATTTCTAAATACTGTCTGAATTTTATGTATAGTGCATGAGCTATAAAAAACAAGAGCCACTAATTCCAAATTATATCTGATTTTGAGATGTAAATGATCAGAATTTAAAGTAATGCCTAATTTAGAGAAATATCTATTGGTATATAAATTAATAATGCCACAAATTGGTAAGTAATTTCTAATTTTAAAATTGTTAACTTTGATCAGATTCTTTGAAAAACTGATTCCAAGAATATTAATCAAACATTATCTTTATTGATTTACGAGAGAGGGAAAAAATAAAAGAGAAACTTATAAGATAGTAAACAAAAAGTGTAAGAGAATCAGAGGCTGGATCTCAGAAATAATTGTTTAATTAACAATAATATTATATTAAGATGACAAGGAACAAAGAGAGTCAAAAAGGCAAGCGTAGGGGCAGACAACAAAAGCAAACTGAAACTTATACAGGTACGGCCGGTCGGAGTGGCGCCAGGTCACGTGATGTCTGGGGGAAGCTGGCGTTGCTAAGCAACAGCCGGTGTTCGAAGTTAACTCTCTCCAACACTCCCACCTAACAACCACTTTGTTGTTTCAAACAGTCCAAGTTGGCTTCTTAGTCTTCTATACTTTTCTGGAGGTAGAGCTTTCGTAAATATGTCTGCAGCTTGATCATTGGAGCAGACATAAAGAAGGTCAATTGCATGTTTTTGAAAATGATCTCTGATTAGGTGATACGAAATATCAATATGTTTAGTCCTTTTGTGGTATTCTGGGTTGTGAAAAAGTCTTATGCAGCTTTGATTGTCGCAAAAAATTGTTGTAGGCTTTACCCGTTCTTGATGTAGCTCGCGTAGAAGTTGTCTCAGCCAAATTGCTACTTTCGTTGCTTTGGAACCCGCAATATATTCAGATTCTGTTGTTGACAGAGACACACAATTCTGTTTTTGACTGCACCAAGAAATAGGTCCATTATTCAACATGAACACATATCCGGTGGTTGATTTTCTTGTGTCTAGGTCTCCAGCAAAATCAGCATCGGAAAAACCTATCAGAGATGTAGTGCAGGATCTCACACCAAAACAAATACCGATGTTTTTCGTAGCTTCTAAGTATCCAAATATTTTCTTCACTGCGGTCCAATGTGAAGGTCCTGGGTTGTTCATAAATTGGCTAACCCTGCTGACTGCGTAGGCAATATCAGGTGAAGTTCCAGTCATGAGGTACATTAAATTACCAATTGTCTGTCTGTATGGAATCTTGTTCATTTCTTCAATTTCCTGATTATCCTTTGGGCACATCTCTTTTGTTAGTTTTGAGTAAGGATCAGAAGGTTACAGATTGTAACTTAATTTAAAGAAGGTTGTAATGTTCAAGTGTTCTTTCAATGTATGAGGCTTGATGTAGAAATAACATTTTAGTTGTTCTATCTCGATATATTTGTAGGCCAAGGAAATAATCGGCAGTAAAAGTTTTTATTTCAAAATTGGAATTTAAGTACTGTACTTTATCATCTAAATGTTGTTTATTTACACTGCAGATTAAGCAATCATCTACATATATTGCAATTAATATGTAAGCCTGTTTACATTTCATTGTATAGACACATGAATCTGATATGCTAGGTTTGAGATCAAACTTAATTAAAAACTCATGAAATTTCTTGTTCCACATTCTGGGGGATTGCTTAAGACCATAGATGCTTTTCTGAGGAGAGCAAACATGATTTGGAAAATCTGGGTTTTCATAACCTTGGGGTTGTTCCATGTAAATTTCTTCTTCCAAATCACCATTCAAGAAGGCAGATTTTACATCTAATTGAATCATTTCCATATCAAGTAATGCACAAAGTGATAAGATTGTTCTAATTGAATCGAATTTTACTACTGGAGAAAAGTTTCACCATAATCAAGTCCTGATTTTTGTGAATACCTTTCGCAACTAGTCTAGCCTTAAACATTTTATTTGATCCATCTGCATTTTGCTTTATTTTGTATACCCACTAGCATGCAATAGCTTTTCTGTCTGATGGTAGTGTCACATAAGTCCATGTTTGATTTTTCATCAAGGAATTGAATTCATCGTCCATAGCTAGTTTCCACTTTTTTGAGTTTTGTCCTACAATTGCATCTTCATAGTTCAATGGTTCTTGGTCATGGACATAACAAGCATATGAAATAGCTCTTGTACAGTTGGTTGATGATTGTTCCTTTTCTCTGATTCTATTCCTGAGAGGGTATCGACATGATTCTTATGGTTTGGAACTGGTATTTGTGCTATCAACACTTTCTTCACTATATATAGTTACCTGCTCTTGTTGGTTATCCTGAATATTTTCTGATGTATTAGCTTCAGTAAATATTACATCTCTGCTTATGATAAATTTTCTAGCAATAGGATCCGACATTCTATAATTTTTGTTAGTTTCAGTATATCCAACAAAAAATGTACGAATACTCTTTTTGTCTAATTTCTTTCTGTTATCTTTTGGTATATGCACATAAGCGTTACTTCAAAAAGTTTTCAAATGTAAGATGGAGGGTTTTCTCTTGTACCATATTTGATAAGGTGTAGAATTTCCCAATACTTTAGTAGTACATCTATTTAAGAGATAGACTGCTGTGTTTACTGCTTCAGCCCACAGTTCAAGCGGCATTTTTCTTCCATGTAACAAGCATCTAGCTGATTCAACTATTGTTCTGTTATCTTTTTCAGAAATTCCATTCTGTTCTGGGGTATATGGAGCAGTGAGTTCATGAACAATTCCTAGAGATTTTAGATAATCAGAAAAATTCTTATTTAAGAATTCTGTGCCATTATCTGTTCCGAATCTTTTTATTTTATTTCCAGTTTCAGTCCTAACTCTTTTTACAAATTCTTTAAATTTCTCAAGTACATCTGATTTATGCCTAATGAAGTAGGCCACTCTAAATCTTGAAAAAGCATCCTTGAATGATACAAAATATAATGATCCACCTGGTGATCTTTTACTCATTGGTCCACAAACATCTGAATAGATCAGCTCTTCTGGATAGGTCGAATTTGGACTTGTTGACGCGTGAAAAACTTTTCTATTTTGTTTTCCATAGATGCATGCTTCACATAGTAAAGAATCAGGCTTTTCTCTAATTTTAATGTTTTCTTCAAAAACATCATTTTCAAACATTTGGGTTAATTTTATAGGATTTACATGACCCATTCTTTGATGCCATATATCTAGACTTAACTGAGCAACATGAGTTTGTGAAGATTGCTTTGCTTTAATAAAAATTCTATAAAGATTCGAATTGTCCTTTATTCCAGTAACTAGCACTTTCGAATTTTTTGTCAATATTATCTGATTTCCTTTACAAATGAGCGTCAAACCATGTTTTGTTGCAGTAGATATTGAAAAAAGATTGGCCTCCAATTCAGTATATAGAGAACATCCAAAAGAGTTGCATTAATTTCCTGACTATCAACATAAGAGAGAATATCAATATTTCCCTTACCTTTTGCATAGATCTTCTTTCCATCTCCAAGGCACACAGGATGAACACCTTCTGGTATTTCTTCGAACGTAGAGAACCATTCTCTTCTGAAAGTCATGTGATCCGTTGCTCCAGAATCTGCAATCCAGGAATCCTTTGTTTCAGAGAGGAAGGCACTTGTCTCAGCTGAAAAAGCACAGCTATCATCTCTGGCTGAAGAACTTGGCTGTTGTCCTTTTTGTTCTTCCTTTCTTTTATAGCATTCTTTCCACCAATGTCTTCTCTTCTTGCAATATCCACAGTGTGTGTTCTTCTTTTTATCTTTAATGGATTGTTGATGCTGCTGATGTTTGTTGGAAGCTGTTGAATTTCTGTTGAACCTTGAAAAAGTCAAGGCATTATCTGGTTTAAAATTTCCTGAAGAATCCCAATGATCCTGTAAGCTTTCTTCTTTCAGTAATCTTGCCGTCAAGTTTTGTCAATCAGATATTTGAGTCTTCTGGTTTTATTTACCATGACATTCTGTGGAAGTCCAAGATATTAATAGTTTCGAGCAGCTCTATTTCTAGGGATATTTTAATTGATTCCTGGTTAAGGTATAATTCATAGGCGAGTGGCCGTTATTACTTTGTTATCAGAAAGAGGAGCAGATGACGAGGAGTTGACCCACTGTTTGGTTTTCATTCTTGAAGTTGGGGTAAATAGATCATCTTTCAAAATATTGCGGATTATACTTGAGCTGGCAATGGCTAGTTAGAATGGTTATTGAAGTGTACTTATGCTAGATCAAAATTCTTGGCGTAAATAATGAGTTTACTGGTTGTATAATACCTTGTAAGGGCTATCGATAGGTTTTTTTGATAAGACTTATTTTAATGTATTGTATAGGTTTGTTGGGGGTAGCGGGCTTAGCTCTTTAGTCTGCTAGTTCATTTCCCAGAATACCGCTGTCACCTCTGAGACAGTAGAGTTGAATACTATGTGTATAGTGTGAGGTGGACTGTATATGACAGAAAGAGTCAATTGATAGTCTGAAGCAATTCAGAATTTACACGCGGGGAAATCTGGCTAGCTTTAGTCGCCTAAAGAATCAGTGTTTCTTCTTGGAAGATTGACTTATGATGATATCCGCCGCTCATTGCGCTACAGAAACTGCTCCTTCTATATATATATATATATGATGTAATTCCACTATAGATGCGTGAAAAATTAGCAGTCGTTTGTGGCTGTCTCCACTTCAATCATCATCTCTTTATTTTTCAAATATTTTTAAACAAAAAAAATTTACATACTCCATTTAGTTAAATCTTCAGTAAAACAAAAAATAAAATTACATTCTATCATTCAAAATGTATCATATATATGTGGTAACCGAGGGTCAAACCTGTAGTAACCGAGAGGGACAGTCAGGACGTGGAGAGTTTTCCAGTACCTCTCTGCACTTTGGAAGACCTTTAACAGTTTTCACAGAGTACAGGCAGTCGTGGTCGAGGCAGAGTGGAAAGCTTAGGAATGTCCACACACCAAAAAACGAAGAGACACAGTTGTAGTAGGAAAGTTCCATGAACAGATAGGAGTCGAGCTAAGAGCAAGATGGAGATTTAAAGAGATCTTACTGTTTTACATGGTCGATGAAGGTGGACCTGGCTGCAACCAACAAGGGCTCACGCCGACGGTGAAGTGACTGTCTACCAAGTTGGGCTAAAACCGAGGTTTTTATACAATTCCCGAAGAAGGAGAGACCCGAGAATTTGGACTTTGAACAGGTCCAAAGGGCGTGGGGGCGTCTGCGGCATTCTGCACCCTTTGACCTTGATGGCAACGACTTGCCAGGGTTGTTGGATTTCTCTCTCGATTTTAGACGTTTTTGAACTTCTCAATCTTGCTTTAACTCAGCTCTTAATCTATTACATAGTTTTATCATTCATCCTCAGTTTGTACAAAGTACATTACATATGGTGATGCAATGACACATGTCAAACATGCCTATAATTATTCATAGATGTGTTTCTATATACAACATGACAATCTTGTTATAAGTATTATATAGGGTTGTTGGTATATATTACCATAGATGAGCCCCGGTAATGAAAGGGTTTATCCGGGTTTAAACGGGTAAAGGCTCTCTAACACAGGTAAGTAATTAAAATTTATTTTAATTAATTTAAACTGTGAGGGTTAAAAAGGGCTATAACATGATGTTTTGTTTGGATATATCTGCAAATTATAAAAATACAACTTATGTTTAATTTATAAAAGTTATGATATTCATTATAAAAGAGAAATTCAGATAAAACCTTTTTTTGATAAAAAAAGTGATGATAAAAAATATAATCATGTTCTAAGAGATTGTTGGCGGGCGTTGGAAAGGGTTAGGAGTTAAAGAATATGCAATTGTAGGTATTACACATGCAATCAAATACTTAGATCCAGGTGCGAAGCGAGGATATAGACCTGAGCGTCTTCCTAGGCAATGTTTCACCTGTGATCCTGTATAAGGTTACAGTGCTTTGTCACAATTGTAGAGTCATTGGGTTGAAAAGTTGTCGAAGAAAAGGTTGTTCATTAATATGATTGTGAAAGGGGTGATATGGAGAACCATGCGATAAGTAGAATTGTAGCGACAGTAGGTGATCTGACTTGACTTAAAATAAAAGGTTGATTGTGGTCCGCTAGAGCTAAAGAAATTGAGAGTTGTGAACGCTTTGTGCATGCGTGGGTGATTATGCTCTAGGGATGATTGAAATAAACTTTTGAAACGTGTTCAGGCCAGAAGTTGTGATTTGTAAATCTGGGGAACTGTGTTTAATGAGTTTGTTGAAATTACGAAATAAAAAAAAATGTCAAGCAATACTATCGTTTTTCTAAGTTGATGTGAAGCAATGGCGGAGAAATAGATTGTAGTGTAAAGTACACTGAAGTGGTTAGAGAAATAGATTGTTGTATGCCCGAAAGTTAATGATAAACGTGTTCATATTATATAAGGTGTAAAAACAAATATAAAATGAATAAAAATATAGCAATATCATTGTGGTTGAATAAAGTTTAAGTGAACAAAATCAAACATGTATTATATAAAATTAATAATAAGGAAAATTAAAGTGATTTTTGAAAACAAATAAAAGTTTTTAAATACAATATAACGCGGCTGATGATTGTAAAACGAAAATTGCAATTATATCGCGAATGTTTCTTTTAAACAAAAATCGAAACTTATTTTAAAGAGAAATAGCGATTATTTCTAACTTTAAGGATGAAGTATGATAGGATGAATTGTGAAGAGTAATGACAAATGGAAAAATAAAAGTGTCCAGGGATAGGAATCGAACCCACTGTGTTCCGCTTACCGGGCAGATGCCATGTCCACTAGGCTACCCTGGACATATTTTTCCGTTCATATATATTATATAAAGTAATTTAAAATACAATATAACGCGGCTGATGATCGTAAAACGAAAATTGCATTATAATAATATTATGAAAAATAAAAGTAAAATTTATTTTTAAAAAAATAATGTTGGATTAAAAACTTGTGATTATATGATTGAAAGGTAAAAAAAATAAAAATAAAATATATATTTTATACAAAAATAGAATATAGTTAAAGATTATTACAATGAGTAGATGAAGGATTGGTATTTCTTCTAAAAAGAAGTTACAAATGTGTTTTATAAATCGAAAATTGAGAAGCGCAATTTATTGCTTGGATTGGTTACTAAAATGTTGTGTATTGTGATCTCAATTTAACATGTAAAATGTTTGATATGTAGAAAAAATTAGAGATTTACACAGGATTAAAATATCAAAATGTTCAATTTAAGGTAGGTCTTGTTCAAATTAAAATATCTAAATGTTTAAAAAGTTAGGTTAAGATATCGACTGCCAATGCAGCAAAATGTGTGGAATAAAATAATGTATAGGACACGGCCTTAATTTATTGGAGGCGAGTAAGGGGGAGAGTGGCAATGGATTTAGTGACGCGGCATGGTGTCTCGAGATATTTAGAGTATCGTCACTGGGGCCTCTGGTATGTTAACTAGCGGTGTCCATTTTTAGGACCGGGGTGCGATGTGTATTGTTTTTGAAGGGGGAGATATGGGATTGTCTACAGCGCACGAGCGTTAAATTCTTTCTCCTCTAGTTTGGATCTGGTGGGTTCAAAGATTATATTGCGTGAAAGAGAGTAACTAAGTAAGTAATACAGATCCAAATGGGTTGTTGTAGTGTATGTAGATAGAATAGGTTTGTGAATTTAACGGGAAATTTTCTGGTCGCTACTTGAGGTTTGTTTTAAAACGATCGATATTAAATAAATCTGGATTTAAATGTAGGAATAGCTGAAAGGTTTAAGGCGGTATAATTCGGAATAGTTGCGTCTCGAAGATATCTGGAGTTAAATGTTTGAATTCACTGAGCTATACATCTTGAGACATTCGCTGTGGGTTTTGAATAAATCGGGTTTGTGGAGGTGTAATGTACAGAACATTCTCTGTGTAATATTTTAATTTTTCCTCATGTATGGTGTCACTGTCTCTATTGAGAGGTTGATTGGGGCGATCTATTAGAACGACATTGGGTGAGATTATTTCAATTATTGTGTATGGTGCTAATTTACCTGTGTCGGGATGTCTATAATTTTTGAACAAAACAAGATCATTCTCTTCGAAATGTGGTGCTTTGTGCTGCTTATCAAATGTTTCTATATCTTTTTTATGCTTATTTTGGGTACGAGAGCGTGCTATCTCTCTAGCTATATTTATTTCGGGGTATGGATTAAGATGAGTTCTTAGATCTGGGGGGATAACTTTGAACATTAAGTAGGTGGGTGGAAAACTGGTGACAGAATGGGGTGTGTTATTATACGTCTGAGTGACGCGTTTAAATAGTTGAGTCCAGGAAGCTTTTGGAATTTCTAGATTAGCTAGTCTGAGCTGGCCTGTAATGGTGGCATTTAAGCGTTCTATTAAACGGTTTGCTTGTGGGTTATTGCTTTTGGTGAGTAGGGGTTGTATACAATGTGTTATTAGAAATTTACGGAATTTTTCTGAGGTAAAAGCGGGCGTTCTGTCAGATAACAGACGTTTTGGAAATCCTTGTTGTAGTACAGTTTTGAGGGTTTGAATGTACGTTAGGGTACTGGTTTACTGGTTAAACTCCCTTTGAGAGTGGTGAAAGCTTGTTGGCAGTTTTATTGTCTATTTGAAAGATGTAGTTTTCTCGGTGTTTGTAAGTGTTGTGTTTCGACGTTGTTGCAGACTTAGTAAAAAATGTTATTCAATGATGTTAGGTTTAGATGTGAGTAAAAGTGCGACTTTCGACGTGGACACGCTTTGGTGTGAGTTGTGTCACAGGCATGAAGGCGTCTTTGTGGCCTGTTAAGTGAGAAAAATTGTTGTGATGCGCTGTGTGACACGAGTGAGTGAATTGAATCGAAAGGTGTCACGTGAAGTCTTTGTTTTTGGTACAGCATCTAACTTGTTTCATCAAAAATAACAATTTACCAGTCATGGGTGGTGGTTGTATAAAACACATCGATATATTTTGGCTGTTAGTGGATGTGGCACGTTTAGTGGCGACGATATAGAGCTTGTGTGGCTCGAGATTGATTTGTTCATAAGTCGCGCGCTAATAAATGGTGGCCAATTGTAGAAAGTGATGGGGGAGTGTGTTGAAGTTTGTTGAGAGAGATGTGTGGATGGTTAATAATTAGGCATGTAAAAGGAAAGGACGAGGGAGTGAAACTGTGTTGGATTTTTAACTTGTTTTGGGGAAGGACAGTTACTTTTCTAGTTGTGATATTGAAGATATTGTATCTTTCGATTTTTGCAATTAAAAAAAAATGCGTTCCACCTATGTTTATTAAGATTTGAATATATTTTTTAAATCGTTGATTATGGTAGTGCGAAAATTATCCTTGTAAAAGGGGCAATGGCGTGATAGTGACTTATAAATTGAATGGGGCGTTTACATAAAATAGTGAACATAACAATGATTTTTGAGAAGTTTTGAGTATTTGATTAAAAAATTGGTGTTTTGCTATAAAAATAAGATATTAAGACAAACACACAAATAAGTTTAGAATTATGATTCGATAAATTAAAAAAAAATAATGTTTTTTTAAAATGTAAAATTGAGAAAGTAATGACTTAAAATTTATAAGTTGGTTTAAATAAAGTAAAAATTGATAAATGAGGGTGTGAACGATTTGAAATTTGAATTGAAATGATATAAAAATGGTAAAAATTGATTTAAAATGATTTCAGTGAAAATAAACATTAAAATTATGGAGAATCAAGTTGGGAGCATGAGAAGAAAGTTACGTAGGTTTTTAAAAAAACTCACAGCTTTGAGGATTGTTCAGTCAGGAGACTTGGTCTTTAGTTGTCGTCCTGATGACGCGGAAGACGCTCCATGTAGGGCTTGTAGACGCTTGTCACTTCTGTTTGTCGACGGCGGCATGTCGCCTGGAAGATGGTTGCATTGTAAGGCCGAAGGGGGGAAACTTCTCACCGACTTATTTTGCGGAATCTTCGGCTGTGTCGTTGGGGTGTTGACAGCTTACTCCTGAATTATAGTCTCTTGTTGGGGGAGATATTGCTCGGTCGTTTGGGTGGAATGGCGGGTTGGTTCCTCCATCTTTGCTCTTCCTCGATTCTATCTGGACAGGCTTTTTACCTCTTCGTTGTGGTCATCCTGTCGACTCTCGCTATAGCTGTGGTAACCGAGGTTCAAACCTGTAGTAACCGAGAGGGACAGTCAGGGCGTGGAGAGTTTTCCAGTACCTCTCTGCACTTTGGAAGACCTTTAACAGTTTTCACAGAGTACAGGCAGTCGTGGTCGAGGCAGAGTGGAAAGCTTGGGAATGTCCACACACCAAAAAACGAAAAGACACAGTTGTAGTAGGAAAGTTCCATGAACAGATAGGAGTCGAGCTAAGACAAAATGGTGATTTAAAGAGATCTTACTGTTTTACATGGTCGATGAAGGTGGACCTGGCTGCAACCAACAAGGGCTCACGCCGACGGTGAAGTGACTGTCTACCAAGTTGGGCTAAAACCGAGGTTTTTATATTATTCCTGAGGAGGGAGAGATCCGAGAATTTGGACTTTGAACAGGTCCAAAGGGCGTGGGGGCGTCTGCTGCATTCTGCACCCTTTGACCTTGATGGCAACGACTTGCCAGGGTTGTTGGATTTCTCTCTCGATTTTATACGTTTTTGAACTTCTCAATCTTGCTTTAACTCAGCTCTTAATCTATTACCTAGTTTTAATTATTCATCCTCAGTTTGTACAAAGTACATTACATATGGTGATGCAATGACACATGTCAATCATGCGTATAATTATTTATAGATGTGTTTCCATATACAACATGACAATCTTGTTATAAGTATTATACAATCAAGGGTTGTTGGTTTAAATTACCATATATATATATATCTTTAAATGTTAATATAAAATTATATTTCATGTCTTATGCCTGGCCACCATGGTGAGATAAAAGTGTAATATTTATTACTTTTGATTTGTTAGCCGATTTAAGCGGGTATTCCAATTTAATATTTCTATGTAGTCTGGAATTATATCAAAATCGATCACAAAAATTGAAAGAAGGTATGGAATTTAGTCCAGTCCCGATCAAAATTTTATACAAGTATGTACTTGTATAATGATGTCTGCTCTTTACACAACAGAAACAGCTTATTTTGAAGAAACTATGCCATGTCAATTCTCTAATTTATTCAAGGCCAAGACGGTCACCTCTAAATCGGAAATTTTGTAAACTTACATTGTTATCATTAATGAAACAGCCTATAAAATACCAGACTTCTACATGGTCTAGAAGTATATTAAGAACTAGACATTATCCCATCCTACGAGCGGGTCTAGAACGATGGTCCTTTCAAAACCTCCGTTGTTAAAGTTTCGCCCATATATGTATATTTACAGAAGTGTTGACCTATATGTAGGTATATTTAATATAAATGTGCGCAAGATGACATTAGAAACAAATTACTTAATTATAACAGATGAATAAATATATATTTTGTTCAACAGGTTTTGGCTTTTTTTTCTAAAGTGGTTTCAAATAAGAACCTGGATATTTTTTTTTCTTCCTTCTTTGAAGTCTTGAATATTTTTTAAATGAAGAATTCAAGTCGCTCCTTCCAATAGTTTTCGCTACCAGTCAGATGCTGGAAATTTGTAAACTTGCAATGGTAGTTGGAATGTGCGAGTCTTTTAAATTTAAAACTTCCAAGTGGTCTGGAAGCATATTGAAATTAAATTATAGAACTTTAAAGGCAATTCGGAAATTTGTTATGGTCGGTGTTTTATAAAGAACAGCCAAATGAGCGATTATATAAATATATGATCATCATTATTGGATATAGGGATATATATTGAGAATATAAGAACAACCGCACAGAGCAGCAAAACAAAGGCAGTCTAAAAGCATATATAAGGAAGAAGACTGATGGTTGGGGTGGGCCATTCCCATTGGTCAGTTCATTTTCATGCAGCGTCTCCAAGCGGCGCCTGCGTCCATGCTTCTCTCTATCAAAATTAATTCATTCCCGACTACTTTGACGATCCAGAAGTCTGAAAAGTTGTCAACCTAAATTATCATCTGTTTCTTATAAGTGTAGAAATTTCAGACTTCTACGTGCAAATTGATTACAAAATGTGTAGACAGAGACAGCAATGACGGAAGTTAAATAAAATATTTAACAAAAATAATTATAACTGGGGATTAGGCCTTAAATAGTCTGGACGCGGCGGATTGGTCAATTGGCTTCACAGAAATATATCTCTTTACTTTTGGTTTAGGGGGGTGGGCCTAAATTCATTGTAAACTATTTACAAAGTTACAGACACATAATGGATTATTGTTGAGGGATAATTGGTACATATTTATTATGAATTATGATTATTTAATTGATTAATTTTAGTTATAAGTAATTAAAGAAATTATTTGATAAAGGGGAATTGTTGAAAACGGTGTCGTGTAGAGTGTGGCCCTATATTATCGTATTATAAATAAATATTTGATGAATATAAATATACGGGTGATGATATTGATATCAGATCAATAATAAGTCACTATATTTATTGAATTTTGAAATCTTTTTGCTTGTAATTTCAAGGATGTTTCAAAAATAATCTGAGAATATTCGAATTTCTAACCCGTTTTGGATTTTAAACAATCGCTGAAAAACACAATTCGTAACTCCCAACAGATTCCGACTTGATATCCTCTGCCACACATTAGATATAAAAATAAATATAGAAATTTGTTAATTCACGGCAACTCCGACCAACCAGAAGTCTGCATTTTTTTTTTAATTTGCGTTGTCCATTTGTCTGAGTGAGTTTTACATTTTCATATTTCTATGTGATCAGGAGCATATTAAAATTAAATTCAAAATTTTGAAAGGCAATTTGGAAATGTGTCCGTTCCTGGCCATTCTAACAACCCCGAAATCTGAAGATTTGTCAACTTGCATCGTCTTCAAGTTCTAACAAGTGTTCGAAATTTCAGATTTCTATTAATAAACGATTAAAATATTTGTGGACTGACAGACAGACATGGAAGCAAGTTTAATAAAAGCTTTTCAAAAAGCAGATCAAATTAGAACAAAAAACAACTCACTATGAACAATCGGAAATATTATCAATTTTGTTCCAAACACCTCAATATCCCTAAGCCTCATTGGACTCTTTTCGAAGAAGAACTTTCCCAACAACCTGAAAGAAAACTCTAAGGACAAAAAATTAATTAAAGCGAGAAGATATTACCATAGCTTACATAAATGATCCACTGATGAAACACTGAAATATAGAGTATTGTTTTTCTATTACAAGACAATACTGAACTAACTCGAAGTATCGATACAGGGAGTGGGAAATATCCTCAAACTACACAGCAGAGCTATTTGCTGTTAAAGTAAGCCTGAATCTTCACATTTCCACCGAAGATTATAAAATTCAGGTAATAATTATTATTTCAGACTCAAATTATCCTTACACACAATAAACAAGGGAAAAATGAAAATAGCTTGTCATATTCATAGAATTCCACTATAAGCTCAATAGGTGAACAGTGCAATGGATACCTGTTCTTGGTGTTATAGAGGGGAATGAGATAACTGATAGCTTGATAAAACAAGGAAGAAGGCAAACGAAACAAATCAATTCTAAAACCTTCAAATACTAAGGCAAAAACAAAATCCTACGACCAATCCAAATAAACCAGCTAGTCTGAAAGTTCAAACTTAATAGAGGATTACCGACCTTCATTTCCAGAATAATAACAGACCATTTTAAAAGAAAGAAAATAAACTCAGACATGACAAGTTTCTTAAGAAACTTTAGAACGGCGACAACACACAGGATACTCCAGATCAAATATTCAACTGCCAATACTGGAGAACATTAATTCAGCAGAGGACCTGAGACCTTAGTTATTGTACACAAAGTACATGGAGTTATTTGACCTACCCCATGGATAAGACACCACCATTACCATGAAAATAATGCCAGCTTTATATAAAAGTAGATTTCCCAGCTCATGTAATGATTGTAACTCGTTTTCAGTCTCACGACTTGTATGTATACATTTATTCTTGGATGGATTTATTTGATACATATCTTTAAAGGTTTCATCAATTTAATAGTACTGTAAAAGAGTTCTTAGTACTTAATTTTTTTCCATCTTGGTGAATAAAATAACTTTATTGCAGAGTGATCGAATATATTTCTATATATATATATATTACATATTTCATATATATTTTTCACAATAGGGCTTATAAAAAATAATATATGACAAATATATTTCGTATTCAAATTAAAAATAATTCTCATTAAGACCTCTAATATTAATATTATACAAATGGCTATTTTTCAAACAATTGGAGGAGACCAATCAACCACCTCAACGGATGATTTCTCAGCGATCAAAATTAAGATAAACCAGGTCAGTTCATCGCCAATAAGAAGTAAATCATGTTTCAATGATCTCCTTTATATTATGCAAATGTTTAGACCTGATCCATCACATCATATGCAATCGATTAAATGAAGAATTATTGATACAAGTGAAGATGTGGAAACTCGAATTGGAACTTTAAACGAATTATCTTCATACATTTCTGTATCGATTTAAAACCTCAAAGGGGGGCAAGATCAATTGGAAGTCGTTATTTTGTAAGCGCTGTTATATACCCTCACACATATCACAATGAAATATGGAAATGGATATAAAGCACGCGAATAATTGATATTTATATAAAAAGAAGAAATAATCTTTAATTTTTAGAGAAGAAATGCCTAATGAAAACAAATTAAAATATTTACAAAAAGTAAAATATCAAAAATATAATCAGTCGAATCTAAAAGTCAAACGTAAAATCATATATTTATTACTTTTACATATAAAGTTTTGTGTACATAACAGAAGGGAAAAGATCAGGTAGCCAGGAAAACATAGAACCAGCCATAACTGGTACTTTCTTCTTACTTTGCACTAAGACAACTGTAGACTTTGATAGCAGACCATGGTGTATGACTAAAGAATATAAATACAGACAAAATAACTCATAATTAGAAACTGAGAAATATTATATTTATAGCACGCTTGAACATCAATATATACTCCTTAAATATAAACCTGTTAACTTTTTCCACTATTGAATATACATTTATTAAGGAATAATTATATATATATATATATATATCTTATATTCAGGGTGAGGGAATAAAAAATGTAATGCAAATTTTACTTACTAAAAAAAATAAGAATGAAATATCAATTATTAGCAAATATGCTTTTTTATTTTAAACATTTTTTTTATAAATGATATTTGACCACACACAGATACAAAAAGAACTTCAACATGTAGTATGCATCAATTTAAACCCTTCTGATAATTTGTATTAAATAAATGTAATTAAAAGTTGATTTTACAATAAATAATTTGTTATCTGACTCCGCATAGAATTCCATGCCGCCCACAGATCCACACTGTACTGGTGAGATTTTTTTTGTTCTTTCTATAGCAATATGCCTAGCAACATCTATTGTAGGGTATGCAGTAGAATTCAATACATTAATATTTGATTTTATGCCAAATAAAAAGAATCTAGGTTCAAAACCTGTTATTGTATGTGGGGTATTGTTGTATTCTTTGGTAATTTCTGGAAGATGTTTTACCCATGAAATATTAGTGTTTGAGTTTATTTTACATTTTAATCTATTACCTATGGTAGAGTTGACTACTTTTGTCTGAGGGTGGTGTGAGCTAATCAATAAGTGTTTTACACCATTATCCCATAAGAAATGCTTATATCTATTACTTGTAAATGCGGGAGCCCTATCAGTTCAAATATATTCAGGTTTGATGGCTTCAAATAAAGTCTTTAAGCATGTAATATAAGTGACAGTATTTGTATTTTTACCAGCAAATGTCCATAAATACCTGGTGTAATGGTCAATAAGCATGTGAATGCAATGTTTATTAGAACCATAGTTGTGTGGACCACCTAAAGTATCAAGAGAAATAATTTGACCTGGGTGAGTGGCTATTGGCACTGCTTGTAGGGATCCATAAATGGTCAATTTGTCTCTATTTTTATTTAATTGACATATTTCACAGTGTTTTACATATTGAGGTATATCATGGGTCATGTTTGGTCAATAAAATTTAGAAGAATACTTTTTGTTACTTGTGTAATTCCTATAGGTCCATGATTTAAATATACATTTTGAAATACCCTTTCTTTCAGAGTTATTGGTACATAGGCTCTAACAAGTCCTTCTTTAAAAATAGTATAAATGCCATTTTGTATTTTGAAGTTTTTGGGAGGTATATCCTGTGATATTTGGTGTTCTTTTATTTCTTCTAATGTGATATAATGTGAATTGGATGCTCTAGATACATGTCTTATTCAGTATTTAGAGTGCCTATAATATATTAAATTTCAAAGTCATATTGGGATAATAGTTATGACCATCTTAATAATCTATTAGTTGGATTTTAAAGCGATTTTAACCACTTTAAAGGCATATGATAAGACAGTATAACTGTTTTCACATAAGGGTGCAATTTTCTAGAATAGAATGCTACTGGATGTAAAGAGCCTTTATTATCTGGTTGTTTTAAAACTGTTCCTACACCTATTGTTTAACCATCAGTGACAAGGTTTGTCAGGGTTATAAATATGAAGAATTGGTTTTGATATTCAAGCAGATTTAAGTTTTTGAAAAGCATTTTCCTGATCTTCTGTCCATTTTCAATTTTTATTCTTATTGTAAAAGAACATTCAAAGGATCTCTAATTTGTGCATAATTTGAAATGAATTTATTATAAACATTGGATCCTAAAAAAGCTTGCAATGATTTAATATTGTTTGGTCTAGGTAGGTTTTTGATGGCTTCTAGATTAGGATTATTAATTGTGTAAGTTCCTGACTGTATTTGATACCCTAAAAATTATATTTTGTGCGCAAAAATTGGCATTTAGAAAAATTCAAATTGTTATTTTCACTTTTGAAAATTTCAAATATATTTTCAAGTTGTACAAAATGTTATGATATACTTGAAGAGTGGACAATAATATCATCAAAATAGTTTAAAGCATATTCAATATTGAATTTAGTAAAAAAGTGATTTTATAGTTCTTTGGAAAATCGATGGAGCATTTTTAGTCCATAGGGAAGTCTGTTCCACTCATAGCAGCCTGTTTGAATAACAGATGCTGTTTTATATTTATCTTCTTCCTCCATTGAGATATGCCAGTATGCATTAGTAATATCTGATGTTGTAAAATTTTGAGATTTTGCTAACCTATCAATTTAATCCTTAATTAAAGCAATTGGTGTATGTTCTGCTTGTGTAATATTATTTAACTTTCTATAATCTATACAAAATCTTGTTGGGTGGTTGGGAATATCGGATTTTTTATGAACTAAAAGACATGGAGATGTAAATGAACTATTTGAAGGCCCAATGATATTATTTTTACATAATTCTCTTATTTGGTTTTGCAGCTCATTATTATTAGAATAGGAATTTCTGTAAGCCTTTGTGCAATTGGTCTATTATCAGTTAAATTAATTCTACAAGGAGTTATATTAATTTTACCTACATCAAATTTATGCTTTGAAAAAATAGATTCATATTTATTTAAAATGTTGACAAATTTTCCAGTTGAGGGCTATATTTTTCATCTATTTCTAGTAAGGTATCAAAACTATGCTGGAATTGAACCTCTAATTTGTTATTTGATTCATTTGAAAAATGATTTTCAAATTTGGTAATTTTAGAAAAATGAGGTATTTGTTGGAAAAAAAAAGAAGAATAGTAAATCAATGATCTTGAAATACCTTTAGACTGACAACACTGTAATATAAATCGAGAACAAAGGAGTGTTTCGTTTTGTTTTACAAAATTAGTAATTATAATGTAAATTGTTAAATGTTCTTTTCTCTCTCTCTTTGAAAATAATAAATTTAAAATACTTTCTTAAAAGGTGAAATTGCCTAATTCTTTAAAACCACTTCAGCTGTAAGTAAACTTGTTATTTGTTGTTTCATTGTCTGAACCATAAAAGTTTCCCAACAGTATTTGTTTAAAATTAGACAAAGGATTCACTTTAATTAAACAACTATTTATGATGTAATATGGATCAGGGATGTATATATTTGTTATTTTGCTTATTATATAATTTATTTGAAATAGTATAAACACATTTATATTAAAGGTCAAAGACTCTTCCAGTAAGATATGTCAAGTAAGAAGTTTCAGAAGATGAGTTTCTTTTAATTGTAAAACATTACAAGCTTTCGGGCAATGCCCTTCTACAGGTAAAATAGAAATAAAAACAAAAATTAAAGGTAAATTAAGGCAACTAAGTAACTGATATATATTAAACAAAATAAAAGATATCAGAACTTATAACATAAAATAAGTTTATTTATCTTCTTTGAAAATATTTAAATAAAAACAATATAACAAAACAAATTTAATCCAAAAATTAAACAATCAAAATTTACGTATCTCTCAACAGAATGTATTTACTTTAACATGGTCAAAACCCAATAAATAACTAAATTAATTAATATTTAATTATTATATAATTAATTATTATATAATATTATTTAATATTCAATTATTAATATTTAATTATTTTAATAAGTCCATTTACATCAATATTATATGATTTATTCGGTTGGTTGGTGTATGTAAATGATAGTCGAAATTTATGATCTCGATATATAATAGAGGATTCAAAATCAATTTGAAATTTCAATTCTTTTAAACATGGAAGACCTAATATACAGTATTCAATTGGTGTTTTACAAACGAAACAAATATTATAGTGGGTGATATTTCCCAATTTAATTAAAGATTTAATTTAATCTACCTGTCTAATAATATCATATTTATATAATAAAAGGATTTAAAAGCGCGAATGTTTCTTTTATACATAAAACGAACTTCTACTGTCCTTACTGCGATGAATAAATATATTGGGAGGGCTTGGCTCATCAGTGGTGAACCCTCCCAGCGGTTTCGCCAATTTAATCCACCAGACCGCTTCTCAGAGCTCTAATACTGTATTGGATCATTCTGCTTTTATATGCTACACTGAAGGATGGAATCTTAGAAATGGTTTTCAAGTAAACTATGGACATAAGCTTATAGGACAGTAGAATTACATTCAAATATTTGCTTCGAGCAATGCTCTTCAGCAAACTATAAAGACAAGGCAGTTAGGAATAAATTAACACAAAGCAATAACGCGCCATCTATACATATATAATAAAAGGATTTAAAAGCGCGAATGTTTCTTTTATACATAAAACGAACTTCTACTGTCCTTACTGCGATGAAAAAATATATTGGGAAAAAAATATTTTTTCATCGCAGTAAGGACAGTAGAAGTTCGTTTTATGTATAAAAGAAACATTCGCGCTTTTAAATCCTTTTATTATATATGTATAGATGGCGCGTTATTGCTTTGTGTTAATATCATATTTATCAACAAATAAATCTGTATAGCTTGGAATATTGTCCACGAATGATTATGGTAATATTGAAATTGTAGATGCACTATCTATTCAGCAGGTATATGATTCATCATTTATAGACAAAGATAATATTATTAAATTTCTATTTAAAGTTTGTACCTCTTGTCAACTGGTATTCGAACATCACATGGAGTAGCAGCCTGGAGTGGGTTGGTGCTCTTCAAAGCATGGCATGGTTGTCCTTGCTGTGGCCAAGTTGGTGGTGTATAAAAACTTGGAGGATGGGCTGTGATTGGAGGATGGAGCTGGTGAGTTCCTGGAGGATGAACCGGAATAGGGAGCTGCGGTTTGGGCACACTGTATGACAATGACAATTAAAAATGGTTTATTGACATCTAGTCAATGGTCAAGAGAGAGTTTACAGAGTTTAAATAGTAGAGAAAATATATACACCAGACGAGGCCTTCTCCGAAGGTACGTCTGGATCCTATCAGGAGCCTTGAATCGTCTTGAGTTCAGACTTGCGAGTTATGGAATCCATGTCCCCAGCATGCTCGATGACTGTGTTGAGGAACTTGACAAGAATAATATTGTGTTTAGGTAAGGTATCCGCGAGGAAACTCTCCCTAAGATGGGGGTACAGGACCGCATACGCGACAACATTAATGGTCGTCCCTCGGTTATATAGGGGCCTAAGGATAGTTTCATCATTCAGGTGTTCGAATATGTCCATTACCTGATTCTCACGTTCCATTTCTTGCTTGTCCTGGAGCGTCGGGGCAGGTATTAGAGGCGGAGGGACTACTACGGCTGGAGCTGACTCCTCCTCATGGGTAGTAGGCGGCACTGGTTCAGCAGGTTGAGGCGCAGTGGAGCGAAGGGGCGGAGTGTGGGCACACTGTATGGTAGTGCCACTGTGACTGTAGTCCCAAAAGCTAGCAGATTCGGCACGGAGATGGTGGTGTCTTGAGATGTTGTTGTAGATGGTAGCTATGTCTCGGAGGTAGTTGTGGTAGAGGTTCTCTTTGGAATAAGGGATATTTTCTTTGAATTCCGGGTTCTAAACTTTTTTCTATTTTAGTGGCTATTAATAGCCATTCTGAGGGTTGTATGGGGTCTATCGTGGCTAGATAGGGTTTGAAATTTTTCTTTATTCCCTCATTTAATAATTCTATTATAGAGATGAGGTTTAATTCTACACTGTTGATCAGCTGCACTTTTCGATGATAATATTGGGTGACTGTTTCATTTTCTTCTTGTATGATTTTATCATTTCAACCAATGGTGTAAGTTTAACTTTTCGAAATCTTTTTACAAGTTTTTCTTTGAATTTATTCCAGTCCTCAATCTGGCAAAGGTTTTCGTGGTAAAATGTTAAAGCCTCATCTTGTAAATAATCTGATAAATGAAGTACTTTCCAATTATTATCAAACTCATAAGAATCACTTTTTCTTTCAAGATTTATAATCCAAGTTTTAATATTTATATTATTATCGTATTTTACAAAAGACGGCATCATCATTTGATTTGCAATTTCAACTTATTTTTCTCTTTTTGCTTTTGCCATGAATTACAAGTATCAAATAACTTAATATTATTAAATTAAATAAATATTAGGTAGATTCTGTCGACTAATATTCGATGTGAAGGAATAAAAAGTAATAAATTATTAAGTAACGTTTAGTTTGTCGAATGCAAATTTTACTTACCAAAAAAAAAAGAAGAATGAAATATCAATTATTAACAAATATGCCTATTTTATTTTAAACAAATTTAACTATATTATATTTTTGGCAAAGCAGTTTATTAGAAAAACACATTTACCAACCAAAAAGAAAAACAAATCTATATATAAAACAGAACAAAATAAAATAAAAAAAAAAGCTTTTTGTTTTTTGGTCAAATTAGAAAAAATATTTATAAATTAAAAAAAATAAATTGAATATAACATTTATATATATACAAATATATTGTTTATATATTTGAAAATATTGTACTCTTATTTCCCTCTGAATGTAATTGTATTTTTTTCTGAAATTTTTCCATTTTTTTTTATGAATTTATTTTGTCTGTATTATCTTGAAATTATTGTATTGGTGTATTTTTGGAGGTACTATACGTATATATATGAATCAAAAGACACACCACATAAGGACGATGGCACCATTCCAGCATCCTAGTAATAAAGTTTCCTAGTGATGATAAGGAATGAGCAACAACGCCAGAAAAACAAATGATCAACTACTCATTATTGCCATATATGATGATAAGGATTGAGCAACAACGCCAGTTTTACCTGTACCTGTATACCTTTTTCTTTATCACCACCAGTAAAGGTTTTTTACTAGCATAATGCGATAGTGCCATCATTCTGTCGCATATTTAAAGGGAGAGGTGCCTCTTTTGGTAAATGACTTTCATCCGTCCGCAACCTTATGCTATATATGTGTGAAAAATAACATAAAATTATAAAAATGTTTTCAATATACCTTTTTAGAGGAAAGTATTATTTTCTCTATGTCTGAGCATATTGTTTTATATACATCTCGAAACTATTAAACGTTTTTTCTGAAAGTATTGTGATAGTCTATATCTCTGAATGAATTGTTTGTTAATATCTATACCTGAACGTATTATATTTGTTTATTTCTGGAAGTGTTGTCTATTTTTTTAATTGAGTGTACTTATATTTTGAAAATATTTCTGCGGCTATTGCCTTTCTCCATTTCTGAGAGTCGTGTATTTTGTCTATAACTCATAGTATTTTACCTATATATTTCTCTAATGATTATATATATTTATTTCTGGATGTATATAAATTGTTTATAAATATTCATTTTGTGTGTCTCAAATTTTTAGAGCAATTTTATATCCATGAACTTTTGTATTTATCTCTATTCCTGAAATCCTTGTATTCAGATATTTATGAAAGTTTTGCAGTTTGTATATTGCTTTAAGTATTTAATTTATATATTTCATAAAGTATTAAATTATTTAATTTGCAAAATTATTCATTTTTGAATTTATTTCATAGATGTATTTCTCAAATATTTTAATCATCTATTTATAAGAGAAAGTATTGTAGAAATCTATTTTTCTGAGAGTAATTCCTCGAAACAAATTCTTCATTTATTATAAAAATATCAATATTATACATTTCAACTAACTTTATTTACTCTCAACACATAACAGATTAACAAAAGAAATTGGTATTTAATATTTGTGGAAAATATTAAGAACAACTTGGATACTCTATAGTGAAATAGTGTGTCTATTTGAAGAAATATTTATTCAACTTGCTTTCATGTTTTATTACAAATTTATCTAAAACTGAAACAGTTTCTGTTAATAGAAATAGTATATGTTTCATTTTCAACGTAAATTTTGAGATATTAAATGTTAAATTCATTTGAGTATAATTCAATAAATTTATCTTTACTTGACATTTTCAAAAAGATGCAAATAAAATTTTTGTTTATTTTATGAGACCCAATATAATGTTCTTTATTTCGTTATTTTTGAATATAATTTAATGCGTATATATTCCAATATATTTATATTATTTCAATCTTTCCAAGTTTTTAATTTTCTGAAATTTCTATGTAATATCAAAATGTCATTATAAAAAAGGCTCTGTGTACGTGAATACACTGAACTTCTCTTATTAAAATTGTAATATACTGTTAGATCACCTAGAACCTAAACATTTCTACACTCCAAATCAATGACATTTATTGTATAACAAAATATTTGACTACCATTTAGGCGGGGAGTATTATGAATAGAAAATGCATAAATATAATAGAAAGAATAAAATGCTATATTTGGATCAAGTAAAATAAAAAGTATTAAAAAAGAAAGCGGTTATAATATTTGAAAAAAACTCAAAAAAAAAAAAAACAAAAAACTTAGAAGTAATAATTTAAAAATCAATAAGGGAAGACACAAGGTAATAATATCAAATACAAATAAATAAATAGTGTGCGACGTTAGGTAAGAGCGTTGTTGCCATCTTCAGACAAAAGTTCTGGGTATAATTATATGCATTCAGTACTTTTGTCTGAAGATGGTATCAATGGATTCAGTACTTTTGTTACGCTGTTACCGAAACGTCACACAATATTTTTCATTTAGATTTTGTCTTATTACTTTGTGCTTAATATCTATAATCTAAATTCTGCCTTATCATTAATAAGTAAAAAGAAGAAATTGCCGGAAAATAAGTATAAAGTACATGGAGATGAGGTAAAAGAAAAAGGAGGAAAGTAATCACAGTTTTCAAAGTAATGTAGTGAGAGGTAGAAATAAAGCTGCATATAAATATAATGTAGTTCTAAATAATGGTTTGACATCATGAGTAGGTATGTAGAAATAAATATGTTCACATTCAATAAATAAAATAAGTTTTAAAATATTACGTATTATGAGGCAATAACGCTCATCTATAAAAAAAGTAATGAAAGCATTAAAACACAGTTGTTTTAATTCAAAATTTAAAAAACAATGTCCTTACACAGATAAAAATAGCGGGGGGCTTTACTCATCAGTGGTGAACCCTCCCAGCGGTTTCCCCAAATAAATCTACCAGACCGTTTTTAATGGCTTATTCTATAATGTATATTCGACGATTGTGCTTATAATGCTGAGCTAATTATGCTAATATGAAAGGCGATATCTACTAATTAGTAATCAAGAAAACTAGGTAGACATAAACCTTTAGAATTACATATAAATAATTTTATTGATCAATGTTTTTCGGCAAACAATAAGGATACGGCCAGTTAGGCATAAATTAATAAAAAGGCAAAAGCACGCATCTATATATTAAATGGAAATATAAGCATGAAGGTTTATGTTTTACCTAGAACAAACTTCGAAGTCCATAATTTGCTTTAATGCCATTTCTAGGATTCCTTCCTTTAGTGTAGCATATGTAGGCATAATCGTCAATTACAGGATTAGATTTCTGAGAAGTGGTCTGGAAGATTGAATATGCCACACCGCTGGGGACAAGAGAAGTTTGTTTTATTAGTAAAATAAACATTCGTGCTTTGAATAGCACCATATTCATGTGTAAGAAGGTAGTAAATATGGTTTATATTTTGATTAGTTCTAGCGTCTATTTCGACTAGAATGACAGCCTTTATTTTTATATAACAATATACTCCCCTATACTTTCTATATATAAACATATATGGGTTCACAGCTTCTGATGATAGGGCGTCAGTAGATTCCCTTTTGAAATCAGTTCAGTTGGTATCTTGTTATGATATTGTATTGTTCTGGAGTGATTCTTTCTGATCCATAACAGTAAATTAGGAGGCATAGAAGGTTTGGTGTTGAGGTTTTTATCTTTCTTGATGAGAGGTGATATAAGTTTTCCAGAAAACCTTTTCATTATAAAGTTTAAAGGAACTCGAAAGGTCAAGGTCAATTTAAGCTCTTCGGCTGAGACAGCTTTACAAAAGTTGAATACTGGTCAGAGACCGCTATTCAATAGCCACAGTTTGGTCAGAGACCGCTATTCAATACCCACAGTTTGGTCAAAGACCGCTGTTCAATACCCACAGTTTGGTCAGAGACCGCTAATCAATAGCCACAGACTGGTTAGAGTTCGCTATTCAATAGCCACAGACTGGGTATTGACCGCTATTCAATAGCCACAGACTGGGTATAGACCACAGTCTGGTCTCAAAGACCGCTATTCAATAGTTAAAGACTGGTGAGAGACCGCTATTTAATGGACACAGTCTAGTCAGAGACAGCTTTAAAATAGCCATAGACTGGCCCGAGAATTATTTTCAATACCCACCGACGGAGGCTGAAAGCTAAAGACAAAAGCTGGAATTGACCAAAGGCTAGCCCAATAAAAATAGGTTTGTGATTAAATTTAGATCCGGCTCCGAGGGGTCCCGGTGACCAAATATCAGGTTATATTCTTCATAGTTTTTGATATGCAATTCGCATTCTTTTCTTTTTTTCCCCTTTAATCATTATTTCGAGCCCTAATGCCCGCTCTTCCAATATCAGATCCATTTGGACATTTAATTTCTCTGTACAATCCGTAGTAGAACCAGATAGAGCTTTTTAAAATTTTGTTTGAACATCAAGGTTCCGCCGCGGACGTCAGGTCATTGAATGTCTATAGTTCGAGGTTTAATTGTATCAGGGGTATCTTCCCCATTTCTATCTTTAGCGACATACCAAAGATAATCTTCCTGAACACCACCATTATCTCGCTGTTCAACACGGCGTTGCCTTATGACGAATTTGAACATCCCGCATGTCTCAGAGTGAAAGTTTTCCACGGATCTTCCCTTCGTATTATAATTATTTGCAGTTTTTACATTTTTCCGCATCCTGGGTTATTTCAGTGGAGGTCGGCGCTTCAAGTTAATGGTTGAACTTTCGGTAGCTACCTGGTGACGAACATGTGATATATCCATTCATCCATTTTGGTCGGAGAAAAACAATGTTTTCTATAAAAAGATAGATTAAGAGGAACGTGGTAAGTTTCTTTATTAAGCAGTATACGAGCTTTCGGACGTCAGCCGTCCTTCATCAGGTATTGACATGAATGAGAAGGAGATGCTATATTTATAAGCGACAGTTTAGCATAAAAATATTAAACAAGAAATAAAAGATTAAAAAGATTTGAGATTTGCATGCCAGTAATAAAAATATTTAAAAGTGTACAATATAAATTTAAGAAAATCTGCATACCTAGGATGAAGGGAAAAAGGCGGAAAACTAGAGGCGAAGACAAAAGCAAGAATAAAAATAAAAATAAGAATATAAACGAGAATATAAAAAAACAGCGGAATAAAGATAAAGTTAAAAGTTACGAAGGAGGTGTATCTGTTGGTATAGAATAAAAAGCAGAATATTGGGGCGGAAGGTCAATCTTTCTGTTGAGGCTGGGTGTAGTATTGGAGACAAGGGCTTCGAGAACTAAGCGTTGGTATTTATTTGCTATATCGCTATAAACGGGGGTTGTATTGTCGAGATTAAAGGAATGTCCGGATTCGGCGATATGTTGGTATATGAGCGATTTTTTGTCTTTCGAGCGGATGTTGCGGGCGTGTTCACTGGCTCTGATGGCGATTGTTCGGCCTGTTTCTCCAATATAGCATAAATCGCAATCGTTACAAGGAATTTTGTAAACGGCGTTAGAAAGGGATTGGGGGTTACGTTTGGCGGAGCTTTTTGTGATTGGATGTCGTAGGAAGGTGTAAAGGGAAGGTGTGCACTTGTAAAGAGTGCGAATGCCGAATTTACGTAAAAAGGAACCAATACCGGAATTCGTGGTGGAGTATGGGAGGACGCAGGTGCTTTTAAATAAAGGAGGTGTGGTTCTTTTTTGATTGGGTGTGAAAAAATGTCGGTCGATAAAACTGCGTGGATAGCCCGCGGACAAGAGATGCGAGTAGACCGTGCGCCTCTCGATATTTTTAAAGAAAGGGAGGGAACAGTGGGTGTAGATACGTTTGGAAAGAGTTCGGACGGTGGTGATCTTATGGGAGACGGGGGCGTGGGATGAAAAATGTAGGTACGAGGGGGTAAAGCTGGGTTTGTGAAAGACCGTTGTGTGGAATTTATCGTCGGTGTTAATAATTAAAATGTCTAAAAATGGAATACAGTTAGAGCGGGACGGGTTAGTTCTCGAAGCCCTTGTCTCCAATACTACACCCAGCCTCAACAGAAAGATTGACCTTCCGCCCCAATATTCTGCTTTTTATTCTATACCAACAGATACACCTCCTTCGTAACTTTTAACTTTATCTTTATTCCGCTGTTTTTTATATTCTCGTTTATATTCTTATTTTTATTTTTATTCTTGCTTTTGTCTTCGCCTCTAGTTTTCCGCCTTTTTCCCTTCATCCTAGGTATGCAGATTTTCTTTAATTTATATTGTACACTTTTAAATATTTTTATTGCTGGCATGCAAATCTCAAATCTTTTTAATCTTTTATTTCTTGTTTAATATTTTTATGCTAAACTGTCGCTTATAAATATAGCATCTCCTTCTCATTCATGTCAATACCTGATGAAGGACGGCTGACGTCCGAAAGCTCGTATACTGCTTAATAAAGAAAATTACCACGTTCCTCTTAATCTCTCTTTTTACATTCCAAACGTGGCTTATCATGTTTGATCCCAATGTTTTCTATGTTAATCAGAGGCAGAATTCGTCTTATATCTATGGCCCAGAGATCTGACTCGTAGAACCGTTGTTTTGCCCTGCCTCCCTTAATAGTGTCGCAATTTGTTGGAGATTCTAGTGATTTTTCATAAAAATAAATTACTAATCACGAGTTAAAATTGTGAATGTATTTATCATTATTTCCATTTTAGACTATATAAAAAAATCATGGAGCGTTCTCAATAAGCAACAACTTTCGTAGGCGCTGAACGTTGGCGCGGTATTACCTTCGAAGCGATGTACTCGAGTTAATGTAAGTTTTGTGGCGATAATATATTAAAACTATACGAATTTGAACGATAATATATATACAAGTGTATTCAAATTTTGGTCTAAAAAATAGATCCTGCTAACCGAAAAAAAAAAAGAGAGTACGCGCATCGTCTGATTTCGAAGCGTTACCAGATCTAGAAAGAGGGAATCATATATCGCCGCAACTCTTTATTATTATTATTATATGATTATATATATGATTCCCTCTTTCTAAATTGTCGAAATCCGCAAACCGGTTACCAGATCATAACAACGAATATTGAATATATATTTTAAATTATAAAATCAAAGCAAATTTCTTTCATTGTATATTCTAGCCAGGTAATAGAAGCGTCCCGATGTGTTGTTTACTATTTATAGAATTTACACAAACAATCCAAATATTAAAACGACCTCGTTTTATTTTTAAGAATTTTTGTTGAGCTTCATATGTAAACCATTTACTACCTATTTGGAGCCAATCCACTTACGAGATTTTTCACTATTTTAAATTCACAGTTGAAATATCAAAATTTTTCTTTTTATTTTAATTTTATTTAGACCAAAATGTACTTTAAAAAGGGCTTCTTTGATAATCAACTTTGCACACGGGCAGAAAAATACAAACAAGGTCACCAACGTCGTAATGGACAGGACATCATATCGCCTTTATCTATATCCTGAGTTTTGGGTGTCTATCATTAACAGACATATGTTCTTCATAATATGGCTGATTGGGTATTAGAATGTCTACATTGATTTAGCCTCTCGTCGATGTCATATTGAGGGTGGAAAGTCAGATTTTTTTCTTTTCTGTGTTATAAGCAGAGACAAAGATACTCCTCTAGGTAAACTTGTGCTAGTTATAGGGTTAGCTAAGACTCTGTAAATCTTCATTTGAATAATTCTTTGAATGATCTTATTTTTATGTCATTCGTATATTTAGAAGTCGCTCGAAATTCTTAATAGTTTCTCTTTGTTTTTCCATTAATTCAATTTTCTTTCATTCCGTTAGGATTTAATTTCCATTATCACATCCTTATCTAGTCATTATCTGAGGTTTATGAGTAATTATGTATAAAATGTTTGTTTTCTGCTCAATAGACTCGCTTCTCCCTTTTGTCCAAATGTTTCTCCCAAAGTGGAGTGAAATTCTCCCAGGGTGTCAGGGTATCTCCATTGCTCTCACTTCATCGTAAGGCTGTTCCCTCCAGATATAATATGGTATTTCGAAAAACACATAGAGTCGTCCAATCTATTGTATTTACCCACCTGTTTATAACCCTCGAGCCACTTTGGGGTTCTGGACTTCCAACCCAAGCAATGGGAATTTTGACTAATGCAAGACGAGATAAGTTGAGGTACTTTTACATACGGAAGTAACAATGTACAAAAGTATAAAATAAGTGAACATATCTTTGGACAACAGAAAAATACAAGTATACCTAAGTTTACTTTTTTCAATCTAGAAATAATCATTAGTTCTTTACATAAGTATAATACAATTGTTTTATGTGACAGGGCTGAAGAATTCTGGATTTTGCCTCACTACAAATCCAACTACTGACATTCCTGCGCTATGTAAACTACAAACGACCATTAGCTGGGACCACCTCTGAGTCTAAGGAGCAAGGACAGTGGTGTGGAATTCCAAAAAGGCCAATGAACAAGCAGTGATGGCATAGATCACGACTATGAAAGTCAAGCCCGAATGCTTTTGTAAGTATTGTTTATCTATAGGATATGTCACTGAGACATTTGGGATAGTCAATGTGGGTGAGAAAGTTATTCCAATCTTGAAAAGAGGAATATAGAGTAATGTGTATAGATCTGTTCGCAACTAGGTGATCCTCAGGTGCATTGTCATAATGCTCTTGCGATGGTGTTGTTTAATAATTAAATT
>CP092880.1:54308083-54330725 GCA_030710605.1 Cordylochernes scorpioides
TGTGAGTGCATTTGTTTAGTTTTATCTGTATATATATAAAAATGAATGTATGTGTGTGTGTCTGTCCTTTATGCCTGACCAAACCACTCATTGGAACGCCATGAAACTTTGGGAAGTTATTTAGTATAGTACTGGGAAGGTTTCTGAAAAATAATTTCTTGAATATCCTTAGAGTTATTTACAGATTTGTAGATATAACTCGCAAGCAGCGCCTCCATTGCGACGATGATAACAAGTTTTTTATCTATAAATTTTATTATCACTAAGTTTATTTTCTTAAAGATTATTTATCAGAAGTAAGATTTTCTACCTATTAATTGCGCACAATTCAAAGTTAGTTATCGAGTATTTTTCAAGGGACCGGGAAAAAATGTTCACTAGATAAAACGATGATTTTGTAATGTAGAAAATTAGGATAGACAAAATTCAGGATGACACGGCAATTTATTTGAGACAAGAATAATGATACAATTCCAAGGCAAGATACTATTCCTTTAACTTCCAATTACCGAGGGAACCAATTAATATTGATTTTATTCAACTTATTGAGTATTTTTCAAGGGACCGGGATAAAATGTTCACTTTATCGCGAGATTCGTTAGACAAACCTTTACTCGGGTAAAACCCGCTGGCGAAGCCGGGTACGTCCGCTAGTTAATAATATTTTTAAATATCTGTAATCATTGCTTTCAATGTATTTGTATTTAACAATATGTATTCAGAACGTTTGTACAATTACGCTAGAACGCTTTTCATCACCAATTATTTTCCTCGATAAATAAAAAAAAAAAGCCATTTAGACAAAAATATGTTTTCGAAAGTGTTAAATAAGGTATTTATATGAAGAGATACGTTTCTACAAGTTGAAAAAATAGTCTGGCAGTTAAGCTTCTTAAGAACCAATTTGTTAATTGTTTTCATCGAGCGTCACCTTGACGTCACGATCATAGAGAAGCCAGGTTTCAGATTAGCCTCCATCCACAGATACCTGGGTGTTCTAGCGCGTATCAGTTCTCACAAGATGAGTTTATCAATATAGAGTGGTAGTCGAAAACCTGTTATGGTCGTTGAAGAGGGTGTTTTTTCTTATCCTTTTATACTTCTTTGAAAAATAGAGCGGCAAGAAGCCTCTTAAGGTCGTGTTCGCTGGAAAAAAATGATAAAAGGGTTCGCCAAATTGAATTTTGTTTATAATAAAATAATAATTGTACCTCATCATAAGTCAACCTAATGGTGATGAGTAACAAGAGGTGGGACTCGCCGCTTCCCAACCGCCATTTTAGGTCTTTTAGAACCCGTTGAAACCCATCATAAAAAAAAAAAAAAAAAAAGCCTTTCGCCAACTTCCATAAAACCTAGGAAGGGCTAACTTCAGGGTTGTTTAAGACACCCTTTCCGAATAAGGAGCGCTTATAGCAGACCTCACATCGTAACCAAATCAAGGACTTAGTGCTTTCACCTGGCTCCCTGATCATGGCTCATCAGTGGTGAACCCTCCAGCGGTTTCGCCAATTTAATCTACCATACCGCTGTTATATTACCCTATTTGGTGTTCCTTTTATTACTGATGCTGGACTCTTGAAATGGGTATTTTGAATGAACTATGGATATAAGCTTTTAAGGACAGTAGAAAGGCATACAATAATAAGTACACAATATGCTTGATAAGCCTAAGTACATAGTCCATTCGAAATACCCATTCCAAGAGTCCTAATTAAGGAACACCAAAAAATGTAATATAACATTGGTAGATTAATCTTTGTCGTTATTTCTATTCCATGAATTTAGTTTGGAACAAGAGGGTTCATATAATGGATTAATTTGAATATGATATTCAAAAAGATGTACATTGTTGAGCGGGCCCAGAGGCACCCTGGTTAATCAAAAGGGTTATTTATTTATGCTTATGAGGTGATACAGCAACGTATTTACAATTAGAGAGGAGACAAAATGAATTAAATCTAGAAAAAAGAAGTGAGGACATATCGGTCATTATAGTCTGAGAGGCAAGGCCTTCAGCCAGTCCAGGGCTTCCGTGGTGACAGAGTGGAGATTGGAGATTCCTCCATTGAATTTGTACAGCGGGGCAGTCATCTAGTATATGGGACATTGATTGTGGGACGTTGCAGGCACAGTTTGGATCTTTGGTGTAGCCCCATAACTTCATCAGCTCTGCACACCTTCCCTGACCTGTCCTAAAGCGGTTTAGAAGCACCCATTCTCGTCGAGGGAGGGAAAAACCTGGGATCTTGACACTTGGGCTTGTGATGAGGTTCTTGTTTGGGATATCGGAGCTTACCAGGAATTTGTCCATGCTTCTGAGATATTAAAATTTTGGGAGAGAAGTTGGTTTCCTCTGGACCATATCGGCTTCCTTGATTTTAGTCTATGTTTTGGGGGAGACTGTAGGATTGGGTTAATTTCGAGATCGGGTGAATCCAAGAGTTTTTGGTACATTTTCTTGGTGGCTTCCTTTCTGCGTAGCTCAGGCGGAGAGATGTGAGCAAGAACTGGAAGCCAGTCGATTCTTGTAGGGTTGGCAAACCCCTGTTATAATTTGTGAGGTAGAATTTAGTTGTGTGTCTATTAGCTTCGTGTGGCAGCTCCCCTCCCAGACTGGAGCACAATACTCAGCCGTGGAGAAGATTCAATGCCAAGGCAGAAGTACGCAGGGTGTTGGCATCACTGCCCCAGGAAGAGCCGGCCAGCTTATGGAGGATATTGTTACGTGATGATAGTTTCCCCTTTAACTTGGTGAGATGAGTTTTGAAGGTGAGAGTGCGGTCAAGATGGATGCCTAGGTATTTGGGATGTTCGCTATGAGTTATCTGAGAGTTATTGATAAATAGCTTGAGTTTCTTTCAGCTCTGTGATTGTTAAGATGGAAACAGCAATGTACAGATTTTGCAGGATTAAGCCTCTGAGACCAGTTTTCAAAGTAATTATGTAGAGTTTCAAGATCTTTATTCATTTGAATTTCCAGTTCCTCGAAAGTCTTTGCTTGGGCTAGAATCGCTGTCGTTATTTCTATTCCATGAATTTAGTTTGGAACAAGAGGGTTCATATAAGGGATTAATTTGAATATGATATTCAAAAAGATGTACATTGTTGAGCGGGCCCAGAGGAACCCTAGTTATTCAAAAGGGCGGATGACCCAAATAAAGGCATGCGAGTTTGCATAAAGATGCAGCTTGCGTTTGTGCCTTATCATAAGTCAACCTGATGGTGATGAGTAACAAGAGGTGAGACTCGCTTATCCCAAACGCCATTTTAGGGCTGTTAGAACCGTTGAGACCCATCATACTAGGAAAAAGCCTTTCGCCAACCTCCACACAAGCCCAGTAAGGGCTAATTTCAGGGTTTGTTCAAGGCACCCCTCCGTATAAGGAGCGCTCATAGCAGACCTTACATCGCAACCAAAGCGAGAAATTAATGCTTTCACCGGGGTCCCTGATCATGGCGAAGGCTTTTACAGCTTCCTCAAGGGGGAACACCAAGTAGATATATACATACATTTTTTGCTCGTTTGCTTTTCCGCTTACATCATCTCGTCTTTCCATACCTCTCTGATGGCCTATTAGTTACAGAAATTAAGACTCTTTCAAAATAAAGGACGCACCTTTAAGAAGATATCAAAACTAGACGCCATCTATTGACGGTCGACGCAAACTAGGGGCCTCTGGTCTGTGACAAAGCGAAACCACCAGCTTTTAGCAAATTAGTGAGCGACAACCTAGAGACCATTGTTGGATGCCGGAGTGCCAGGAACTCAGTTTGCGTCCTTGGGTGCAGGTAAAAGTAATGGAGGCAAACAGCGTTAGCCAGAGCCTCTAAAAGGGTCCCGCGATAGCTCCTATTTTCATGTTTAGGACTTTCGTCGGCATTTTTGATGAGTACTAGACATAAATAGGACTATTCATTCGCAGCTCGGCGAATAATCGAAATAGCCCAGAGAGGAAGGTCGAAAGTTTAGCCAGTTGAAGAATTATAAACTCCCGAGACGCGCGAGGGTCGGCTGATAAAATTAGCTGGAACCGGGCCATTAATGTTTGCGTCCGAGTCCATCTACAGATTGCTGGGTGTTCTAGCGCGTATCAGTACTCACAAGATGAGTTTATCAATACAGGGTCCTAGTCGAAAACCTGTTATGGTCGTTGAAGAGGGGTGTTTTTTCTTATCCTTTTATACTTCTTTGAAAAATACCGCGGCAAGAAGCCTCTTAAGGTCGTGTTTGCTTTAAAAAATAATGATAATAAAAAAAGGGTTCGCCAAAAAGGAATTTTGTTTTTAATAAAAATAAATGAAAGTATATTAAAAAAAAAAATGTCCAACGCGGGGATTTGAACCCAGGTCTTGGCGGTTGAAAATCAATATACACTCGCTTTAACATTAAAGAAGTCCTTCAGGCGAACTGGTGGTTAAATTAGGGGCCATTTTAAATTTTTTCAATTTATATTTGAAAAAATATATAAAAATATATATGTATAAAATTATATGAAATTATAAAATAGAAAAAAAAAGTGTCCCAAGCGGGATTTGAACCCACGTCTTTAAGGTTGAAAATCAATATACACTCGCCTTCACATTAAATAATTTCTTTAGGTTAACTAATGGTTAAAATAGGGGCCATTTAAAATGTTTTTTTTTATATAAAAAATCTATAAATTTATGTGAAATTATAAAATAAAAAATATATTTAAAAAAAAATGGTCCAACGCGGGATTCGAACCTAGGTGACGGCTATAAAACACCACAGAACACTCGCATTTACATTTTTGAAAATAAACTATATTATTTAATAGCAAGAATAATATTTCAGTTAAAAAATTGAAAATAAGAGCGTATTATGACATATATTTATTAATTAAAATATATTGTAATTATATATTTATGTTATTTTAAATATAATTTACTGGAAAGAAAAATAAAAGCCCTTCCAAATTTGCTTTTATAGATATTAAATTTTGTTTAAAAAATGAAAAATTGAAATTAATTTGATGATTATTCATTTATAGCTTACTTTATGAAATCGAAATAATATAAATATACCTATATTTTGTATAATATGTCGTTTTTAGGCGTTTAAATAATTTATTTTGAGCGATTATTTTTAAAATGGAGTTATATCTATTTAAAAATGGCGTATTATTATATATTTTTAAAAAATATAAATGTAAATATGAAAAAATATATACACTTGATATAATTTATATTTAATATATATTAATATTTAATTTCCGAAAAGAATTATCTTGAAATTATATGTATAATGCTTCAGCAGCGCTGTTATATTTGTTTATACATTAATAAATCGTTATCAAATGGTTTGTTTCTTTTTAAAGTATTAACTTTTAATTTATTTATGATGTTATATTAAGTATTAAATAGTTTTAAAAAAAATCGATTCCTTTCAAATCATGTTTTAATTTGTTTTATTGTTATTTTTTTTATGTTAAACGCTATAATTTTGAAGCTTATTTGATGAAATTTAAAATGTCCTTTTAATGTAATAATTCGATTTACATTTAAATATTATTAGAATCGAGGGAAAAAAATATATATATGATTATTTAAACCAATAACCCTATATATTATAATATTTATAACAAGATTGTCATGTTGTATATAGAACTAATTATAAACTATAACTAATTATATGCATAATTGACATGTCTCCTTGCATAACCATATGTAATGTACTGAGGATGAATAAAACTATATAATAGATTAAAAACTGAGTTAAGAGCCAGAGAGAGAATCGCAAGTAACTTCTAAAGTTAGATGGAAGCCCAGACCGGTGCCTGTGTCGATTAACGGACACGTGCAGAAAGGCAATACTTCCTGGTCCCCTTCCTGGTCCAAAAGAGTTGTATAAATAGGACCCCACGTAGCAACAGCCAGTCAGTTCTAGTCAGTTCCGGTCAGCGTCACCCCTTATCGCCGGTTGTCACCAACTCATCGACCATGTAAAACAGTAAGAAACCTTCTCGATCTCCATCTTTGCTCTTGGCTCGCTTTTTATCTATTCAAGGAACTTTCCTTCTTTCAACTGTGTCGCTTCGTTTTGTGTGTGTGGACATTCCCCAGCTTTTCCACTCTGCCTCGACCACGACTGCCTGTACTTTGTGAGAACTGTTAAAGGTCCTACAAGGTGCAGAGAGGCACTGGAAAACTCTCCACCCCTGACTGTCCCTCGCGGTTACTACAGGTTTGACCCTCGGTTGCCACAACTTATAGCGAGAGTCGACGAGGTTCTACAACAGGCTTACCAAACCCCAACGCATTATTACAGAGAGTCGACAGGATCTCAACACAATATTACAGATAGTCGACAGGATCCCTAATCACAGATAAGTCGACACAACCCATTATCACAGAGAGTCGACAGGATTACCACAACGAAGGAGACCACAACGAAGAAGGTAAAAAGACTGTCCAGATAGATAGAAGAGCCAAGAAGCAAGATGGAGGAACAAGCACGCCATTTCAACGAAACGACCAAGCAATCTTCCCCCCCAACGACACAGCCGAACATCCCGCAAAATAAGCTGGCGAGAAGTTACCCACCTTAGACCTTACAACGCAACCATCCAGACGACATGCCACCATCGCCAAACAGAAGTCACAAGCTTCTACAAGCTCTACATGGCACGCCTTCCACGTCATCAGGACAACAACCAAAGACCAAGTCTCCTGACTGAACAATCATAAAAACTGTGAGTTTTTAAAAAACTACTTAACTCTCTCCTCATGCTAACAACTTGATTTTCCATAAATATAATGTTTATTTTTACTGTAATTATTTTTAAATCAAATTTTACCATTTTTATAGCATTTCAATTCAAATTTTAAATATTGTACACCCTCATTTATCATTTTTTACTTTATTTTAAGCAACTTTTAAATTTTAATTCATTACTTTCAATGTTACATAAAAAATCATATTATATTTTAATTACTCGAATCCTATTTTCTAAACTTATTTGTTGTGTTTCTCTTAATACCTTATTTTTATACCAAAAAACACCAATGTCTTAATTAAATACACAAAACTTTGCAAAAAATCATTGTTATGTTCACTATTTTATGTACACGCCCCATTCAAATTAAGTCACTATCATGCCATTGCCCTTTTACAAGTATAATTTTCGCACTAACATAAGCAACGATTTAAAAAATATATTCAAATTTTAATAAACATAGTGAAACGCATTTTTTTTTTAATACAAAAATCGAAAGATACACTATCTTCAAAAGCACAACTAGAAAAGTAACTGTCCTTCCCCAAAACAAGTTAAAAATTCCAGCATAGCTACACTCCCTCGTCCTTTTCTTTTTACATGCATAATTATTAATAATTCACACATCTCTCGGAACGAACTTCAACACACTCCCCCCATCACTTTCTCCAATTGGCCACATCTATTAACGCGCGATTTAACAACATCCAATTTCGAACCACACGAGCTCCATATCGTCGCGAACACAAAGATTTCACGATAAACATGCCACCTCTATAACAATCTGAAAATTCTCGATGTGTTTCGTACAACAACCACCCATGACTAATAAATTTGTTATTCATTCGGAAACTAGTTAGATGCTGTACCAAAAACGAAGACTTCACGTGACACCTTTCTATTCAATCACTTACTAGTGTCACACAGCGCACCACAACAATTTTCTCACTTAACAGGCCCAAGACGCCTTCATGCCTGTGACACCTCACCAAAGCGTGTCTACGTTGAAGTCGCACTTTTATTCACATCTAAACCTGACATCATTGAATAACATTTTTTATTAAGTTCGCAACATCGTCGAGACACAACGCTTGCGAACACCGAGAAAATTATATTTCAAATAGGCAAGTACCACTGTGCTGAGAGATTTTTTTCTAGCCAGCAGGATGATTCACCACATCGCCAACAATAATAAACACCAGCAGTACCAGTCGGCATCAAAGCCACCGCGGCCGTGTTAAAATGACACCAGTTACAGCCGCCATGTTGACATGACACCTCTAATTCCAGTCCGCCTGTACTTGAAACTCGTGGTCCAGCTCGCAGAATGGATAGATTGCAGCACCTATAATTAATTGACTTACCAATCATTACCCAATTTAACATATTACCATGAACATGTCAGATCACGTATTCCCAGTTTCAGAGAGACATAGAAAAACCAATGTGTACCAAAAGGGAAATGACCTAGTTACACACCACAGTTGTAACTTTTCTTCAAAAGAGACAATTTTTGTTCCATTTTTCACTACTTAACATTAAATAACCTTTAATTATATTATATTTTTTTTGTATAAAATCTTGAATAATTATTTTTATTTTTATTTTTTTTTACTTTTCAATTATAATCAAATTTTTATTCCAACATTATTTTAACAACTTTATTTTAACAATGGCAAAACATTTAATTCTTTCAATAATCATTTTTAATTCATTATTATATCTTTTATATATTACTAATTCTCATTATTATATCTTTTATATTTTACTAATTCATTATTAAATCTTTCATATAGTACATGTTTGATCTTATCCACTTATACTTTTTTTTATCCACAATCACATTTTTATCTTTTTATTCACTATATTTTTGTTTAAATACTTTATTATATGACAATGTTTGTTTATCATCAACTATCGGGCATATACAACAATCGTTTACAACAATCTATTTCTCTAACCACTTCAGTGTACTTTACACTACTATCTTTCTCTCCGCCATTGCTTCACATCAACGTAGAGAAACGACAGTACTGCTTGACAATTTTTCTTTTGATTTCGTAATTCAACAAACTCTTTGAAAACACCGTTCCCCAGAAGTACAAGTCTCGACTTTTGGTCTGAACACGTTTCAAAAGTTTATTTCAATCATCCGCAGAGCACATCACCAACGCATGCACAAAGCGTTCACTTTTTTCAATTTTCAATTTTTTTCAGCTCTAGCGGACCACAATCAACCTTTGATTTCAAGTCAAGTCAGACCACCTACTGTCGCTACAACAATTCTACATATCGCATGGCTCTACCACCCCTTTCAAGCATATTAATTCTTTTCTTCAACATATTTTCAACCAATAACCCTACAATTGTGACAAAGCACTGTAACCTTATACAGGATCACAGGTGAAACATTGCCTAGGAAGACGCACAAGTCTATATCCTCGCTTTGCACCTGGATCTCAGTATTTGATTGTCTGTGCAACACTTACAATTGCATATTCTTCAACCCCTAACCCTTTCCAACGCCCGCCAACAATCTCTTAGAACATCATCATTATTTTTTAGCAAACAAAGGTTTTATCTACAGTTCTCTTTTATAATGAATATCATAACTTTTAAATTAAACATAAGTTTTATTTTTATAATTTTCAGATATAGCCAAATAAACATCTTGTTATAGCCCTTTACCCTCACAGTTTTAATTAATTAAAAGAAATTTTAATTACTTACCTGTGTTAGAGAGGCTTTACCCGCTTAAACCCGGATAAACCCTTTCACTCACGGGGCCCATCTATGATAATTTAAACCAATAACCCTATATATTATAATATTTATAACAAGATTGTCATGTTGTATATAGAACTAATTATAAACTATAACTAATTATATGCATAATTGACATGTCTCCTTGCATAACCATATGTAATGTACTGAGGATGAATAAAACTATATAATAGATTAAAAACTGAGTTAAGAGCCAGAGAGAGAATCGCAAGTAACTTCTAAAGTTAGATGGAAGCCCAGACCGGTGCCTGTGTCGATTAACGGACACGTGCAGAAAGGCAATACTTCCTGGTCCCCTTCCTGGTCCAAAAGAGTTGTATAAATAGGACCCCACGTAGCAACAGCCAGTTCAGTTCTAGTCAGTTCCGGTCAGCGTCACCCCTTATCGCCGGTTGTCACCAACTCATCGACCATGTAAAACAGTAAGAAACCTTCTCGATCTCCATCTTTGCTCTTGGCTCGCTTTTTATCTATTCAAGGAACTTTCCTTCTTCAACTGTGTCGCTTCGTTTTGTGTGTGTGGACATTCCCCAGCTTTTCCACTCTGCCTCGACCACGACTGCCTGTACTTTGTGAGAACTGTTAAAGGTCCTACAAGGTGCAGAGAGGCACTGGAAAACTCTCCACCCCTGACTGTCCCTCGCGGTTACTACAGGTTTGACCCTCGGTTGCCACAACTTATAGCGAGAGTCGACGAGGTTCTACAACAGGCTTACCAAACCCCAACGCATTATTACAGAGAGTCGACAGGATCTCAACACAATATTACAGATAGTCGACAGGATCCCTAATCACAGATAAGTCGTCTCAACCATTATCACATATATATATTTATAATTATTTATTTTCCTTTTTAACGCCATAGTAACAACAATGGATATATTTTTAAAGCCTTTTTGAGAACTCTCATTTCAATTTAGAAATATATTTGAACTTTGCGCATCTGTAAGAATAATTTATGCATTTTTATAATGTCGATGAGAAGCACTGCTACAAGAGATACCTTTGATATTGCGGCGCAAATACTTTCAAAATGAAGAAGAAAAAAAAAATATTTGAAAGCCTTTTTGATAACTCTCATTTCAAGTTGGAAGTATATTTGAACTTTGCGCATCTGTAAGAATTATCCATGCATTTCTATAAAGTCGATGAGAAGTTCTGCCTCAAGATATACCATTGAAATTGCTGCGCGAAGCCTTTCAAAAAGAATAATATAAATATATATTTTAAAGCCTTTTTGATAACTCTCATTTCAAGTTTGAAGTATTTTTGAACTTTGCGCATCTGTAAGAATACTTTATGCATTTCTATAAAGTCGATGAGAAGCTCTGCCTCGAAATATACCTTTGAATTGCGGCGCGAATACTTTGAAAAGAAGAAAAAACTCGTGTATTTGATTCAATTTGGAGCTGTTTTGCCAAATGATGAGCCCCTCCCCTGATTGAATGACAACCATCTACTCATTATCTGATTATCTTAAAGTTCATAACCTCCAAACAGGAACTTTACATCTACACATCATGATGCATCAGCGCACCTTCTGTTATGAAAACTCAAAATTATTATAGACGCGAATGATTATTTTTGAAAATTAAACAATTTATCTACTGCCCTTACTGCAAAGAAAATTAATGGGAGGGCCTGGCTCATCAGTGGTGAACCCTCCCAGCGGTTTCGCCAGTTTAAACTACCATACCGCTGTTATAATACCCTATTTGGTGTTTCTTTTATTACTGATGCTAGACTCTTGGAATGGGTATTTTGAATGAACTATGGACATAAACTTTTAAGGACAGTATAAACACATACAATAATAAGTACACAATATGCTTGATAAGCTTATGTACGTAGTCCATTCAGATACCCATTCCAAGAGTATATAAGGAACACCAAAAAATGTGATATAACATTGGTAGGTTAAACTGGCGAAACCGCTATGGGTCGATGAGCCAGGCTTTCCCATGAAATTTTTAATGCGATGAGGCTAGTAGAAATTGTTTATTAAAAAAAAAAAGAGAGAGAATCATGCGCGTCTTTGATAGTTCTGGACTTTGTAACAGGTTGCCAGATATTTAGGGTCAACTCAAAAGCTCATCAATGCTTCGTTCTGTTTGCACCTTCGTTATTTCTTTTCGATAGATACCAGCGGCCAAATAATCAAAAGATCAATAAATTATTTTTACCCATTACGACATTTATAAAAATTCATCTTTGTGGTTATTTCTACTCCATACATTTAGTTTGGAACAAGAGGGTTAATATAGGGATTAATTTGTATATGACATTCAAAAAGATGTACATTGTTGAGCGGGCCCAGAGCACTCTGGTTAATCAAAAGGGTGGATCACCCAAATAAAAGCATGCGAGTTTGCAGCGTGCGTTTGTGCCTTATCATAAGTCAAACTAATGGTGATGAGTAACAAGAGGTGAGACTCGCTTATTCCCAAACGCCATTTTAGGGCTGTTAGAACCTGTGAAACCCATCATACTAGGAAAAAGCCTTTCGCCAACCTCCATACAAGCTCAGGAAGGGCTAATTTCAGGGTTTGTTCAAGGCACCCCTCCGTATAAGGAGCGCTCATAGCAGACCTCACATCGCAACCAAAGCGAGAAATTAATGCTTTCACCGGGTCCCTGATCATGGCGAAGGCTTTTATAGCTTCCTCAAGGGGGAACACCAAGTAGATATATACATACATACATTTTTTGCTCGTTTGCTTTTCCGCTTACATCATCTCGTCTTTCCTTACCTCTCTGATGGCCTATTAGTTACAGAAATTAAGACTCTTTCAAAATAAAGGACGCACCTTTAAGAAAATATCAAAACTAGACGCCATCTATTGACGGTCGACGCAAACTAGGGGCCTCTGGTCTGTGACAAAGCCGAAACACCAGCTTTTAGCAAATTAGTGAGCGACAACCTAGAGACCATTGTCGGATGCCGGAGTGCCAGGAACTGAGTTTTGCGTCCTTGGGTGCAGGTAAAAGTAATGGAGGCACACAGCGTTAGCCAGAGCCTCTAAAAGGGTCCCGCGATAGCTCCTATTCTCATTTTTAAGACTTTCGTCGGCATTTTTGATGAGTACTAGACATAAATAGGACTATTCATTCGCAGCTCGGCGAATAATCGAAATAGCCCAGAGAGGAAGGTCGAAAGTTTAGCCAGTTGAAGAATTATAAACTCCCGAGACGCGCGAGGGTCGGCTGATAAAATTAGCTGGAACCGGGCCATTAATGTTTGCGTCGAGTCCATCTACAGATTGCTGGGTGTTCTAGCGCGTATCAGTTCTCACAAGATGAGTTTATCAATACAGGGTCCTAGTCGAAAACCTGTTATGGTCGTTGAAGAGGGTGTTTTTTCTTATCCTTTTATACTTCTTTGAAAAATACCGCGGCAAGAAGCCTCTTAAGGTCGTGTTCGCTTTAAAAAATAATGATAATAAAAAAAGGGTTCGCCAAAAAGGAATTTTGTTTTTAATAAAAATAAATTGAAAGTATATTAAAAAAAAAAAAAATATGTCCAACGCGGGATTTGAACCCAGGTCTTGGCGGTTGAAAATCAATATACACTCGCTTTAACATTAAAGAAGTCCTTCAGGCGAACTGGTGGTTAAATTAGGGGCCATTTTAAATTTTTTCAATTTATATTTGAAAAATATATAAAATATATATGTATAAAATTATATGAAATTATAAAATAGAAAAAAAAAGGGTCCCAAGCGGGATTTGAACCCACGTCTTAAGGTTGAAAATCAATATACACTCGCCTTCACATTAAATAATTTCTTTAGGTTAACTAATGGTTAAAATAGGGGCCATTTAAAATGTTTTTTTTTATATAAAAAATCTATAAATTTATGTGAAATTATAAAATAAAAAATATATAAAAAAAAAAAAGTGTCCAACGCGGGATTCGAACCTAGGTGACGGCTATAGAACACCACAGAAACACTCGCATTTACATTTTTGAAAATAAACTATATTATTTAATAGCAAGAATAATATTTCAGTTAAAAAAATGAAAATAAGAGCGTATTATGACATATATTTATTAATTAAAATATATTGTAATTATATATTTATGTTATTTTAAATATAATTTACTGGAAAGAAAAAATAAAAGCCCTTCCAAATTTGCCTTTTTAGATATTAAATTTTGTTTAAAAATGAAAAATTGAAGTTAATTTGATGATTATTCATTTATAGCTTACTTTATGAAATCGAAATAATATAATATACCTATATTTTGTATAATATGTCGTTTTTAGGCGTTTAAATAATTTATTTTGAGCGATTATTTTTAAAATGGAGTTATATCTATTTAAAAATGGCGTATTTTTATATATTTTTTAAAAATATAAATGTAAATATGAAAAAATATATACTTGATATAATTTATATTTTAATATATATTAATATTTTAATTTCCGAAAAGAATTATCTTGAAATTATATGTATAATGCTTCAGCAGCGCTGTTATATTTGTTTATACATTAATAAATCGTTATCAAATGGTTTGTTTCTTTTTAAAGTATTAACTTTTAATATATTTATGATGTTATATTAAGTAAAAAATCGATTCCTTTCAAATCATGTTTTAATTTGTTTTATTGTTATTTTTTTATGTTAAACGCTATATTTTGAACCTTATTTGATGAAATTTAAAATGCCCTTTTAATTTAATAATTCGATTTACATTAAAATATTATTAGAATCGAGGGGAAAAAAAATATATAATATATTTAATATTATTTATTTTACCTTTTAACGCCATAGTAACAACAATGGATATATTTTTTAAAGCCTTTTTGAGAACTCTCATTTCAATTTAGAAATATATTTGAACTTTGCGCATCTGTAAGAATAATTTATGCATTTTTATAATGTCGATGAGAAGTACTGCCACAAGAGATACCTTTGATATTGCGGCGCAAATACTTTCAAAATGAAGAAGAAAAAAAAAAAATTGAAAGCCTTTTTGATAACTCTCATTTCAAGTTGGAAGTATATTTGAACTTTGCGCATCTGAAAGAATTATTTATGCATTTCTATAAAGTCGATGAGAAGTTCTGCCTCAAGATATACCATTGAAATTGCTGCGCGAAGCCTTTCAAAAAGAATAATATAAATATATATTTTTAAAGCCTTTTTGATAACTCTCATTTCAAGTTTGAAGTATTTTTGAACTTTGCGCATCTGTAAGAATACTTATACATTTCTATAAAGTCGATGAGAGCTCTGCCTCGAAATATACCTTTGAATTTGCGGCGCGAATACTTTTGAAAAGAAGAAAAAACTCGTGTATTTGATTCAAGAACCAAACAGCTTACAACTTATACCAAGAACAGGTATCCATTGCACTGTTTACCTATTGAGCTTATAGTGGAATTCTATGAATATGACAAGCTATTTTCATTTTTCCCTTGTTTATTTGTGTGTGAGGATAATTTTTGAGTCTGAAAAAATAATTATTACCTGAGTTTTATATAATCTTCGGTGGAAATGTAAGGATTCAGGCTTACTTTAACAGCAATTAGCTCTGCTGTGTAGTTTGAGGATATTTCCCACTCCCTGTATCGATACTTCGAGTTAGTTCAGTATTGTCTTGTAATAGAAAAACAATACTCCATATTTAAGTGGTTTCATCAGTGGACCATTTATGTAAGCTATGGTAATATCTTCTCGCTTTAATTATTTTGTCCTTAGAGTTTTCTTTCAGGTTGTTGGGAAAGTTCTTCTTCGAAAGAGTCCAATGAAGCTTAGGGATATTAAGGTGTTTGGAACAAAATTGATAATATTTCCGATTGTTCATAGTAAGTTGATTTTTTATGTTCTATTTTGATCTGCTTTTTAAAAGCTTTTATTAAACTTGCTTCCATGTCTGTCTGTCAGTCCACAAATATTTTAATCGTTTATTAATAGAAATCTGAAATTTCGTACACTTGTTAGAACTTGAAGACGATGCAAGTTGACAAATCTTCAGATTTCGGGGTTGTTAGAATGGCCAGGAACGGACACATTTCCAAATTGCCTTTCAAAATTTTGAATTTAATTTTAATATGCTTCTGATCACATATATATAGAAATATGAAAATGTAAAACTCACTCAGACAAATGGACAAGGCAAATTTTGAAAAAAATGCAGACTTCTGGTTGGTCGGAGTTGCCGTGAATGAACAAATTTCTATATTTATTTTTATATCTAATGTGTGGCAGAGGATATCAAGTCGGAATCAGTTGGGAGTTACGAATTGTGTTTTACAGCGATTGTTTAAAATCCAAAACGGGTTAGAAATTCGAATATTCTCAGATTATTTTTGAAACATCCTTGAAATTACAAGCAAAAAGATTTCAAAATTCAATAAATATAGTGACTTATTATTGATATGATATCAATATCATCACAAATATATTTATATTCATCAAATATTTATTTATAATACGTTAATATAGGGCCACACTCTACGCGACACCGTTTTGAACAATTCCTCTTTATCAAATAATTTCTTTAATTACTTATAACTAAAATTAATCAATTGAATAATCATAATCCATAATAAATATGTACCAATTATTCCTCGACAATAATCCATTATGTGTCTGTAACTTTGTAAATAGTTTACAATAAATTTAGGCCCACCCCCCTAAACCAAAAGTAAAGAGGTATATTTCTTTTAAGCCAATTGACCAATCCGCCGCGTCCAGACTATTTAAGGCCTAATCCCCAGTTATAATAATTTTTGTTAAATATTTTATTCAACTTCCTTCATTGCTGTCTCTGTCTACCCATTTTGCAATCAATTTGCACGTAGAAGTCTGAAATTTCTACACTTATAAGAAACAGATGATAATTCAGGTTGACAACTTTTCAGACATCTGGATCGTCAAAGTAGTCGGGAATGAATTAATTTTGATAGAGAGAAGCATGGACGCGTGCGCCGCTTGGAGGCGCTGCATGAAAATGAACAGACCAATGGGATTGGCCCACCATTAGTCTTCTTCCTTATATATGCTTTTAGACTGCCTTTGTTTTGCTGCTCTGTGCGGTTGTTCTTATATTCTCAATATGTATCCTTATATCCTATAATAATGATCATATATTTATATAATCGCTCATTTGGCTATTCTTTTTAAAACACCGACCCATAACAAATTTCCGAATTGCCTTTAGAGTTCTATAATTTAATTTCAATATGCTTCCAGACCACATGGAAGTTTTAAATTTAAAAGACTCGCACATTCCAACTACCATTGCAAGTGTACAAATTTTCAGCATCTGACTAGTAGTGAAAACTATTGGAAGTAGCGACTTGAATTCTTCAATGAAATATTCAGACTTCAAAGAAGGAAGAAATAAAAATATCCAGGTTCTTATTTGAAACCACTTTAGAAAAAAAAAACAAAAGCTGTTGAAAAAATAATAATTTATATATTCATCTGTTAAATCAAGTAAATTTGTTACTAATATCATCTTGCACACATTTATATTAAATATACCTAGATATAGGTCAAAACTTCTGTAAATATACATATATGGGCGAAACTTTAACAACGGAGGTTTTGAAAGGACCATCGTTCTAGACCCGCTCGTAGGATGGGATAATGGTCTAGTTCTTAATATACTTCTAGACCATGTAGAAGTCAGGTATTTTATAGGCTGTTTCATTAATGATAACAATGTAAGTTGACAAAATTTCAGATTTAGTGGCGACCGTCTTGGCCTGGCATATATTAGAGAATTGACATGGCATAGTTTCTTCAAAATAAGCTGTTTCTGTGGTGTAAAGAGCGGCAATCATTAAATAAAAATATGGTCGGGACTGGACTAAATTCCAGGCCTTCTTTCAATTTTTGTGATCGATTTTGATATAATTCCAGACTACATAGGAAATATTAAATTGGTTTACCCGCTTAAATCGGCTAAAAAATCAAAAGTAATAAATATTACACATTTATCTGACCGTGGTGGCCAGGTTAAGACATGAAATATAGTTTTTATAGTAACATTTAAAGATATATATTTATATAGAAGGAGCAGTTTCTGTATCGTAATTTGAGGCGGATATCATCAAAAGTCTATCTTCCTAGAAGAAACCCTGATTCTTTAGGCGACTAAAGCTATCCAGATTTCCCCGCGTGTAAATTCTGAATTGCCTCAGACTGCCAATTGACTCTTTCTGTCATATGCAGTCCACCTCACACTATACACATAGTATTAACTCTACTGTCTCAAAGGTGACAGCGGTATTCTGGGAAATGAACTAGCAGACCTAAAGAGCTAAGCCCGCTACCCCTACTAACCTATACAATACATTAAAATAACTCTTATCATAAAGAACCTATCGATAGACCTTACAAGGTATTATACAACCAGTAACTCAATTTTTACGCAAAGAATTTTGATCTAGCATAAGTACACTTCAATAACAATCCTAACTGGCCATTGCCAGGCTCAAGAATAATCCGCAATATTTTGAAAGAGGTTCTATTTACCCCTAACTGCAAGAATGAAGACCAAACAGTGGGTCAACTCCTCTTCATCTGCTCCTCTTTTCTGATAACAAAGAAATAACGTCCACTCGCCTATGAATTATACCTTAACCAGGAATCAATTAAAATATCCCTAGAAATAAAGCTGATCGAAACTATTAATATCTTGGACTTCCACAGAAAGCCATGGTAAATAAAACAAAAGACTCAAATATCTGACTGACAAAATGATTGCTTAGAGTGATCTTTTGAATGCCTAAGGAACCTGAATTAATTACATATATATTCTGATGTCAATGTTTGTGAATGGTTTTGAAAATCGATAATAATACTGAATTTAATATTGATGTGCATATTTAAATATTTTTGTGAGATTTCGTATAAATTTTAACTTTTGAGATTCTAAGTTTTTAATATATTCATTACTAAAAACTAACTGAATATTTAATGTGATCAAAAATACATCTTTGAAAAAAGATTCAATTTAAATTCACTCAAAAGGGGAAAAAAAAAATTTTAGCCTCTGTCTTCGAGCAATTGGATTTTTATGAGTGCAAATAAAAGCGGCGATCATATTGAGAGAAGAGATAAATACTTGGCAAACACATAAAAATCGTTAATTAGTTGCTACATATTAAATCACATTAAGTTATACATTCATATTGATTGTCTCCCGCCGCTTTTATTTTAACTCATATAAACCTAATTTCTCAATAGCCGAAGATAAAACTTTTTATTTTTTATTTTTAGTGCATTTAAATAAAATAATTTTCTAAAAGGTATTATTATCTCATTATTTTGTTGTAGCGGTGAGGAGCGATGTAGTCTAGTTTTCATATTACATGATTCAAATATTTGTTGTGAGATATGACTTCTACTACATTTTACTACTATTTTCTTGGTAAATTTTGTTTGAGAAACATCTTCAAGATTTTGATGTTCACATTCTATATTTCATCTTTTGAGTTTTGTTGAGGAAACTATTATTAAATTGAGGAGACAACTTCCAGGACAGTTCTGACGACACTGGTGTAGGTGGTCTTGGGTTTTAATCCCCATTCACTGCTACTGATGTCATTAACTTTGTTTTGTTTCGTACTCTATTGGAACCTTGTATGGTATGTTTTGTTTCGTACTCTATTGGAAGCTTGTATGGTATGTTTTGTTTCGCACTCTATTGGAAGCTTGTATGGTATGTTTTGTTTCGTACTCTATTGGAAGCTTGTATGGTATGTTTTGTTTCGTACTCTATTGGAAGCTTGTATGGTATGTTTTGTTTCGTACTCTATTGGAAGCTTGTGTGGTATGTTTTGTTTCGTACTCTATTGGAAGCTTGTATGGTATGTTTTGTTTCGTACTCTATTGGAAGCTTGTGTGGTATGTTTTGTTTCGTACTCTATTGGAAGCTTGTATGGTATGTTTTGTTTCGTACTCTATTGGAAGTTTGTGTGGTATGTTTTGTTTCGTACTCTATTGGAAGCTTGTATGGTATGTTTTGTTTCGTACTCTATTGGAAGCTTGTGTGGTATGTTTTGTGAAACGAAGTTCTGGGTCAAAAGTTACTCTCTGAAATGTTGGTTATTCCTTATATTCTAATTCTTCAGAACAAGAAACTTAACCCTGGAAGCTTTAATTACTTTATAACACATTGATTATCCCAATTTCGCAGCGACATATCCTATAGATGAACAATACTCACAAGATGCATGTGGGCTTGATTTTCTGAGTCATGATCTATGCAATCACATCTTGTTCATTGGCCTTGTTGGAATTTCACACCACTGCCGTGGCTCCTTGGTCTCAGAGGTCCTAGCTAAAGGTCGTTTGTAGTTTCAGATAACACAGGACTATCTGTGGTTGGATGTATAGCGATGCAAAATTCTGAATTCTACATTCCTGTCACATACAACACAGTCTTATATTATGTGAAGAACTAATGATTATTTTTATAAAGATAAAATAAGAAAACTGCAATGTAATAAGTTTGAATTTTTAAAAAATAATGCTGTTACTGAAATGTCACTATTTATTTATTTGGATTTGGAGTTATTACCTTGTATTTCTTTCATATAATCAAAATTGCGCCTTATCAGAAAATAAGAAGCTTATTCATACTGAGAGTATTCCTGCTGCTAAAAGATAGGTTTACTTCTTTGTTGTCTAGGTACATTGTTACTTGCATAAGTAAGTGTACCAATATTGGTGGCTCACAGGTCTTGGTGCTTTATTTTTTCTTGAGAAACTGAAACTTACATCTATATGGGGTTGATGAAAGTAAACGATGGTATAATCTATTGATAAATTGAAGTTCTTCTATCATTTATAGGATAGAACAAACTGAACTAACTAAAATTACTGAACCACTATCACTCTACTAATTAATTAACCATACTGCCTATATTCCAAATTCCCCCTACTAATTAACTAACCCCACTACCTTTACCTTCTTCCTAACTAATCCCTCCGTCCCCTTTACTATTTAACAAATACCACTGACCCTCCTCTAACTAATCAAACCCTTGGGCCTCTCCTAAATAACTAAACCTACTGAACCTAACAAACACACTGCCCTCTCCTTCTCAACTAACCTTTTCGCACTTAACTAATACCCTACACTGCCACCATCGAAATATCTCACTGCCCTTTTCTAATTAACCCCACTGGCTCCTTATAAATACCTAACCCAACTTATCCCTCTTATCTAACTAAGACCACTTTTCCTCTCTCTCTCTCTCTACTAACTAAACACCACTGCCCCCTCCAAACTAACCCCAACTGTCCACCTATTGACTTACTAACCTCACTATTTAATTAACTCCACCGACTCCTTTTTAACTAATTAAATCCTTCGCCCCTTTTCCAAATTACCTAACTAATTCCACCGCCCTCTTCCTAACTAACCAAATTCCCCGCAACTTCCTAATTAATTAATTAACATACCGTCCTCCTACTACCAATATTTTATATTTATATTTTTAAATATTAGTAAACCACATCACGAACATTTAATAAAATGCACATAAGCATTACATAGTTACAGACATATCTCTCTCTCCACACACATTTTAATATTAAACTCAATTCTTTTTACGCAGCCCCAGTGTGGGCCTGCGATGATGGGGAAATTATAGAGCAACCTCAAACCTCATTTATAAAAAACTTTCTTGATTTACCTAGATATATCCCGGGGCACATACTAAGATTGGAAACTGGAAGAATCTCACTTATTGCTGCCGCCACAAAATTAACATTGAAATACTACATGAGAATACTGGAAATGGACGAGTACAGACTACCAGAATTATGCTGGAACAGACAGAGCAGAACAGAAGTATATTAAATTTCAAAAAAATCTGTAGGATTATACAAACCGTTAATGATATAATCAACTGTTGTGGTCAATCATGGCTGAACCTTCCACCGAATTATGATAGAATCAAAAACGAACTTCCTAAGAATATGAAAACAAAAATAGAACAGCTTATTTAACAAGACTTCGCTAGACTCGACAATTCTAAATTTTGTTTAAACTATAAACTTCTCTGTAATTCATTTATGCCAAAACGACAATTGTTATGGAATCTGTCATCGTAGATAATAGCCTTCATTGCACGGACTAGAATTACTTCAACTCTAGATAGAGAAAGGCATATTCTCATCATCAAAAAGGGAAAACATTCATTGCAGGATTTGTGGAAATATGTTATCTGATGAAATCTCCCACTATATTATAGAATGCAAATATTTAGGTGAAGAAAGAGAAAAACTCTTAAAAACACCTTCTGGAGATTTAGCAACCCACTGCAGACGCTGATAACTATTTCTGAAAAGAAAAATAAAGCAATATAACTCTATAATTTCTACAGATCAATTGTGAATAAATTCATCCGCAAAATAGGCAGTTTAAGAAAAGATGTGTGAATAAATCCCTTTTCAAACAAAGGCTCACGTTCACATGGGGAAAGGGAGAAAAAATTACTGTATTATTTTTTTGTTGTATGGCGAATCCATACAGGGCAATGGGCCCTAATAAAAGCCTTTTTGTTGTTGGTTTTCAAATATTAAACAGTATCTTAGTAGATTGTTATTTCAAGATTGAAATAACTTTGTCACCCACATTGACTTCTCAATTTTCTCATCGACATATTCAATAGGTGAACAATACTCACAAGGCGCAAGTGGTCTGGACTTTCTGAGTCATGATATAGGCCATCACAAACTCTTAAAAACACCTTCTGGAGATTTAGTAACCCACTGCAGACGCTGAGAATTATTTCAGAAAAGAAAAATATAGCAATAGAACTCTATAATTTCTACAGATCAATGTGAATAAATTCATCCGAAAAATAGGCAGTTTTAGAACAGATGTGTGAATAAATTGTTCATTGGCCTTGTTGGAATTTCATACCACTGCCGTGGCTCCTTGGTCTCAGAGGTCCCAGCTGAAGGTTGGATATGGATGTATATGTATTGTCGCAAAATCTAGAAATTTGTATCCCTGTCACATACATCAACTCTGTTATAATTATGTGAAGAACCAATGGATATTTCTGGAGAGAAATTAAGAAATCAATGCACTCTAGTTCGAAAATATGTCTACTTTTTCGTGTTTTGGTACATTGCTATAC
>CP092880.1:54330825-54365574 GCA_030710605.1 Cordylochernes scorpioides
TTAGGAGGGAGGGGAGCTATTATTCAGTTAGGAGTGAAGGAAGCCATTATTCATTCAGGAGGGAGGGGGGCCATTATTTAGTTAGGAGGGAGGGGGGATATTATTTAGTTATGAGGGAGGGGGATATCATTTAGTTAGGAGGAAGGGGGCCATTATTTAGTTAGAAAGAAGGGGAGCATGGAAGCAAGTTTAATAAAACCTTTTCAAAAAGCAGATCAAATTAGAACCAAAACAACTCACTATGAACAATCGGAAATATTATCAATTTTGTTCCAAACACCTCAATATCCCTAAGCCTCATTGGACTCTTTTCGAAGAAGAACTTTCCCAACAACCTGAATGAAAACTCTAAGGACAAAAAATTAATTAAAGCGAGAAGATATTACCATAGCTTACATAAATGGTCCACTGATGAAACACTGAAATATGGAGTTTTGTTTTTCTATTACAAGACAATACTGAACCAACTCGAAGTATCGATACAGGGAGTGGGAAATATCCTCAAACTACACAGCAGATCTAATTGCTGTTGAACTAAGCCTGAATCTTCACATTTACCCCGAAGATTATAAAACTCAGGTAATAATTATTATTTCAGACTCAAATTATCCTCACACACAATAAACAAGGGAAAAATTAAAATAGCTTGTCATATTCATAGAATTCCACTATAAGCTCAATAGGTGAACAGTGCAATGGATACCTGTTCTTGGTGTTATAGAGGGCAATGAGATAACTGATAGCTTGATGAAACAAGGAAGAAGGCAAACGAAACAAACCAATTCTAAAACCTTCAAGGATGCAAATACTAAGGCAAAAACAAAATCCTACGACCAATCCAAATAACCCAGCAGGTCTGAAAGTTCAAACTTAATAGAGGATCACCGACCTTCCTTTCCAGAATAATAACAGACCATTTTAAAAGAAAGAAAATAAACTCAGACATGACAAGTTTCTTAAGAAACTTTAGAACGGCGACAACACACAGGTTATCCAGATTCCATATTTAACTGCTAATACTGGAGAACATTAATTCAGCAGAGGACCTGAGACCTCGGTGATTGTACACAAAGTACATGGAGTTATTTGACCTACCCCATGGATAAGACACCACCATTACCATGAAAATAATACTAGCGTTATATAAGAGTAGATTTCCAAGCTCATGGAATGATTGTAACTCGTGTTCAGTCTCACGACTTTTATTTATTCTTGGATGGATTTATTTGATACATATCTTTAAAAGTTTCATCAATTTAATAGTACTGTAAAAGAGTTCTTAGTACTTGAAAATTTTCCATCTTGGTGAATTAAATAACTTTATTGCAGAGTGGTCGAATATATTTCTATATATATTTTCCACAATAGGGCTTATAAAAAATAATATATGACAAATATATTTCGTATTCAAATTGAAAATAATTCTCATTAAGACTTCTAATATTAATATTAAAATTATACAAATGGCTATTTTTCAAACAATTGGAGGAGACCAATCAACCACCTCAACGGATGATTTCTCAGCGATCAAAATTAAGATAAACCAGGTCAGTTCATCGCCAATAAGAAGTAAATCATGCTTCAATGATCTCCTTTATATTATGCAAATGTTTAGACCTGATCCATCACATCACATGCCATCGATTAAATGAAGAATTATTGATACAAGTGAGGATGTGGAAACTCGAATTGGAACTTTAAACGAATTATCTTCATACATTTCTGTATCGATTTAAAACCTCAAAGGGGGGCAAGATCAATTGGAAGTCGTTATTTTGTAAGCGCTGTTATATACCCTCACACATATCACAATGAAATATGGAAATGGATATAAACCACGCGAATAATTGATATTTATATAAAAAGAAGAAATAATCTTTAATTTTTAGAGAAGAAATGCCTAATGAAAACAAATTAAAATATTTACAAAAAGTAAAATATCAAAAATATAATCAGTCGAATCTAAAAGTCAAACGTAAAATCATATATTTATTACTTTTACATATAAAGTTTTGTGTACATAACAGAAGGGAAAAGATCAGGTAGCCAGGAAAACATAGAACCAGCCATAACTGGTACTTTCTTCTTACTTTGCACTAAGACAACTGTAGACTTTGATAGCAGACCATGGTGTATGACTAAAGAATATAAATACAGACAAAATAACTCATAATTAGAAACTGAGAAATATTATATTTATAGCACGCTTGAACATCAATATATACTCCTTAAATATAAACCTGTTAACTTTTTCCACTATTGAATATACATTTATTAAGGAATAATTATATATATATATATATCTTATATTCAGGGTGAGGGAATAAAAAAAGTAATGCAAATTTTACTTACTAAAAAAAAATAAGAATGAAATATCAATTATTAGCAAATATGCTTTTTTATTTTAAACATTTTTTTTATAAATGATATTTGACCACACACAGATACAAAAAGAACTTCAACATGTAGTATGCAACAATTTAAACCCTTCTGATAATTTGTATTAAATAAATGTAATTAAAAGTTGATTTTACAATAAATAATTTGTTATCTGACTCCGCCTAGAATTCCATGCCGCCCACAGATCCACACTGTACTGGTGAGATTTTTTTTGTTCTTTCTATAGCAATATTCCTAGCAACATCTATTGTAGGGTATGCAGTAGAATTCAATACATTAATATCTGATTTTATGCCAAATAAAAAGAATCTAGGTTCAAAACCTGTTATTGTATGTGGGGTATTGTTGTATTCTTTGGTAATTTCTGGAAGATGTTTTACCCATGAAATATTAGTGTTTGAGTTTATTTTACATTTTAATCTATTACCTATGGTAGAGTTGACTACTTTTGTCTGAGGGTGGTGTGAGCTAATCAATAAGTGTTTTACACCATTATCCCATAAGAAATGCTTATATCTATTACTTGTAAATGCGGGAGCCCTATCAGTTCAAATAGATTCAGGTTTGATGGCTTCAAATAAAGTCTTTAAGCATGTAATATAAGTGACAGTATTTGTATTTTTACCAGCAAATGTCCATAAATACCTGGTGTAATGGTCAATAAGCATGTGAATGCAATGTTTATTAGAACCATAGTTGTGTGGACCACCTAAAGTATCAAGAGAAATAATTTGACCTGGGTGAGTGGCTATTGGCACTGCTTGTAGGGATCCATAAATGGTCAATTTGTCTCTATTTTTATTTAATTGACATATTTCACAGTGTTTTACATATTGAGTTATATCATGGGTCATGTTTGGTCAATAAAATTTAGAAGAATACTTTTTGTTACTTGTGTAATTCCTATAGGTCCATGATTTAAATATACATTTTGAAATACCCTTTCTTTCAGAGTTATTGGTACATAGGCTCTAACAAGTCCTTCTTTAAAAATAGTATAAATGCCATTTTGTATTTTGAAGTTTTTGGGAGGTATATCCTGTGATATTTGGTGTTCTTTTATTTCTTCTAATGTGATATAATGTGAATTGGATGCTCTAGATACATGTCTTATTCAGTATTTAGAGTGCCTATAATATATTAAATTTCAAAGTCATATTGGGATAATAGTTATGACCATCTTAATAATCTATTAGTTGGATTTTAAAGCGATTTTAACCACTTTAAAGGCATATGATAAGACAGTATAACTGTTTTCACATAAGGGTGCAATTTTCTAGAATAGAATGCTACTGGATGTAAAGAGTCTTTATTATCTGGTTGTTTTAAAACTGTTCCTACACCTATTGTTGAACCATCAGTGACAAGGTTTGTCAGGGTTATAAATATGAAGAATTGGTTTTGATATTCAAGCAGATTTAAGTGTATGAAAAGCATTTTCCTGCTCTTCTGTCCATTCCCAATTTTTATTTTTATTGTAAAAGAACATTCAAAGGATCTATAATTTTTGCATAATTTGAAATGAATTTATTATAAACATTGGATCCTAAAAAAGCTTGCAATGATTTAATATTGTTTGGTCTAGGTAGGTTTTTGATGGCTTCTAGATTGGGATTATTAAGTGTGTAGGTTCCTGACTGTATTTGATACCCTAAAAATTATATTTTGTGCGCAAAAATTGGCATTTAGCAAAATTCAAATTGTTATTTTAATTTTTGAAAATTTCAAATATATTTTCAATTTGTTAAAATGTTATGAAATACCTGAAGAGTGGACAATAATGTCATCAAAATAGTTTAAAGCATATTCAATATTGTATTTAGTAAAAAGTGATCTTATAGTTCTTTGGAAAATCGATGGAGCATTTTTAGTCCATAGGGAAGTCTGTTCCACTCATAGCAGCCTGTTTGAGTAACAGATGCTGTTTTATATTTATCTTCTTCTTCTATTGAGAGATGCCAGTATGCATTTGTTATATCTGATGTTGTATAAATTTAAGATTTTGTTAACCCCTATCAATTAAGTCTTCAATTAAAGGAATTGGTGTTATGTTTTGCTTGTGTAATATTATTTAACTTTCTATAATCTATACAAAATTTTGTTGGGTGGTTGGGAATATCGGATTTTTTATGAACTAAAAGACATGGAGATGTAAATGAAAATATTTGAAGGCCCAATGATATTATTTTTACATAATTCTCTCATTTGGTTTTGCAGCTCATTTGTATTAGAATAGGAATTTCTGTGTAAGGTTTTGTGCAATTGGTCTATTTTCAGTTAAATTAATTCTACAAGGAGTTATATTAATTTTACCTACATAAAATTTATGCTTTGAAAATATAGATTCATATTTATTTGAATGTTGACAAATTTTCCTGTTTGGGGCTATATATTTCATCTATTTCTAGTAAGGTATCAAAACTATGCTGGAATTGAACCTCTAATTTGTTATTTGAATCATTTGAAAAATGATTTTCAAATATGGTAATTTAAGAAAAAATGAGGTATTTGTTTAAAATTAGACAAATAATTTACTTTGAATAAACAACTATTTATGATGTAATATGGATCTGGGATGCATATATGATTTATTAGGTTGGTTGGGGTATGTAAATGATAGTCGAAATTTATGATCTTGAAATATAATAGATGATTCAAAATCAATTTGTAATTTCAATTCTTTTAAACATGGAAGACCTAATATACAATATTCAATTGGTGTTTTACAAACATAAAAAATTATATTGTGGGTGATATTTCCCAATTTAATTAAACATTTTATTTTTTTATGGGTTTAGATGTACCTTCTACCTGTCTAATAATATCATATTTCTCAACAAATAAATCTATAGCTTGGAATATTGTCCACGAATGATTATGGTAATGTTGAAATTGTAGATGCACTATCTATTCTCCAGGGAAATGATTCATCATTTATAGACAAAGATAATATTATTAAATTTCTATTTAAAGTTTGTACCTCTTGTCAACTGGTATTCGAAGATCCAGCATCACTTGGAGTAGCCGCCTGGAGTGGTTTGGTGCTCTTTAAAGCATGGTATGGTTGTCCTTGCTGTGGCCAAGTTGGTGGTGTATAAAAACTTGGAGGATGGGCTGTGATTGGAGGATGGAGCTGGTGAGTTCCTGGAGGATGAACCCGGAATAGGGAGCTGCGGTTTGGGCACACTATATGACAATGACAATTAAAAATGGTTTATTGACATCTAGTCAGTGGTCAAGAGAGAGTTTACAGAGTTTAAATAGTAGAGAAAATATATACACCAGACGAGGCCTTCTCCGAAGGTACGTCTGGATCCTATCAGGAGCTTAGAATCGTCTTGAGTTCAGACAGGTCCTTGCGAGTTATGGAATCCGTGTCCCCAGCATTCTCTGTGTGTTGAGGGACAAGAATAATATTGTGTTTAGGTAAGGTATCCGCGAGGAAACTCTCCCTAAGATGGGGGTACAGTACCGCATACGCGACAACATTAATGTTCGTCCCTCGGTTATATAGGGGCCTAAGGATAGTTTCATGATTCAGTTGTTCTATTATGTCCATTAACTGATCCTCACGTTCCATTTCTTGCTTGGAGCGTCGGGGCAGGTATTAGAGGCGGAGGGACTACTACGTCTGGAGCTGACTCCTCCTAATGGGGAGTAGGCGGCACTGGTTCAGCAGGTTGAGGCGTAGTGGAGCGACGGGGCGAAGTGTGGGCACACTGTATGGTAGTGCCACTGCGATTGTAGTCCCAAACGCTAGCAGATTCGGCACGGGGATGGTGGTTTCTTGAGATGTTGTTGTAGATGGTATCTATGTCTCGGAGGTAGTTGTGGTAGAGGTTCTCTTTGGAATAAGGGATATTTTCTTTGAAATCCGGGTTCTAAACTTTTTTTCTATTTTAGTGGCTATTAATAGCCATTCTGAGGGTTGTATGGGGTCTATGGTAGCTAGATAGGGTTTGATTTTTTTCTTTATTCCCCCATTTAATAATTCTATTATAGAGATGAGGTTTAATTCTACACTGTTGATTAGCTGCCCTTTTCGATGAAAATATTGGGTGAGTGCTTCATTTTCTTCTTGTATGATTTTCATCATTTCAACCAATGGTGTAAGTTAAACTTTTTGAAATCTGTTTACAAGTTTTTCTTTGAATATATTCCAGTCCTCAATCTGGCAAAGGCTTTGATGTATATAGTTGTTTATTTGTTTTGCATATTTTTCATTTATAAATTAATCTCATAATTTAGTCTATGAAAATAAAAATATTGGACCAATGACGAAAACAAAAAAAGATATAGTTGGCTTAATGTTATATATTTATGATATAATTGTTTGTGATGATATATAATTAAATGTGATGTTTATGTAATTTTGGTCGTAATTGTATAAAATATTTAAAATGTGTTTTAAATATTAATGACAAGCACAAAACAACTGGCGACGAGGAAAAGCGAATTTTGTAAAGAACAAAGAAGTTGATTTGGGAGAAGAAATTATACTTCAAATATGTCTTCAGGTATGTTTGAGAAATTTGATGAGAATTTAGAAAATGTGGAAAATTATATATATCGCTTAAAACAATTTATGTTAATTACTAAAACAAAGGAAGATTTTAAGACGCCATTTCTTATTTCAAGTATAGGCCCTAAATATTTTAGTATCTTGCGAAATTTAGTTTTTCCAGAGGAAGTTGCTCAAGTTACTTTCGATAAATTATGTACGATCTTATTAAAACATTTTAATCCAAAAACAAATATAATATATGAAAGATTCATATTTCAGAAAATGGATCAAAAGTCTGGAGAAACTATTTCAAAATATATGATACGCCTAAAAGACCAAGCTCAAAAGTGTTCTTTTGGAGATTTTTTACAAGAATCCTTACGTGACAGATTTGTTGCTGGCATCATTGATTCATCTACCCAAAAGAAACTCCTACAAGAAGAAAACTTAACTTTTGATGGTGCAGTGGACATAGCTCTGTCTGCGGAATCAGCGGATAATGAGCTACATAATATCAAAGGATCCGAAAATGCCCATCAGTCCCCACAGTATCTTCACGCCATTAATAATACCTGTGAACACTGTGGTAAGACTAACCATCTTCATTATAATTGTTTTTTTAAATCTGCTACTCGTAGAGTTTGTGGTAAATTAGGTCATATTTCCACAATATGTTATAAAAAAGACAGGTCTGGCCATAATTTGCCCATAAATTCTAAAAAGAATTTTAATAAATTTAAGTCGCACCCTAATGTTAATAATCCTTCAAATTCTCAAAATAGTTTGTCATTGTATAATATAAATTTACATCCTCCTTTGACTGAAACTGTGTATGTGAATGAGATTGAACTTTTGGCTGAAATTGATACTGGTGCAGCCATTACTACTTTAACTAAATGTGTTTACTTTAAATATTTTAAAAATATTGAATTAAACAAATGTGATACCATCTTAACAGGCTATAGTGGTTCTAAAATACCTATTTTAGGCAAGGCTAAATTTGATATAAAATTTAGAAATGTTTCTAGGGTGATTGAGATACTCATAACTGATTTAAATTTCTCTAAATTTCTTTTGGGAAGAGATTTCCTTAGTTTTTTTGATATTTCTTTCAATTCTTTACATAAATTGGACTATTTTAATGTAAAGTCACTTATAAATAATTATAAATCTATTTTTGAATACAAATCTGGCCCTATTAAAGGTATCAAATGCCATCTTGATGTGAAGGCTGACTTTATCCCAAAAATTTACAAATTCAGACAAGTTCCTTTTGCCTTAAAACAACTGGTGGAAGATGAAATTGATAAATTGGTTGATTTGAATATTTTGTCTCCTATAGATAGAAGTGATTGTGCTACACCACTTGTTTGTGTTGCAAAACCAGATGGCCAAATTAGACTTTGCGCTGATTTTAAAAAGAGTTTAAATCCTTACTTAGAGGATGTTAAATATCCTATCCCTAACATTGATTCAGTCTTAAGTAATTTTCAAGGAAAGAAATTTTTTACTAAATTAGATTTGTCAAAGGCTTACCATCAAATTGAGATGGATGATATTTCAAAAAAGTATTTGGTTGTCTCCACTCACAAAGGTTTATATAAATATAATCGTTTGGCTTTTGGTATAAATACTGCTTCTGAAATATTTCAGAAGACAATGAAATCCTTCTTCTCGGGAATCAATGATGTTTACATTTATTTTGATGATATTCTTATTGCATCAGAGGATTTGGAAAACCATTTAGATATTCTTAAGAGAACACTTAATATTCTTAAAGAAAATAATTTTACGATAAACAAAAATAAGTGCTTGTTTGTTAAAAATGAGATTGAATATCTCGGACATAAAATTAATGGATTTGGTATATACCCCTTGAAAGACAAGCTAGCTTGCATAAAGAATTGTCCCTAGTTCCTAAGAATATAACTGAATTAAAAAGCTTCCTTGGATTTTTGTCATTTTATAGTAAATTTTTGCCAAATCTTTCAGATTTAGCATATCCTTTATACAACCTATTAAAAATGAATGTGAAATGGTCTTGGAATGTTGAGACAGATGGATCTTTCAATTCCTTTAAAAATGCATTAGATGGGACCTCATGTTTATCGCATTATTCCCTAAATTTGCCTTTGATTCTTTCTTGTGATGCAAGTCAGGTGGGAATAGGAGCAACCCTTTCACATTTGAAGGATGGGGAGGAAAGGCCTGTGTGTTTCATTTCCAGAACTTTAAATGTTCATGAAAGAAAATATTCTCAAGTTGAAAGAGAAGGACTTGCAATTGTTTTTGCGGTAAATAAATTAAAAAATTACCTTTTTGGTAGGAAATTCACCATTTATACTGATCACAAGCTCTTAATAACTATTTTTGGAGATAAAACAAATTTGCCTCCACTCATTGCAAATAGACTTCATAGATGGGCTCTAACTCTTACAAATTTTAATTTTGAAATTAAGTATAAAAAAGGAAAGGATAATATTATTCCAGATTTCCTTTCTAGATTTCCAGAGTTTCAAAAGAATAGTTTGGAATATAATGATGGGAGTGGTGAAATTTTACTCTTAAATACTTCCATCATTGACCATGTTCTTGTGGCTCATGAAACACATTTAGACAGAACTTTTTTCAAATTGTATGAAATTATTGAGACAGGGGAGTTACCCTCAAGTCCCAATGATGATCTCATTCCTTATTTAAAAAGGATTGATGACTTCACCATTCTCCAAAAAATGTATTTTTCTTGAGAATAGAATGGTTATTCCAAATAGTCTACATGAAAAGGTACTTCAATTATTACATGAGAGCCATGCAGGGACTAATAAAATGAAAATGATGGCTCGTTCATCTATTTGGTGGCCTGGCATGGACTCTTCAATAGAAATAATTACAAAAAATTGTAGAACTTGTCTTTCTAATGAAAGTTTGCCTCATCAAAGGACTGAGAGTTGGCCTAAATACGCAGGACCATGGAGGAGGGTTCACATGGACTATTTCAATTTCAAAAATAGACTGTTTTTACTAGCAGTAGATTCATTCTCTTCATGGGTTGAAGTTTCTGAAGTACCATCTACCAGTGCATATTTTTGTATAAATTTTATGAGAAATTGTATTGCTCGCTACGGATTTCCACAAGTAGTGGTTTCTGATAATGGTCCTCCTTTCTTTAGTAGTGACTTTGATGATTTTTTGTCTAAGAATGGCATATCCCATGTGACATCTCTCCCATATCACCCAAAATCGAATGGACAGGCAGAAGTCTCTGTAAGAGAGGTAAAGAAATTGCTAAAAAAGCTATTATATGAAAACGAGCAGGTGGAACTAGATTTGGCTCTGTCCAGGGCTTTGTTCTTTATAAGGACAGATGTAAATATTAGAAAAGGGACATCACCTGCAGAACTGTTTCTTGGAAATAAGATCAGAACCAGACTTTCTGTGTTGTCAAAATAAGAAATAAAAGTCTCAAAAGAGAGTCAATGTTGAATATGTTAATAGTAAATTCAAAGTGGATGAGACTGTGAAATTTAGGTGGATCACTAATTTTTATCCCTCTTGGTATACAAGAAAGATAATTAAAATACTAGGAAGGAATGTTTATTCAATAAAACAAGGTGACACTAAGAAAAAAGTTCATCAAAACTACATTTAAAAAATGTTGCCTGGTAAATCACATCCCAATAATATGGATGATGATGAATGTGTGCCAACTCCAATCTCAGAGTAGAAAAGTATTACAACCCCCAGGTACCCTCAGAGGGAGCGCAGATGTCCACAGAGATATAAAAAATAAATAAATAAATGAGGGGCCAAGCCTAAGAAGGGGGAATTGATGTATATAGTTGTTTATTTGTTTTGCATATTTTTCATTTATAAATTAATCTCATAATTTAGTCTATGAAAATAAAAATATTGGACCAGTGACGAAAACAAAAAAAGATATAGTTGGCTTAATGTTATATATTTATGATATAATTGTTTGTGATGATATATAATTAAATGTGATGTTTATGTAATTTTGATCGTAATTGAATAAAATATATAAAATGTAAATGTGTTTCAAATATTAATGACAAGCACAAAACAGGCTTTCGAAGTAAAATGTTAAAGCCACATCCTGTAAATAATCTGATAAATGAAGTACTTTCCAATTATTATCAAACCCATAAGAATCACTTTTTCTTTCAAATTTTATAATCCAAGTTTTAATATTTATATTATTATTGTATTTTACAAAAGACGGCATCATCATTTGATTTGCATTTTCAACTTATTTTTCTCTTTTTGCTTTTGCCATGTGAATTACAAGTATCAAATTGTAGCGGCTCCCAAATATTAACTTTTCCTATTTTCATTATAAGTTTTAATTTGTCTAATAACTATTCAATTCAAATATTAAAATTATTCATCTTATAAATATATAATGCTTATAAAATAATTATACATCATTCTAAATATAAATCATAAATAATATGAAATGTAAATATTTATCTATAATATATCAAGCACATATGTCTAACATTATATAATCTAGAATTGATATTTGACCACACACATATAAACAAAAATAACTTCAACATGTAGTATACACCAATTTAACCCTTCTGATAATTTATATAAATAAATGTAATTAAAAGTTGATTTTACAATAAATAATTTGTTATCTGACTCCGCCTAGAATTCCATGCCACCCACAAAATGGTGAGCCGGTAAACTTTAACGAACATTTGCAAGCAATCAAACAAGAATTTCAATTCGATCAAAAGTGAAAAATAAAAATACTCATGATATCAAATTATAAATATTTAAGAAATACATATTAAATATTTATATTTAAAACAAAAATTATAACATATTTCGCAATATTTAAAAACTACGAAAACGTACATCGTTTGGTATTTAATTCAAGGCAAATTTTCAACTTAAAAACAAATCAGATATCAAATATAATTTTAAGAAATATATATATATATATGTCATAATTTGTATATAATTAAATGCACCCCCGACCCACTATGCATATACAATGTATGATTTTCAAAGATTTAATAAAGAACAAGGTAACTGGAGGAAAGAAGTAGCAACCAAACATAGGAAATAGGTTTAAAGCGGGCACAATTATAAATAACTTGTACAGTCAATACTTCCTGACAGAAGGCCGGACGTATCTAGTGACCGCAGAAGTTATATTAGTCAAGAAGCACTCAATACTTCCTGGCAAAGCAGGACGTATCTGGTGACCAGAAGTTATAAAAGTAGAGAGACACCCCATACTTCCTGACAGAAGGCCGGACGTATTTGATAACGCGGAAGTAAATAGAGTCGAAATAACACCCGACACTTCCTGACAAGACAGGCCGGGCATATCTTTCACCAAAGAAAGTCGCCGGTCCAATTAGAAAGATCCACTAAGTAGGTCAACCAATAGGAAAACGGGCACGTCCCAGCCTTCGACCAATGGGAAGGAAGACGACTCGTGGTGTTAAATCGAAAGACAAGAATTGTCAGTTACGCTTTGGCCCCCACCGAGGTGACATCGGCTCTGGACCTCTCTCCCTCTGCTCATCCCGCAGCTAAGTACAATCACCACCATGTGATCAGATAATTAACAATCAAAACTCGCTCCGCCTTCTCAAGCTTTCTTTCCTCCAACCCAGTGGCCTTATATTTTCAAACCCCATCATGTGTCCTGATTATTCCTAACTGTGTGCTTCACTTGCCACTCAACGACTGCGTTTCAACCAATCCTCACCACTCAAACCAAACAACAAGAAATTCCGCAACGATATTGTCACAGAACGGATAAGTCGACAGGATTCTACAACAGTGTAATACATCAAATATTGCAGTGTAATAACTTTTGGACTATATTACATAGAGTCGACAGGATTCTACAACAGTGTAATACATCAAATATTGCAGTGTAATAACTTTGGATTATATTACATAGAGTCGACAGGATAAAGATTATGGAGCTTAATCAGGATCAAAATGGAAATTAGCCCAGACACCAGCAAATCAAACGGCAATGACAAAACCAGCGGAAAAGAAGCGGGCAAGAAGAGAGGCGACCAGGCGCCTTCTAGCGGCCATCATATGGCAGATGACCGTGGCCCTCCGACGTGTCAACGCCCCGCAAAGTGAGACGGAATTCCGGAGCGCCATTCCCCGGGGAGGACGACGGACACAACCCCCGCCAACCCCAGGCGAGTGTCACCAAGGCCGGACACCGACCACCGAGGAGTTATCCACCGCCATGCCGTACACAGTCCCCGAAACCAATCCGCGCGATCCGGGACAACACAAACGATCCCAAAATGATATTCCAGTACCGGACTTCACTTCAATTTCGCGGACGGTGCGAGCAGTCCCGAGCCAAGCCAACCACCCCAAACCAAGACGTTCCAGAGGAGACCTTTCGAAACTAAGGTAGGCACCCCCCCTATGGCGTCAAGAATTGACTTTGAACTCTTATCTGACCCTACCTACCCCTTTAATCATGTATCTAACCTTGTACTCAATGAATGCACGCACGGGCTAGGCCAAACCTGTCCGAAAGGACTCGCACTGCAACCAAATTTGTCACACAGGACAATCCTTGCCTGCATTCATTGACCCCACCACCATGTTTATCACTCAACCCAATTACCAGTACTATATGCCCTCAAATACAAGCCACAACGGCTTCAACCCTCACCATGCCCAAAAAAACGTGTCAGTACAGCTCACACACTTACCACACAAAATCCATACACGCACCCATACGTCACCACACAACAAACACGCACAATCCGCACAACAAACGCAACACGCGCGCCAAAAGACAACAACAACCAGTAAGCGCATGCACAATCGTTAAGAATAACACAATCATCCCGTCTACACAAAACATAGAAAAAATTCACGCCACCAAACAACCACACAATCGAAAAACATTACGATCTTTCCTAAAAGCTGTGAACGCCTATAAAGAGTTCATTCCAGACCACGCCCGCTTGCGGACGCCACTTGTCAACCTTCTAAAAAAGGATGTCATGTGGGTCTGGGATGACGAATGCCAGAAAGCGTTCACTAACCTGAAAGAAAACCTTACCACACACCCCACATTACACCTTTACCAGGAAGGTCTGCCATGCCAGGTGTACTGTAACACCTCAACATTCAGCATTACAGGCGTTCTTAAACAAGTCTACCCTGATGGGAAGACATACACCGTTCAACATTTCAGCCGATCTCTGCGTAGTCACGAGCGAAATTATTCAGACTTGGAACTACAATGCCTAGCCATTGTGGAAAGTGTGGATAATTTCCGCACCTGTCTAATGGGCAGAAAGTTTACAATATTTTCTGACCATCCCGCATTGCAGTGGTTGAAAGAGATCAAAGCTCCGTCAGGCAGATTGTTTCGATGGAGGTTAAGATTGTCAAAATACGAATATGAGGTCCGTAGCATAAATGGAGTACAACAATATGAAACGGGCGTTGGAACTCGTATCCCATTTTGTGGCTTTCTAGATGCGCCACTCATACAGAGCCAACAGTCTTCTCCACCGGGAAAATCTCGCGTGACTATGGATCACAATAAACTGCGCACCGTCTCCCGAAAAGGAGTACTTAAAACTATAGTCCCAAATTCACTTACAACCAGACTTCTTAAGTCCGTACACACACAACACCACCACCCAAACATCTCCAAGATGACGAGACTCATCTCGTCACAATATTATTGGCAGAACATGACACAAGACATCGCAAAACAGGTAAAAACCTGCCCCACCTGCCGATTCGCTAGAAGAATCGATGAATACAACCAACCTTCACGTAAAAATACCGACACAGACCCCAAAGCAAAACAAAATTCGTACATAAAGCACAGCGTACACACAACACAAACAATGCCAAAATTACACCACCCACGTCAGAACGATCACACAGCTCAACCTAAATCAATTACCACCGACATATCGCTAATAAAACCATTAACGATCAAACAGGAGAACTGCGAACCTACCAATCATTTAAATTCTACAATTAATAAGGGTCAAGCAAATATTTCAGAGTCCCCAGTTACAAAAATGTGGACGAACATGGGGCAATACCCTATTTTTCATCTGATTTTCATCCTTTGTTTGTTAGTTCTACCATACAAATGTATCCCAATTTTATTCATTAATTACTTATTTATCTATACCATGCCCGCTCATAAAATCTTCGAACTACAAGAGGCAGTTTTTAATTTTGGACAAGCATTTATAAAACTTCTCATAATTTTAGGAACCATTTTTGCAGAAAATCTCAATAAACTCCGAAGAGATAGAAGTAACTGAAAGATGACCAACCAGTGTCGGAGAAGTCACACTCCAAAAACAAGACCCGAGCCGCACCCCAAAATAAATAGACGGCAGGAAGTGAGAATTTTGAGACACCGCGACAGGAAGTGTAGTCCGCGGCGATAAATTCGGCTTTATGCAAACAAAGCGGAGCGCCTCGTCCGATCTCCAATTTCATTCCCTCTCTTTTGCCCGACACACCCCACTTCCGTATCTCTAATTACAATGAGAAGGTCCCCTATTGAGGTCAACTGGGAACCTCTCTATGCCACCGATTTTGAATTCCAGTTCGAATCTACATATCGATTTTTACCATCCAATTCCACATCCACAAGACAACACATAGAACTCGCTCACACATTTCTTACACAACAGACTTCTAACATTTTTTCACAACACACACAAAGACAAAAAAATTACACATAAAGGTTATATAGATTTCCATGTCTCCTGTACACATAGCATAAACGCACTTGAGGGGTAGAATCACGTTTTCACCTAAGTGTCGCTACAGATGAGACAAAAAATTTATAGGGCATAATTGAGCAATTAAAACATTTATAGGGCATGTAGATACACAAAAGGGTTCAAAACAATACACCTTATTTTTCATATTAATCATTTTCATTATTTTCTCTCAATTAAAATTTAAATATATAATCAATTTATCAATTTATTCAACTTATTATCACTTTTAATCATTAATTATCATTTTTTTTCCCAATTAGTTTATATTATCATTTTTATTTATCAATTATCATTCTATTTACCACTTAGCTTATATTGCCATAACTCAATTATCAACGAAAACTCATTGATTTTCGGTTAAACTAAAAACATTAAATCATCCTTTATTGTTGAAACCTTCTTATTTTTCATTTTTCTTTTTTTCCAAGCACTCAACTTTGATTTCGCTCAACCACTTTTTATTTTTATTTGATTTCAAAATACCTTATGAAATTTTATTTTTATTTTTATTTTGATTTCTCAAAAGCCCTAATAAAATTCCCTCGGTTTCCATTCCCAATTTCGAGCTAGAATATGGTTAGGCATTTTTCCTTTTTTTTTTCTCTCACCATGCACCAAGCATTCACTTTGATTTCTTCCAACTTTTTATTTTACTTTGATTTCTCAAAAGACCTTATGAAATTTCCTCGAATTCTTTTCCAAAATTCGAGCAAAAAAGTAACTAGGCATTTTCCCTTATCACCATGCAACAAAACAATTTTTCTTTTTCAACCAAACACATTCAATTTTGATTTCATTCAACTATTCTTATTTTATTTTGTTTTGATTTCAAAGCGCCTTATGAAATTTCCTCGATTTCTTTTCTCAAAATTCGAGCAAAAAAGTAACTAGGCATTTTCCCTTATCACCATGCAACAAAACAATTTTTCTTTTTCAACCAAACACATTCAATTTTGATTTCATTCAACTATTCTTATTTTATTTTGTTTTGATTTCAAAGCGCCTTATGAAATTTCCTCGATTTCTTTTCTCAAAATTCGAGCAAAAAAGTAACTAAGCATTTGTCTTTGTCACCATGCAACAAAATATTTTTCTTTTTCAACCAAACACATTCAATTTTGATTTCATTCAACTATTTTTATATTATTTTTATTTTGATTTCAAAAGCCTTAATAGAACTCCCTCGATTTCAATTCCTATCTCGAGTAGAATTCGTTTAGGCGCATTTTCCTTTCTTTTTAGCCCACTATGTACCATAGCATTCATTGATTTCTTACAATTAAAAATTTTTGATTTCTATTAATTATACTCAACCTATATCATCAACACCACTCTATTTTACCTCTTATATCACCACCAATACTTGTATATAACCTCTCAATACCCACAACTAATTTTCCCACAAAATTATTTTTCACTTTACAGAATTCTCTCAGGCTAACCCCTTCTTGAATTCTTCACATGTAGGGGGCGCATCTGTCATAATTTGTATATAATTAAATGCACCCCCGACCCACTATGCATATACAATGTATGATTTTCAAAGATTTAATAAAGAACAAGGTAACTGGAGGAAAGAAGTAGCAACCAAACATAGGAAATAGGTTTAAAGCGGGCACAATTATAAATAACTTTTACAGTCAATACTTCCTGACAGAAGGCCGGACGTATCTAGTGACCGCAGAAGTTATATTAGTCAAGAAGCACTCAATACTTCCTGGCAAAGCAGGACGTATCTGGTGACCAGAAGTTATAAAAGTAGAGAGACACCCCATACTTCCTGACAGAAGGCCGGACGTATTTGATAACGCGGAAGTAAATAGAGTCGAAATAACACCCGACACTTCCTGACAAGACAGGCCGGGCATATCTTTCACCAAAGAAAGTCGCCGGTCCAATTAGAAAGATCCACTAAGTAGGTCAACCAATAGGAAAACGGGCACGTCCCAGCCTTCGACCAATGGGAAGGAAGACGACTCGTGGTGTTAAATCGAAAGACAAGAATTGTCAGTTACGCTTTGGCCCCCACCGAGGTGACATCGGCTCTGGACCTCTCTCCCTCTGCTCATCCCGCAGCTAAGTACAATCACCACCATGTGATCAGATAATTAACAATCAAAACTCGCTCCGCCTTCTCAAGCTTTCTTTCCTCCAACCCAGTGGCCTTATATTTTCAAACCCCATCATGTGTCCTGATTATTCCTAACTGTGTGCTTCACTTGCCACTCAACGACTGCGTTTCAACCAATCCTCACCACTCAAACCAAACAACAAGAAATTCCGCAACGATATTGTCACAGAACGGATAAGTCGACAGGATTCTACAACAGTGTAATACATCAAATATTGCAGTGTAATAACTTTTGGACTATATTACATAGAGTCGACAGGATTCTACAACAGTGTAATACATCAAATATTGCAGTGTAATAACTTTGGATTATATTACATATATGTAATATTGTGTTGAGATCCTGTCGACTCTCTGTAATATTGTGTTGAGATCCTGACGACTAGCTGTAATAATGCGTTGGGGTTTGGTAAGCCTGTTGTAGAACCTCGTCGACTCTCGCTATAAGTTGTGGCAACCGAGGGTCAAACCTGTAGTAACCGAGAGGGACAGTCAGGGGGTGGAGAGTTTTCCAGTACCTCTCTGCACCTTGTAGGACCTTTAACAGTTCTCACAAAGTACAGGCAGTCGTGGTCGAGGCAGAGTGGAAAAGCTGGGGAATGTCCACACACACAAAACGAAGCGACACAGTTGAAAGAAAGTTCCTTGAATAGATAAAAAGTCGAGCCAAAAGCAAGATGGAGATCGAGAAGGTTTCTTACTGTTTTACATGGTCGATGAGTTGGTGACAACCGGCGATAAGGGGTGACGCTGACCGGAACTGACTAGAACTGACTGCTGTTGCTAAGGCCGGTCTTATTTATACGACAGCTCTGACAAAGAGAATTGGGTCATGCACGTGTCGAGGGACACCGGACACTGGCGACAGTCTGTCGCTTCCAATCTATCTTTAGAAGTTACTTTGTAAATCTCTCAATCTTGCTTTTAACTTAGTTTTTAATCTATTATATAATTTTATTTATTCATCCTCAGTACATTACATTTGGTGATGCAAGGAGACATGTCAATTATGCATATAATTAGTTATAGTTTATAATTAGTTCTATATACAACATGACAATCTTGTTATAAATATTATAATATATAGGTTTGTTGGTTTAAATTATCATAGATGGGCCCCGTGAGTGAAAGGGTTTATCCGGGTTTAAGCGGGTAAAGCCTTTCTAACACAGGTAAGTAATTAAAATTTCTTTTAATTAATTAAAACTGTGAGCGTAAAGGGCTATAACAAGATGTTTATTTGGCTATATCTGAAAATTATAAAAATAAAACTTATGTTTAATTTAAAAGTTATGATATTCATTATAAAAGAGAACTGTAGATAAAACCTTTGTTTGCTAAAAAATAATGATGATGTTCTAAGAGATTGTTGGCGGGCGTTGGAAAGGGTTAGGGGTTGAAGAATATGCAATTGTAAGTGTTGCACAGAGAATCAAATACTGAGATCCAGGTGCAAAGCGAGGATATAGACTTGTGCGTCTTCCTAGGCAATGTTTCACCTGTGATCCTGTATAAGGTTACAGTGCTTTGTCACAATTGTAGGGTTATTGGGTTGAAAAGTTGTTGAAGAAAAGAATTAATATGATTGAAAGGGGTGGTAGAGCCATGCGATACGTAGAATTGTTGTAGCGACAGTAGGTGGTCTGACTTGACTTGAAATCAAAGGTTGATTGTGGTCCGCTAGAGCTGAAAAAATTGAAAGTTGAAAAAATGAACGCTTTGTGCATGCGTTGGTGATGTGCTCTGCGGATGATTGAAATAAACTTTTGAAACGTGTTCAGACCAAAAGTCGAGACTTGTACTTCTGGGGAACGGTGTTTTCAAAGAGTTTGTTGAATTACGAAATCAAAAGAAAAATTGTCAAGCAGTACTGTCGTTTCTAGCAATGGCTGAAATAGGTAGTGAGAAAGTATAGGGAATTAGTTAAAGAATATGATTGTTGAAAACGATTGTTGTAGATGCCCGATAGTTGATGATAAACATTGTCATATAATAAAGTTATTTAAACAAAAATATAGTGAATAAAAATATAGAAATATGATTGCGGATAAAAAAAAGTATAAGTGGATAAGATCAAACATGTACTATATGAAAGATATAATAATGAATTAGTAAAATATAAAAGATATAATAATGAATTAAAAATGATTATTGAAAGAATTAAATGTTTTGTCATACTAAAATAATATCATGAAAAATAAAATTGTTATAATAAAGTTGTTAAAAAATGTTGTAATAAAAACTTGATTATATAATTGAAAAGTAAAAAAAATAAAAATAATTATTCAAGATTTTATACAAAGTTATAATATAATTAAAGATTATTAATGATTAGATAAATGTTAAGTAGGGAAAAATGGAACAAAAATTGTCTCTTTGGAATAAAAGTTACAACTGTGGTGTGTAACTAGGTCATTTCCCTTTTGGTACACATTGGTGTTTCTATGCCTCTCTGAACAGGGAATACGTGAACTGACATGTTCATGGTGATATGTAGAGAATGTTTTCTCTTTTGCATCATAAAGTCTATAAGACTTAACCAAGTTGTTTTAATTGGTGACCTCAATAAGCATATAAAATCTTTAATGTATGTTGTGTGGTGTTTTAAGGCGTTGGTGAGATGTGTAAGAAATATATTCAACTTTGGGGATGGCTGATGATGGCTGAATGTGTTGGGGTATAGAAAAAACAAAGACATATAGTATACAAATATAAAATAAATGATAACTTGATTGATTCTTAAAAATGGATGGCATTGAAGAAGATGATTGTAATATATAACAATAAAGGGTTAACATCATAAAAGATGGCGTTCTAGTTTAGAAAAAATATTCCATACTGGGCGTGAAAATAATGTAAAAGTTGTAAAACACATAATGATAATTAAAGATATAAAGTGTTATAATATTTCAATATTAAAGTTCAAATTAATAAGTAAATTGGGTAATGATTGGTAAGTCAATTAGTTATAAGTGCTGCAATCTATCCATTCTGCGAGCTGGAACACGTGTCAGGTACAGGCGTACTGGAATTAGAGGTGTCATGTCAACATGGCGGCTGTAACTGGAGTCATTTTAACACGGCCGCGGTGGCTTTGATGCCAACTGGTACTGCTGGTGTTTATTATTGTTGGCGATGTGGTGAATCATCCTGCTGGCTAGAAAAAAATCTCTCAGCACAGTGGTACTTGCCTATTTGAAATATAATTTTCTCGGTGTTCGCAAGCGTTGTGTCTCGACGATGTTGCGGACTTATTAAAAAATGTTATTCAATGATGTCAGGTTAGATGTGCGTAAAAGTGCGACTTTCCGACGTGGACACGTTTTGATGAGGTGTCACAGGCATGAAGGCGTCTTGGGCCTGTTAAGTGAGAAAATTGTTGTGGTGCGCTGTGTAACACTAGTGGGTGGATTGAATAGAAAGGTGTCACGTGAAGTCTTCGTTTTTGGTACAGCATCTAACTAGTTTCCGAATGAATAACAAATTTATTAGTCATGGGTGGTTGTTGTACGAAACACATCGATAATTTTCAGATTGTTATAGAGGTGGTATGTTTATCGTGAAATCTTTGTGTTCGCGACGATATGGAGCTCGTGTGGTTCGAAATTGGCTGTGTTGAAGTTCGTTCCGAGGGATGTGTGAATTATTAATAATTATGCATGTAAAAAGAAAAGGACGAGGGAGTGTAGCTATACTGGAATTTTTAACTTGTTTTGGGGAAGGACAGTTACATTTCTAGTTGTGCTTTTGATGATATTGTATCTTTCGATTTTTGTATTTTTAAAAAATGCGTTTCACTTATGTTTATTAAAATTTGAATATATTTTTTAAATCGTTGCTTATGTTAGTGCGAAAATTATACTTGTAAAAGGGCAATGGCATGATAGTGACTTATCATTTGAATGGGGCGTTTACATAAAATAGTGAACATAACAATGATTTTTTGCAAAGTTTTGTGTATTTAATTAAGACATTGGTGTTTTTTGGTATAAAAATAAGGTATTAAGAGAAACACACTAATAAGTTTAGAATTATGATTCGAGTAATTTAAATATAATATGATTTTTTTTAAAACTGTAAGATTGCAAGTAATGAATTAAAATTTATAAATTGCTTAAAATAAAGTAAAAATTGATAAATGATGGTGTACAAGATTTAAAATTTGAATTGAAATGCTATAAAAATGGTAAAATTTGATTTAAAAATAATTACAGTAAAAATAAACATTATATTTATGGAAAATCAAGTTGTTAGCATGAAGAGAGAGTTAAGTAGATTTTTAAAAACTCACAGTTTTTTATGATTGTTCAGTCAGGAGACTTGGTCTTTGGTTGTTGTCCTGATGACGTGGAAGGCGTGCCATGTAGAGCTTGTAGAAGCTTGTGACTTCTGTTTGGCGATGGTGGCATGTCGTCTGGATGGTTGCGTTGTAAGGTCGAAGGTGGGTAACTTCTCACCGGCTTATTTTGCGGGATGTTCGGCTGTGTCGTTGGGGGGAAGATTGCTTGGTCGGTTCGTTGGAATGGCGTGCTTGTTCCTCCATCTTGCTTCTTGGCTCTTCTATCTATCTGGACAGTCTTTTTACCTTCTTCGTTGTGGTCTCCTTCGTTGTGGTAATCCTGTCGACTAGCTGTAAGTTGTGGCAACCGAGGGTCAAACCTGTAGAAACCGAGAGGGACAGTCAGGGGGTGGAGAGTTTTCCAGTTCCTCTCTGCACCTTGTAGGATTTTTAACAGTTCTCACAGGGTACAGGCAGTCGTGGTCGAGGCAGAGTGGAAAACTGGGGAATGTCCACACACACAAAACGAAGCGACACAGTTGAAAGAAAGTTCCTTGAATAGATAAAAAGTCGAGCCAAAAGCAAGATGGAGATCGAGAAGGTTTCTTACTGTTTTACATGGTCGATGAGTTGGTGACAACCGGCGATAAGGGGTGACGCTGACCGGAACTGACTGGAACTGACTAGAACTGACTGCTGTTGCTAAGGCCGGTCTTATTTATACGACAGCTCTGACAAAGAGAATTGGGTCATGCACGTGTCGAGGGACACCGGACACTGGCGACAGTCTGTCGCTTCCAATCTATCTTTAGAAGTTACTTTGTAAATCTCTCAATCTTGCTTTTAACTTAGTTTTTAATCTATTATATAATTTTATTTATTCATCCTCAGTACATTACATTTGGTGATGCAAGGAGACATGTCAATTATGCATATAATTAGTTATAGTTTATAATTAGTTCTATATACAACATGACAATCTTGTTATAAATATTATAATATATAGGTTTGTTGGTTTAAATTATCATATATATATATTAAATAAATTCAAATACACATTAAATTGGCAATTAAAAAATAATATATAACTTACAATTTAAAAATTATAACTTGATAATATATTCAAATATTTTTTCTTATCAAATAAAAAATCAAATTTAAAATTTTAATTCTGAATTTTAATAATTATAATAATCAGAATTTTAATATCTCTTAAGGACATATAATTTTTTCAATACAATATATTCTCAAAATGGATTCTATTAAAGCACCCAAATTTTGGCCAAACGATCCAGAATTGTGGTTCATAACATTGGAATCACAATTTTTATTGAACAAGCCAAGTCCAATTACAAATGATGACACCAAATTTTCTTATCTAATTTCACTTTTACCTCCATCAACTGCCATAGAGGTACGTGAATTCATTATATCACCTCCACCAGACAATAAATACGACGCGCTAAAGAAGGCCATAATTAAATGTACCGCTGTCAGCGAATTTAAAAAACTACAGCAATTGTTGACTCAAGAAGAACTTGGAGACAGACTGCCTAGCCAATTATTACGCCACTTAAGACAATTGATTGGAGAAAGCAAAGCCGTCAGTGACACAACATTAAAAATGCTCTGGATGCAACGTTTACCTAAAAACATCCAAATAATTCTGACAACGAAAGAGCAAGCATCACTAAACTCTCTAGCAGATTTAGCTGATAGAGTGACGGAGATTACTTCTTCACCATCTTCAAGTACTTCGACTTTAGAAAAGGAACTGGCATCTTTGCGTGCGGAAATTTCAGCATTGAAAATTGACCTTAACAAGAAGGAAGAAAGAATACCTCGTTCAAGATCCAGAAGCTCATCTTCATCTCGAAAATCTTCCCCAAACAGTTATAGAAAGTACAATCCAAATGGCTCTTGGTGCTGGTATCATTTTCGATTCAAGCACCATGCAAGAAAATGCATCTCACCTTGTACTTTCAACAAAAAAGCAAAGAACCAGCAGGAAAACTCCAACAACAATCAGTGAGCCCGGTGGTTACTGATTGTAGCAATAATAAAAGCCACCGTCTATTTATCACTGACTACCGCAACAAAATTAGTTTTCTCCTTGACACAGGTGCAGAGATCAGTGTCCTGCCTCCTCGTCCTGAAGATAGACGGCGTGGTCCAACAAAATTTACTCTCACAGCAGCAAACAATTCACCTATCAAGACTTATGGCGAAAGATTCCTTAATCTTGATCTAGGTCTTCGTAGAGATTTCAAATGGAGATTCATAATAGCAGACACAAACAAAGCCATTCTAGGAGCTGATTTTATGGAACACTTTGGAATAATTCCAGATATCAAAGGAAAGTTTTTAATTGATTCTTTAACGAAGCTACGCAAGCGTGCATCAATTACAAATTTCAACTCACTTTCTCCAAAGTGCTCAATAAACAGCTATGAAGACAAATTTTTGAACATTCTCTCTCATTATCCCTCTCTAACTAAGCCTCCATCATATTCCACACCAGTCAAGCATTCAGTCACTCATCATATTACTACAAAAGGGCAACCAACATTCTCCAAACCAAGACGGCTGAATCCAGAAAAATTTAAAATTGCCAAATCAGAATTTGAGCACATGATGGAACTAGGTTTATGCAAGAGAGGAGACGGAGCATGGGCATCACCTTTACATCTAGTCCCTAAGAAAAATTCTATAGACTGGAGACCATGTGGCGACTACAGAAGACTAAATGCTGTGACCCAACCTGATTGTTACCCCATTCCGCACATTCAGGATTTCACCCAAAGCCTTCATGGCTGTACAAATTTCAGCAAAATAGATCTCGTGAAGGCGTACCACCATATTCCAATTAACCAAGAAGACATACCCAAAACGGCAATAACTACGCCATTTGGTCTATTTGAATTCACACGCATGAACTTTGGTTTAAAAAACGCAAGCCAAACATTTCAAAGATTCATGGATGAAGTAACAAAAGGTCTAGATTTTGTCTTCGTTTACATTGATGACTTTTGATTGCCAGTAAAAATGAAAATGATCACATTCAACATCTACATACAATCTTCAAAAGACTTTCCGATCATGGATTAACAGTCAATATATCTAAAAGCGTTTTCGGAAAACCTTCACTAGAATTTCTTGGACACATCATTGACAACAAAGGAATAAAACCTCTTCCTGAGAAAATAAGAATCGTTAAAGATTTTCCTCAACCAAATTCGACCCGTCAACTCCAAAGATGTATTGGTCTTGTAAATTTTTATCACAGGTTCATAAAAAATTCCAGTCATATTTTAGCTCCGCTTTATTCACTTTTAAAAACTAAATCTCCCAATGCATCATTAAATTGGACTTCAGACACATTAGAAGCTTTTCAAAACATCAAAAATGCTCTTGCAGAAAATACACTTTTAAACTACCCTCAACCCAATTCTACATTAAGTGTACTGGTTGATGCCTCCAACGTTGCTGTTGGTGGTGTCCTCCAACAACTGAATGACACTGCATGGGAACCAATTTCATTTTTTTCAAAAAAGCTAACCCCAGCAGAAACGAAATACTCAGCATTCGACCGGGAACTCCTAGCTGCATTCCTCTCTGTTAAGCATTTCTCATACTTTCTTGATGGAAAAACATTCATGCTTTATACAGACCACAAGCCTCTAACGTATGCCTTCACATCAAAATCAGAACGTTCACCTCGTCAAGAACGTCATCTCAACTATCTTTCACAATTCTCCATGGACATACGCTATGTTAAGGGAAGTGAAAACATTGTGGCTGATACTCTTTCAAGAATTGAAATCGAAACTTTCAATCACACGAAGGTTAATCTAGATCTTAATGCATTCCCTGATATTCAAGAAAAGGACAAAGAACTAAAAACTCTCATTGATAATTCAAATTCTTCACAAACAATCAAATTAATAAAACAACAAGTTCCTTTTTGCAATAAATTAATTTACTGCGATATTTCTACTGGAAATCCCAGACTTTTCGGGCCTGAAAATTTCCGACGACAAATTTTTAATTCTCTCCATAATTTGTCTCATCCAGGAATTCGTGCAACAAGAAAACTAATAACTCAAAAATACTTTTGGCCCAAAATGAATCAAACAATAAATCATTGGTCAAAGTCCTGTTTAGATTGTCAGAAAAGCAAAATTCACAGGCATACAATTACAAAACACGGAATTTTTCCTCTCCCATCAACTCGCTTTGAACACGTTCATCTTGATTTAATAGGCCCCTTACACCATTCTGAAAATTGTACCCACATTTTGACTGCTATAGACAGATATTCAAAATGGCCTGAAGCCTTTCCGATTTCGGACAAAACTGCAATAAGCGTAGCAAAAGCTTTTTTTCGCAGTTGGATTTCTAGATACGGAGTTCCAGCAACAATAACTACTGACCAAGGTCGTGAATTTGAATCACATCTTTTCAAGGATCTCACTTCACTCATTGGCACCAACAGAATACGAACAACGGCATACAACCCTGCAGCAAACGGTCTCGTCGAACGCTTGCATCGTCAAATTAAAGCTGCAATCATGGCAAGCGGAAATACTATTAATTGGATAGATGCTTTGCCTCTAGTACTACTAGGCATCAGAACATCCTACAAAGAAGACCTGAAATGCACTGCTGCAGAAATGGTTTTCGGGACAACTTTAAATCTTCCAGCTGATTTACTAACCAATTCAGAATTTAAAAACCCCGATCCATCAAATTTTGCCACTCAATTAAAGAATTATATGAGTAGAATTCGACCTCAACCAACAAGACAAACAAAGCAAAATAATATTTTTTCTCATAAAGACTTAGACACCTGCTCACACGTCTTTGTAAGAAAAGATTTTGTGAAAAGAGCATTATCTCCACCATACGAAGGTCCATTTCCAGTCGTATCAAGATCTTCGAAGACATTTACAGTTAGAATCAATGACCAAAACAAAGTCATTTCTGTCAACAGACTAAAACCTGCATTCATAGAAAACACCCCTCAAAGTTTCCACGATTCTTCAATTCTGCCACCTATGCCCGACGGTGCTGAGGAAACTACACCGAAGACAAGTAGCTACACCACTCGCTATGGACGCCACGTACGTTTTCGACTTTAAGTCTTCACTGGCGGGGGAGTGATGTAGCGGCTCCCAAATATTAACTTTTCCTATTTTCATTATAAGTTTTAATTTGTCTAATACATGTGATATGAATTGTATCAACATGTTCGACAGCACTAATGGAAAATGCATATGATAATAAGCAAAATATGAAAGGAAAAGTTACCAAAAGTAATGAGAAATTTCAGAAAACAAGAGAATGTTACTTTTGTCATAGAAAAGGACACTTGGCCAAAGATTGTAGGTATGCAAAACAGAAGAAACTAAAGGATAAAGAAAAGGATGAAACTAAATTAAAACTTAATTCAAAATTAAGTGAAAGTTTAAACAGTGAAAGATTCAATGAACAAGATGAAGACATTTGGATTGGTGACTCAGGAGCTACTAAACACATTACAAGAAATGCAAGTTTTTATACTTCTTATAAGGATTTTCCTACCCAACAGACTGTTAAAGTTGGAAGTAATGAAAAATTGATAGCATATGGAAGTGGAACTATAACAATTGAAACTTGTGTAAAAGGTAAATGGCAAACTCACTACCTAACTGATGTATGGTATGTTCCCAATTTCAGTCGTAATGTGATGTCATTACAGTGCGCATTGGATAAAGGGTTTGAAATAAAAATAGATAAAAAGGTTGTAAACTTTTTAAGACAACAACTGGAGAAGTTATTGTAGAAGGGAAAAGACTACCAGGAGGCTTGTATGGTATGTTAATAACAAGTATCAAACCTGAAAATGCTGCAGAAGTCAATTTAGCCAAAACCCAAAATGTCAATATGCTACAACTATGGCATGAAAGATTTGGACATCAAAATAAAAGACATGTTCAAAAATGGCTTAAAGCACAAGGAATAGATGCAGTCATGGACAATGAACCTTGCGAGGCATGCATTTATGGCAAACAACATAGACTGAGTTTTGGATCAAGAGAACAATATGCTTCTACCCAACCTGGAAACTTAATTCATGTAGATGTATGTGGCCCTATGCAGGAGGTTTCGAAAGGAGGGATGAGATACTTTGTGTGTTTCAAAGATGATTTTACAAAATACCGATCAGTGTATTTCCTAAAAGAAAAGTCACAAGTCATTGAAAAGCTAGAACAATTTCTCTTGGAAACAAAGACTACTGCACATATAGTGAAAGAAATTCTCACAGATGGAGGAAAGGAGTTTGTAAATAAAGAAACCTCAAAAATTACAAACAAGTATGGTATTAATCACAGGATCACAATGGCATATACTCCACAACAGAATGGTTCAGCGGAAAGGGAAAACAGAACTTCAATAGAAGCAGCTCGTTCAATGATATATGCCAAAAATATGAGCCTAAAGCTTTGGGCAGAGGCAGTTAGCACTGTTACATATGTTTTGAATAGAACAGGACCAATACAAATTGAGGGAAAGACACCTTATGAACTATGGTTTGATAAAAAAAACAGCAGTTGATCAAATTCGAATATTTGTAACTGAATGTTTTGTTCATGTGCATGATGAAAAGAGAAGAAAGTTAGATGCCAAAAGCAAAAAAGGTATTTTAGTTGGTTATTGCAGTAACAAGGATGGGTATCGAATCTGGATGCCGAACTCAAGTTGCCAAAGTTGTCACAAGTAGGGATGTATTATTCAAGGAAACTATACCAACATTTAGCCTTGATATTGAAAAGAGAAATAAGGAACTCTTTCAAGTAATCAGATTGATGAACAAAATGATACTCAAGACATTGAGAAAATTGAAAGCAATGTTCAAACATCAGACGTATACAATCTAAGAGATCGATCAAATATATCAAAGCCTCAAAGGTATATTGATGCTGAAATAAATATTGCAGAAGGTCTTGAACCCAAGGCATACAAAGAAGCTATGGATTATCCAAATGCACAGTTTTGGAAAGAAGCAATGAATGAAGAAATGAATTCTTTAACGGAAAATGATGTATACGAATGCACAACATTACCACCTGGCCAAAAACCAATTGATTGTAAATGGGTTTTAAAGACCAAATTGAATTCTAAAGGAGAGATTACAAGATATAAGGCAAGACTGGTGGCAAAAGGGTTTGTACAAAAGAAGGGTATAGATTATGAAGAAACATTTAGTCCTGTGGCAAGACATGACACCATAAGAACTCATTTAGAAATTGCTGCTAATGAAGACTTGAAATTGGTACAGTTTGACATAAAGACAGCCTTTCTATATGGAGACCTACAAGATCAAATTTATATCAAACAATCTGAAGGATTCAACAATGGAACAGATCTTGTATGGAAATTGAAGAAAAGTCTCTATGGACTTAAACAGTCACCAAGATGCTGGAATCAGAAAATAGTCAACTTCATGAAAGAAAGATGTCTGAAGGAAAGTACAGCTGACCCCTGTTTATTCTCCAGAAAAACAAATGATCAACTACTCATTATTGCCATATATGTTGTTGATGGAATCATTGCTGGTACAAATGAACAGAAAATCAAAGACTTTCTTGATGAACTAATCTTTTCATTTAAGATCACAAGTTTACCATTAAATTACTTTTTGGTTATTGAGATAGAACGGCAACCGGATGGGTCAATCTTTATTAATCAAAAGGCATATATAAAAATAATTCTTGAGAAATTCAATATGTCTCAAGCGAATAAAGTGGGAACACCAACTGATAATTCTACTGTTCCTGGGGAAGCAGAGATTCTAGAAAATATTCCCTTTCGTGAAGCGATTGGTAGTCTGATGCATCTGAGCTGCTTAACAAGACCCGATATCACTTTTGCATTGAATAAAGTTTCTCAAAAACTTGCAGCACCAAAAAAATATGACTGGGAAGCAGTTAAACGGATCTTCAAATATCTTGTAGGAACAACTGAATATGGAATTATGTACCAAAAGGGTCATAAAGTAGGAGTTTTGTAATCTTTCAATGATGCAGATTTTGCTGGAGACCCAGAAACTAGAAGATCTACAAGTGGAGTTGTGTGTAAACTGGCTGGTGGTGCTATTTTTGGCATAGCCAAAAACAAAGATCAGTATCTTTGTTAACAACAGAGGCCAAACTCGTGGCAGCAAGCAATACAGCAAAGGAAGTCATTTGGTTAAATAGACTTTTTAGTAAAATTTCTCCACTAAAAGAACAACCAATTATAAAAGTTGATAATGCGAGTACAATTAATTGCTGAAAAATCCCGAAATCCATTAGAGAACCAAACATATAGAAGTTAGACACTATTTTGTGAGAGAAAAGAATCAAGACGGTATTTTCAATGTAGAACATATTTCTGGAAAAGATCAAGTTGCTGACATTATGACCAAAGGGCTCCTAAGCCGGGTTTCCAAATGCTGAGATATCTACTGGGTATGTGAGGGACATTTGAAATCTGATTAAGGGGAAGTGTTGAAGAAATTAATCTGCGATTTTGAATGTTTCTTTTTGACCAGTACTTTTGTTTTGTTTTTGCTTTTCCTAAAATGTTTCTTTCTTCTTCTTCATTATTATTTGTTCTATATGCAAAGCTTTGTTTTTTGAGACTTGAATAAACAAATTCAAGTTTATTATATTTTGTGTGCTTTTAAAGTTAAAACACAATACAATTATTAACAAATATGCTTATTTTATTTTACACAAATTTAACTATATTATATTTTTGGCGAAGCAGTTTATTCGAAAAAACACATTTACCAACCAAAAAGAAAAACAAATCTATATATAAACCAGAACAAAGTAAATTTTAAAAAAGCTTTTTGTTTTTCGGTCAAATTAGAAAAAAATATTTTTATTTTATAAAAAATTAAATTCAATATAACATATGTATATATACAAATATATTGTTTATATATTTGAAAATATTGTACTTATTTCCTTCTGAATGTAATTGTATTTTTTCTGAAAATTTTCCATTTGTCTTTTTATGAATTTATTTTGTCTGTATTATCTTGAAGTTATTGTATTGGTGTATTTTTGGAGGTATTATACGTATATATATGAATCAAAAGACACACCTCTCCCTGCATAAGGACGATGGCACCATTCCAGCACCCTAGTAATAAAGTTTCCTAGTGATGATAAGGAATGAACAACAACGCCAGTTTTACCTGTACCTGTATACCTTTTTTCTTTATCACCACCAGTAAAGGTTTTTTACTAGCATAATGCGATAGTGCCATCATTCTGTCGCATATTTAAAGGGAGAGGTGCCTCTTTTGGTAAATGAATATCATCCGTCCGCAACCTTATGCTATATATGTGTGAAAAATAATATAAAATTATAAAAATGTTCTCAATATACCTTTTTAAGAAAGAATTATAATTCTCTATGTCTGAGCATATTGTTTTATATACATCTCGAAACTATTAACCATTTTTTCTGAAAGTATTGTAATACTCTATATATCTGAATCAATTGTTTGTTAATATCTATACTTGACCGTATTATATTTGTTTATTTCTGTAATTGTTGTCTATTTTTTTAATTGAGTGTACTTATATTTTGTAAATATTTCTGTCACTATTGCATTTCTCCATTTCTGAGAGTCGTGTATTTTGTCTATATCTCAGAGTATTTTACAAATATATTTCTCTAATAATTATATATATTTATTTCTGGATGTATATAAATTGTTTATAAATATTTATTTTGTGTGTCTCTAATTTTTAGAGCAATTTTATATCTGTTCAGGATTAGAATTATTCTCTTTTGTTTTATTTGTGTCATGCAAATTATATGTGCATTGTGTAAATTTATTATTTGTTTTATATAAGATATATGTAAAAAAGTTAAGGTATAAAAAGGAAAAATTTTGGATGAATAAAGGTGAGTGTGAAAGTGAGGCTGGTCTAGGGTGTCTTGCTTGACCTCCATTACAGTTTAAATTGTCTCCACAGGGGAGACTAGTCCCTCGACATCTGAATCTAAGGGCGCCTAGGGCAGACAGCCTTTATTGCGCCAACAACTAGTCCCTCGACATCTGAATCTAAGGGCGCCTAGGGCAGACAGCCTTTATCGTGCCAACAAGTGGTCCCTCGAGCCGGATCGAAGCGCTATGGAGACGCAGTCAACGGATTTGGAGGGAACTCCTCGTATCAAGAGGAGTACTAGAAAAAACCTTGGAATCGGGCCAGTAGGATATCCGGACGCAGAGCCTCAGAGAACAATTCCCATGGCCACAAAAGAGCTGACTGGGGAGCGAATAGACTCGACCAGGACAACGGATGATGTTCCAGACGGACCCAGCTTTGTGGAAACTTACGGGAAGTTGGAAAAGGATACTGGAACAAAAGCTGGAACAGGTGGACGGTCAGCTGCTTCGAGCCGATCAGATCGTTTAAGGAAGCGAATGGAGCTTCAGATGGTGAAGCTGAAAATTGACCAAGAGAAAGGGAAGCTTCGGGTCAACTCGCTGCAGCAGCGGGAATTGGAGCTGCGAAAGAGCCTGATAGAGGACGACTCCCAGTGCCTTAGCAGCGACGACGATGTCCCTGAAGACACCAAAGCCGAGAATGATGAGAAATACGTGGCGGAACGGGAGACAAGGCCGAAAGAAGAGCCATTGCTGTCGCAGACTACCCCTGTATTTCGTCCCGCAACCCAGCCTGGTCGCTGCGCGAATGATCCAGAGCCTACTTCGGGTGCCAGCGAATTGGCAATGGCGCTGGTAGAGGTTTTCAAACAGCAGGGCCTAAACACGGAGAGATTGATGGCGCGTCAGGGTTCGGGAGGACAGTTGCCTGTATTTTCCAGGAACCCCCTTGATTGGCCGGTGTTCATCCAGCACTATCGGCAATCGACCAAGGACTGTGGGTATTCTCCGGCTCAGAACATGGCGAGGTTGGAGAGAGCGGTGCAAGGAGATGCAAGAAGGTCAGTGCGTGCTCTCATGATTGTCCCGGCCAATTCTGAGGTGATAATACAGGTTTTGGAACAGCGGTACGGACAGTCTGAGTACGTGGTACAGGCCTTAATTGAAATGGCCAAGAAGACCCCATCGCCGAAGGAGGGTCGATTGTCTGGGATCTTGGATTACGCCAACGCTATAAATAACCTGGTGACAACGGTGAAGGCGCTGGACACCCCGAGCCACCTGCAAAATCCTCAATTGAAGAAGGAGTTGGTAGACAAATTGCCAGATGCGCTGCGGTTGCAGTGGGGAGAATACGTGTTGATGCGAGGGGGTGCAGGGGTGGTCACATTGGAAGACCTTTCTAAGTGGATGAATATAAAAGCTGCAGCAGTCAGCATGGTGACCATCCCGGACTTCAAAAAAGGCCGTGAGAGGGATAGTGGGCATCATAGCGTTATGACGGCCGTTGAGTCGGGTTCTCCCGGGAAATGCGCGGGGTGTAACGAGGCCGGTCATTGCATTCGGAATTGCCATCTATTTAGGTCAAGTGACATCGATGACCGATGGAGGATGGTCAAGGAGAAGAAGTTGTGCATTTCCTGTTTGCGAAAGGGACATGGCATAAAAACCTGCCGCCAAAAGAAGGTGTGTGGTGCAGGTGGATGTGAGCAACGCCATCATCCCCTTCTGCACAGTGAGAAGGAAAGACCAGCGGCAACCTCGTCGACCGACACCAGAACCCCAGCAGAAATAAGTGGACTGTTGAATGGAAGCTCGCGATCTGTCATACTGCGGGTTATTATGGTCCAACTGTATGGAAAGGATGGAAAGTCAAGGAAGGAGTGTGCAATTTTTGATGAATGCTCTTCCGTGACGATGATGGATGCGGATTTGGCAAATCAACTCGGACTACGGGGAAGGACTGACCCCCTGCGGCTCAAATGGACAGACGGGAGAATGCAGGAAGATCTCACTTCCCGACGTGTTTCTTGTGAGGTCGGCCCCGTAGAGGGTAGGCATAGATTCAGCCTGAATAATGTACGAACTGTACAGGATCTCTGTCTTCCTGCTCAGCCATACAGATATGATGAGCTGTGCAAAGTGGAATCACCTAAATGCGGTAAAAATACCAGATATGGGTAATATAAAGCCGAGATTACTAATCGGTCAACCCCACATTGGGCTGACGTCGGCGAGAGAAATCATAGAGGGAACTGGCGACTCTCCTATTTTGACAAAAACCCTTCTAGGGTGGTGGGTACACGGTCCAACAGGCAATGTAAGCGGAAATGGGAAGATTTCTTTCTCTACCTTTGCGGTGTCTGACGAAGACTTTCTTCATGGTCTGGTGAAGGAGAATTTCAAAATTGAAAGCATTGGGGTTAGGGGGCTGTTACCTCGTTCAAAACAGGACCTTCTAGCGGAGCAGAAGATGAATGAACTCACTCGACGAGTTGGAGACAGATGGGAAACTGGTCTGCTGTGGAAGGTAAACGAGGGGGATATGAAGCTGCCTGATAACTACAGTGTTGCATTCAACCGTCTTATAGGAGTAGAAAGGCGACTAGAACGAGACCCCTTGCTGAAAGTGGAATATCAGGAGAAGATCGATCATTATTCGAGAATGGGCTACGCTCGGATTCTGAGTAAGGAGGAGAGAAACGT
>CP092880.1:54365674-54388995 GCA_030710605.1 Cordylochernes scorpioides
AAAACGCGTACGTGGTTAGCTTTTTCTTGATTAATCAAGAAACGGCATTTGGCCAATTCTGGAATAATTAAAAATCAACGATTAGTTGATATTTATTCCGATAGATGGCGCAAGCCACTTTCAGTTGCACGATCAGGAAATGCCTTTTTTCTTAACTTAAACAATAAGCTTATTGATTACAAAAAAAAAATAATTGCGTAAGGTATTTTTGATATTTTTATAATACTTTGATTGAAGCCTACTTCCATAGCAATATCTCTAGACGAAATTCAACTTTCTCTAAGGGCTATGATTCTGCCTCTTGTAAAATCATAAATTTACTTGTATGACGTCTTTTCTCTGTCTTGGTATTTGATATAGGCTTAGCAAAAATACGATGTTCCCTTTTAAGGATTTCTAGTTGTTTTTGTACTCACGTATGTTGTAGTTACGAGGACATCCCTTTAGATAAAAACAAATATATATTTATTTTAGGAACGACTTGTTCCATTACAATTGTTAAAACAAGCTAGCGATAAAACATAACAGGAAGGTTGAAGGTAGAAGTTGGAAGTGTCGTAATAGTAGTGACGTGGCATCGATGATGATTAAAGTCAAAGTTTGCGTAACAGTATTCCACTGAAGGATGGTTGTAGCAGACAGAACAACAACTGTACCAATGATTCAAGCAGCTCTACAAATTCAGAATGAATCTGTACCATTCATGAACACCATTAATAACTGTCTTATTGAAGAACTCCGTAGTCGCAACCGTTTCAAAGAATTCCACATTCTGCCAGACACAGAAGCGACAGGCTCAGATGATTTGAAGAGAGACATCTTTGGGCTAAATAATGGCATTATGTCATTTTTCTGATTAATTCAGATTCAGTTTGGGGGTTCAAGATTATAATGAAAAACAATAACTTTAATTAAAACTCGAAACTATCATTGACACGTATGATTCTTTTTAAAAATAAACAATTACTACTGTCCTTACTGCAATGGAAAAATTAATGGGAGGGCCTGGTTCATCAGTGGTGAACCCTTTCATTAATTTTTCCTATTGCAGTAAGGGCAGTAGAAATTGTTTATTTTTAAAAAGAATCATACGCGTCTATAATAGTTTCGAATTTTGATAACAGATGGCGCGGTAATACATCATAATATAACTTGAATTAATGATACACTAGGAGAGGCTATTTAGTTTTACACACCTTTTCTTGAATAAACAAGGTTCTTTTTATACACTTATATTCTATAAAACAATAAAATGCGGCTTTTGATTGTAGAACGACATTTGAAAATTATCCCTCATGTGTATCTTTTGAACGAAAAATCGATATTTATTTTAAAGTAGAAATAACGATTATATAATAATACGATAAATAATAATTTCGGTTTATCATTACTTTTCACAATTCATCCTTTCATACTATATCCCTAAGGTTAGAACTAATTGTTATTTCTTCTTAAAGTAAATTTCCATTTTTCGTTCAAAAGAAACACATTCGGGATAATATTCAAATGTCGTCCTACACTTATATTCTAGTTACGGTTTCAGAATATTGATCATTTACATGTTTATATGTTCTTATTAGCTATGCAAATTTTCTGGAAATTTACTAAAGTGTTTATAGGTGATGCAATTTTTTTGGTCAGTGTAAATAATATACAAAAGCATTGGGCCACTTCAATTGTTTTTGAATTTAAAGAGTTTTTTTTTTATGATTTATAATTAGATGTGTGTGTATATACAAGAGAGTTATAGATATTGAATTGACTATTGTATCCTAAAATTTGATTTTACATATATGACTGATTCACTAACAATAAACAAAATTTTAATTATTAAAATAAAAACATTAAGCCTCCAGGGAAAAGTTTCTTTTTAATGGAAGCTTAATGTTCTTTTTTTAATATTGATTCAGGAGATTATTTTATCGAGAATTTTAATTATATATGTTGGGTCGTTTTTGAAGACAACTCTCAGATTTATAAAATTAATTTATTAAACTTTAAATCATTTTTAGATATATAGAGAGAGAGACGAGTTAATTACCTCGTATTTAAGGCAACAAAAGAATCATCTAATTTTTATACATTTTATAACCAGATTCAACTTGTGCAAAACGGACGACAAGGAAAAAAATAAACAAATTAATAATAGAGACCAAGTTCCTATCTTTTACAAGCTTTCACACTCAAAGAATATTCAACTTCTTGCTTCAATATAGAATAATTTCTTCTATCTGCTTATGTTGTTGCTTATGTTCTCTTTTTATTAATTGTGTATTAATTTTGATAATTCTGTTACCTACTACAATATGAATTATTTTGAAAATAGAGCAATCCATATTTAATTCATATTAGATATAATAAAAAGGCATATATTGGATTTAATAAAAGATTTATTTTGCCAATATTTCGGTTGGCTGAACGTCAACCTTTATCGAGGCATCACATTTTTGTATACAAAAATACAGCGCCGCATAGCGCTTACAAAAATGTAATGCCTCGATAAAGGTTGGCGTTCAGCCAGCCAAAATATTGGCAAAATAAATTTTTTATTAAATCCAATATATGCCTTTCTATTATCCAATATGAATTATTGTAAATTGTTTCACACGCAATTATCCAGAACGAATTTAGCGTTTCTTATTTGCAACTGGTAATAAATTTTGAATAATGAATTAATTTATTTGTATATAAGAATAAAAAATAAATGATAAAACTGAATTTAGAGAGATTTGAAGTTTGAATATATACAAAGATTCGAATAAAATATATATTACAGCATCCCCAACATACTCTCCAACTGAGAAGAGATGATCAGGAACACGTGAGTTGATGATATTTCTATAAATCATAGATTTTCCAACACACAGATTGGTAATGCTTTGATTCATATTTCATTATTTTTATTTAACAAAATATAACGACAATTGAAGAGGAGTGTCTTATAAAACCTTTATTAGCAAGCTTTCGGACGTCCATCTTTACAATGATAAAAAGAAAGAAATATGAGATGAGTATTATAATTTTTATAATAATATATTGTTCTATTAATACTCATCTCATATTTCTTTCTTTTTGTCATCGTAAAGCCTGTAGAAGGACGTCGATAGCTTGCTAATTCGTATAAGACACTCCTCTTCAATCGTCCTTATATTTTTCTATTTTAATTCGAAGAGTTCAATTTAGTCGATCATTTTTATTTCCCGCCAAAATTTATCTTTTAGGATTCATTTGATTTAGACTTAAATGACTTTGATTCTTTTGGTGTTCAAGATCCTATTTTTATGGATAATAATATGGAGATTTGAACCAACATGTGGAAATTTGTTTAAAGATTGAATGCTTGTATTGATATAGAAGACAAACTACTTTATAGTTATGTATATATAGGTAAACATGTTGATAAAGACAGAAACTAAAAATTAGTCAAAGTTAAAATACAGATTTTATTGTGTCAGATTTTATTTACAGAAAATGATGCAAATAAAGGTGAAAATAGAAATCTGGTATATATATTTAATTAAACTAGTGTACAAAAGATGTCACCAACTACCAAGGTTGTATTTCAGTTATTTTTGGTTTATTTACAATGGCGGTGGAATTCTAAGATATTAAATGGGGCAAAATAGATTTATTTTTTTTTAGAATATCGTCACAGTAATGAAGGTGACGTAGAATAAAATAATAATTTATTAGATGACTTTAAATAGTTAAATAGTTTGAGGGATAAATAGAGATAAACTATGTTAAATGGATAAAAATAATTATAAATTAAGGAAGTAATGCCAAAGACCCAAACGGCTGGCGATCGGCTACACCCCTAAGATGGCGGCTAATATTTACAAACTTCCCGCTTAGCGCGCCCGCCATCTATCGGAATTTAGGTCATAACATTCGCCAAGCTGCTGATGTATTATTTACAGTTACACGCTTTTGTTTATGACAATATTTTACAGGCAAGTCGTGTTGAGATTAAGAATTCCTTGGAGAGTAGCCAACTGAGAATTTTGGTATTGAAAAGCTGCGTAGATGAGGAAAAGTGATCCACTGTTGATCTTCATTCTGGCTGTTGAGGAAAAACATAATTCTCTTTTAAAATATTATGTATAGAGTATAGAGAGAGAGAGTCTGCCTGTATGAAGCCAGAGCCAGTTAAGATGATTGTGAAAGTGTATCCATACCGAATGAAGACATTAAGGCGCGAGTGTTTCTTTACACAAATAAATCAAACTTTTACTGTCCTTACTTCACACAGATTTGAAACATATTGGGAGAGCTTGGCTCATTACAGTAAGGACAGTAGACGTTTGATTTATTTGGGAAAAGAAACATTCGCGCCTTAATGTCTTGTTGTTGTTGTTGTTGTTGCTTATTTCTCAAGTCGTTTAAAAGATATCCATTAGGTCCCATTGTCTCAGCTTTTCTATTATAGACTTGGGGTTTTCCCAGAGGCCTTTTTGGAGGATTTGATACAATTCAATAGATGTTCAGGACTGGTTTATTGGGAATAGCATTTGGGGCATTTCGGGAATGTTTTGATTTCTACATTAAATTTGAGCATTCAAGATGTCCTGTTAGTAATCTTGAAATCGCCGCTTCTTCTTCCCTAGTAAGGGTGTGGAAAGAAGATTCGTTTGGAATGTTAGAACATTTGTTTTGCATCCATTCTAAACTGTATAACTATTATAGCATAGGTAAGTACAAATCCTGCCCAACTGAACAACGTAGATAAGTTGAGGGGAATAAAATTACCAGCAGAAAAGTTGATCGTCTGAGAACTTAGAGAATTCTGTAAAATTGCAAAGTAATTAAGATCGTCTGGAATAAAATAATTGCCTTTCAGAATATTTCTGAAAAATAGAACAGAATTGTTTTTGATAGCCTCTCCTTGAAAACATAGTATAATAACCAGCATTGAATTCACCAAAATGACTGATATTATAGTTATTATATGTTGTAAATCAACTTTCTCGAAATTTCCAATCAATCCAAAATTCGTAGACATAATGCCAATGATGTATATCAATAATGGAAGTGAAAATATATCTTGAATTTGATCAGCAAAATTTTTCAAATCCATAAATTCTTTTAAAACATTTTTTAAATTCATCCCATCCTCAAATATAAACATGTTTAACCGTTTTAAAATGAAATTGAATCTGAAAAGTAAAAAAGAATAACTAAATAGATAAGCTCTAATTAAAAAAACTTCAATATATGAAACTATTGCAGAAAAAGGTATTTTGAGATTATTTAAGGTTTGAATTATAAATGTTATTAATATAAGTGTTACATTGGCAAAAATAAATACCAAATTAAATTTCAAATTACTCACAGACAAAAATATATGTTTAGTTTTGACCATTTTGATTATTTGATATAGATTATCCAGGTTAAAATAAAAATAAAAACTTATAAATAGATATAAAACTGAATGCATTGATTCTATTAAAATATAAAAAAATCGGTTATTTTCATAATATGTTAAAAATATTCTCAAAATTATTATAGTTATTAAATGTATAATTATTCTACTTTTGGAGTATAGATGATTTTCTTTCAAGCTAATATTTCCACAAATTATTAAATAGATCTTAAAATAAAGAGGAATTATTTCAAAATTATTTGACATTTTGAAAATGTGCTGCTTAGAAAATATAACTAGAGAATAGCTTGTTAATGTTCAGTTTTCTTGAATGCGCAATGATAAGTTTGGATTTGTTTTTGAAGTAATCTCCATGGAAACATTAAATAAATTTGGTTAGCACAGTTTTGATTATATTTACTAAGATATTCAGTGAGTATTAAATTGAACACTTTCTCAAATCATATTATTGTTTATTTGATTATAAAAACTTCCATACAATATTTTAGATTTGGTAAAGTTTAGAAAATATCTAAAATAGAAAATAACCCCCAAAAATATCCTCAACCTTTCCAACAGCAAATGATCACTCTAATAGACTGAAAATCAAATTTAATCAAGATTGGCAAAATAACATCAAACACCGCTGGTTCGATAAGAAAACTCCCCTCCTGAAAACCCAACTCATAACTTAACAGATCAGACTTCACCATGCTTTCCCATCTTAGAACAGGCCATCTACGTCTAATGATTTCCACAAGTGGATCCAAAACCTTTCCGAATTACACCAAATGTCAGGATTCTCCAGCGAGCCCAGAATACATCGTGTAATGCATCGGGCATTGCCGAACAGATATCTACACCAACCCTGCTGTGGTCATCGAGGCGATAAAGAGGCCTTCAGGATCTGGTCTAGATTTGAAGTCCTGACATGGGATAATGGAAAATAAAATAAAATATCTCTATCTAAATTATTGTTATATTGTAACAAAGTATTTATTAATTTTATTATTTTTATTAACAGAGTGGTCATTTTTATGTTTATATTTTGCTACTCTGTAAATTTCCCTCGTGGCTTATCTTTCGTTTACCATTCATAGTTTGTTCTTGCCTGAAATAAATTGTTGTCTCCTCCTGAAGTTTTTGTCTTCCCTAATTTTCCACGTGGCAATATTATAGATGAGTAATTATTGTTTCTTGAATAAAGACTAAAGGGGTTCTTATTTCATAGCTGATGTCAACCCACACCATCAAGTTAGGAGTTCTTTCTTTATTCCTTTCCATAATAAAGTCCTGGTGGGATTGTTTTTGGAGCCTATGTCTAACATGTATCCTGTCGTCATGAACCCACAAACATAATCTGAATTCATCAGAAAAATGACAGAATGTCATTCTTAAGCTTAAAGATGTCTCTCTCCACACCATCTGAGCCTGTCAAGCCTAAGCTTACTAAGACATTCACTGAATATTAAATTGAATATTTAACTAATTATAACTTTGTTATTATTATTCATTAGTTTGTTTACTACAAGGTTGTCCCAAAAGTTTGTAAACACTTATTATATAAGATATAATGTTTTTTGTCCGGTTATATATTGAATTGTATATAATGAATTGTACTTATAGGTATATTATATATACTTGTGTAAATAGGTTGCTGAAATAATTCATTTTAAATTTTCTCTTCTGTTTGAGAAAACCATCGTTTCAGTTTTAATTATGTTTTTAGTCCGGTTATTGAGTTGTATATATTGAATTGTACATATATAGTTTGCTAAAATAATTCATTTTAAATTTTCTCTTCTGTTTGAGAAAACCATCGTTTCAGTTTTAATTATGTTTTTAGTCCGGTTATTGAGTTGTATATATTGAATTGTACATATAGTTTGCTAAAATAATTCATTTTAAATTTTCTCTTCTGTTTGAGAAAACTATCGTTTCAGTTTTAATTATGTTTTTAGTCCGGTTATTGAGTTGTATATAATGAATTGTATATAGGTTGCTAAAATAATTCATTTTAGATTTTCTCTTCTGTTTGAGAAAACAATCGTTTCAGTTTAAATTGTGTTTTTAGCCCGGTTATTGAGTTGTATATAATGAATTGTATATACGTTGTTGAAATAATTCATTTTAGATTTTCTCTTCTGTTTGAGAAAACCATCGTTTCAGTTTTAATTATGTTTTTAGTCCGGGTTTTGAGTTGTATATAATGAATTGTATATAGGTTTCTAAAATAATTCATTTTAGATTTTCTCTTCTGTTTGAGAAAACCATCGTTTCAGTTTTAATTATGTTTTTAGTCCGGTTATTGAGTTGTATATAATGAATTGTATAAATGTGATGATGAGTTGCTGTCGACTTATCTGTGATGAGATCCTGTCGACTCATGTAATGAGATGATGAGAATTCCAGTAGCTTTTGTAGAAATCCTGTCGACTACTGAAATAAATGTTGAAGTCCTGGTAGCTCCTGTTGTACTGTGTTGACCAAGAGGAACAGTCAGGATGTAGAGTTTTCCAGTACCTCTCTGCACCTTGGAAGACCTTTAAAAGTTCTCACAAAATACAGGCAGTCGTGGTCGAGGCAGAGTGGAAAGCTGGGGATATCCACACAAAAAAACGAAGACACAGTTGCACTAAGAAAGTTCCGTTAACAGATAAAAGTTGAGCCAGGAGCGAAAAGATGGAGATAGACGAGTTCTTCCTAACTACATGTTGGAGGAGGTCGACATAACATACGACCGACGCGGCTTGCACTAAGGGTGAACTAAACTCAACTGACTGAACCGTCAAGCCACTGTAAGGTGATGTATTTATAGATTAAAGACGGGGCGACCTCATGTGACAGGGGCGTTTCTGAAAAAAGGGGGGCCTTGGCATGTCCAGGTGTGAGAGGGGTCTCTGCATTCCACCACATGTGACAGTGTGGGTGGCCTTGTTTGTGGGAATTGTAAATCTACCTGATTTATGAGTTCCATCTTTAGACTGTTGTTTTGGCAATACTATGCTCGATCTCTGCTTTAGCTCAACTCTTAAATCTATTACAGATTTTATTTATTTATCCACTTTGTACAAATTACATTACATAGGGTGATGTAAAGACACAGATTAATCATGCGCATAATTACTTATAGATGTGTCTCTATATACAACATGGCAATCTTGTTATAAGTTATCTACACCATATGAGGTTGTTGTTTTAAATTACCATAGATGGGCCCCGGGAGTGAAAGGGTTTATCCGGGTTTAGGCGGGTAAAGCCTCTCTAACACAGGTAAGTAATTAAAATTTCTTTTAATTAATTTAAACTGTGAGGGTTAAAAAGGGCTATAACAAGATGATATTTGTTGGATATATAAAAGTGAAATAAAAATGACATTGTGTTTGATTAACAAAAAAGATGTTTAAAATAAAATGATGACATAAAAATTCACATTCTAAGAGAATATTGGTGGGCGTTGGACAGGGTTAGTAGTTAAAGAATAAGCAATTGTGAGATTTACACATGCAATCAAATACTTAGGTCCAGGTGCAAAGCGAGGATATGGACTTGAGCGTCTTCCTAGGCAATGTTTCACCTGTGATCCTGTATAGGGTAACAGTGCTTTGTCACAATTGTAGTGTTATTGGGTTGAAAAGTTGTTGAAGAATATGTAATTGTTAGAAGTGCTCATGTAAACCAAATACTCAGATCCAGGTGCAAAGCGAGGATATAGACTTGAGCTGTCTTCCTTGGCAATGTTTCACTTGCGATCCTATATAAGGGTTACAGTGTTTTGTCACAATTTTAGGATTATTGGGTTAAAAGTTGTTGAAGAAAAGTTGCTTATTAATATGATTGAGAAAGGAGTGAAATAGAGCCATGCGATAAGTAGAATTGTAGCGACAGTAGGTGATCTGACTTGACTCGAAATCAAAGGTTGAATGTGGTCCGCTAGAGCTGAAAAAAAAGTTGAAAGTTGAAAAAAGTGAACGCTTTGTGAATGCGTTGGTGATTTGCTCTGCGGATGAAATGAAATAAACTCTTGAAGCATGTTCAGACCAGAAGTTTGGATTGGTAAGTCTGGGGAACGGTGTTCTCAAAGAGAAAATTACGAAATCAAAAAAATAAATTGTCAAGCAGTGCTGTCGTTTTTCTACGTTGTTGTGACGCAATGACTGAAAAGATAGTGATGAAAAATATAGGGGATTGGTTAAAGAATATGATTGTTGAAAACGATTGTTGTAGATGCCCGATAATTGTGTTTTAAGTTCGGTTATTGAATTGTATATAATGAATTGTATATAGGTTGCTAAAATAATTCATTTTAGATTTTCTCTTCTGTTTGAGAAAACCATCGTTTCAGTTTTAATTATTTTTTTAGTCGGTTATTGAGTTGTATATAATGAATTGTATATAGGTTGCTAAAATAATTCATTTTAGATTTTCACTTCTGTTTGAGAAAACCATCGTTTCAGTTTTAATTATGTTTTTAGTTCGGTTATTGAATTGTATATAATGAATTGTATATAGGTTGCTAAAATAATTCATTTTAGATTTTCTCTTCTGTTTGAGAAAACAATCGTTTCAGTTTAAATTGTGTTTTTAGCCCGGTTATTGAGTTGTATATAATGAATTGTATATACGTTGTTGAAATAATTCATTTTAGATTTTCTCTTCTGTTTGAGAAAACCATCGTTTCAGTTTTAATTATGTTTTTAGTCCGGGTTTTGAGTTGTATATAATGAATTGTATATAGGTTGTTGAAATAATTCATTTTAGATTTTCTCTTCTGTTTGAGAAAACCATCGTTTCAGTTTTAATTATGTTTTTAGTCCGGGTTTTGAGTTGTATATAATGAATTGTATATAGGTTGTTGAAATAATTCATTTTAGATTTTCTCTTCTGTTTGAGAAAACCATCGTTTCAATTTTAATTATGTTTTTAGATCGGTTATTGAGTTATATATAATGAATTGTATATAGGTTGTTGAAATAATTCATTTTCGATTTTCTCTTCTTTTTGAGAAAACCATCGTTTCAGTTTTAATTATGTTTTTAGTCCTGTTATTGAGTTATATATAATGAATTGTATATAGGTTGCTAAAATGTATTTAGGCGCAAGTATCCCGAGCTGGGATATCGTGTCCGATATGTCAAATAAAAATATATATACAATACTAGACGAATGGCCCGGGCAACGCCCGGGGTTTACCCGAGTGCGAATATATTCTAAAAACGTTGACTTGGGTGGTCGCTATTAACAGGGTGGTCTGTATAGACAGGTGGATGTATCACACAGCTGATAACAGGGTTGTCTAGAGTGGTCGCTATAGACAGGGTGGTCTGTATAGACAGGTTTATGAGAGAGGCACAAACTTACAGGTTGTTGACGCCGCAATCCCCAGAGAGAGTGTTTTTTGTTGCATCATGCTGTGACTCACACGACGACCCAAGGTCAACAGGGGTGGAGCAGCAAGCTTAAGCCTATCACCGTCTGGCGGCGCTGCTTGCGAGTTATATCTACAATTCTGCAAATAACTCTAAGGATATTCAAGAAATTATTTTTCGAAAACCTTTCCGGGGATATACCTAATAATATCCCAGAATTTCATGGCGATTGGATGTATGGTGTTTGAATAACAGGGTTGTCTAGAGGGGGGCAGGGAGGACACGTGTTCCCTTGCAGCCAATGAGCGCGCATTCTATCCGTGAGCTTCAGACAAACAGACAGAATAAGGCAAATATATAAGTAGATATCCTGAAGTTAGAGGTTGCCTGGCCGCCATTCATATTTATATGAAAAATAGACACTTCGGCCAGTTAGAGTTTTTTACTTTTCTCAACATTTCGACAAAAATCTTTTGTTTTTGTCTTTGACGAGTTCAATATTTGTTTTTGACTCGTGCTTTAGATGTTGTACTAAATTCGAAAAATCACGTGAGAACGCCCTTGCAACCTCAGAACAATTTTTAACGCCTTGCCAAATGCTTTTTTTTATTTACTTCTCCTGACGAAAACAAAAGATTTTTGTCGAAACGTTGAGTAAAATAAAAAAACTCTAACTGGCCGAAGTGTCTATTTTTCATAGTAATATAAGATATATTGTATATGTGTAAATTAAATTTTATTGCCCTCTATCGTTAAAATTTTACACAAATAAATTTACTGGCAATGCGTTGCCAGTAAATTTATTTGTGTAAAATTTTAACTGTAGAGATTTAAAAAAGAAACGCATTGCCAGTAAATTTATTTGTGTAAAATTGTATATGTGTGTTTACGAACTTTTGGGAAATACCTTATAGAACTTCTTAAATATTATATATTATTTAGATAGTAATTCTTGTATAAATATATTTGTCTGAATTATTTTTATATAGAAAAATAGTTTTGATTCTGATTATAAAGGCCATGATAAGGAAAAAGAATAGGCAGTTCTTCAATATGGTGTTTTTCTTATCGTTATCATCAGATATTAAGACCGTATAAGGTCGGTCATCATTCGTTTATCATTTTCATGATCGTCTACCAATCCTTGAGATATACTGTAGATATATTGTTGTACTACCAATCTATTTATTCCTTTCATAAAATCTCAATCACGTTCCAATAGATCTCCTCTCACGTTAACATAGACGGCAAGGAGATGGCTGACCAGTTGGCTAAAGAAGGCTGTAAGGGCCAGCCTGAAAACGCCCAACTCACCTATTCTGAAATTTCTCCCATCCACAAACAAAAAATAACCTCTCTCTAGAAATCCACCCTAAACCACCCCTGGTACACCCCCATTCCTAACGAATCTTCTTTCCACACCCTTATTAAAGAAGTACAAACGGCGATTTCAAGATTACGAACAGGACATCTTAGAATAGTCAAATTTAATGGAAAATCAGAACATTCCCGAAATGCCCCAAATGCGATTCCCAACCATCCAGTCCTGAACGTCTATCTATTGAATTGTATCAAATCCTCCAAAAAAGACCTCTGGGAGAACCCCAGGACTATAATAGAAAAGCTGAGACAATGGAACCTAATGGAGATCGTTTAAACGACTTGAGGAATAAGCAACATCAACATTTATTCCATTTAAATAGAAAGTTTCTAGTCATGTAATTTCCCAAGGTCATATAATCTTTCTCCATTTTTACCCCTTTGTATATTTCACACTTTCATAGGTTTCTCCGTCTTGTAACCCCAAGGAGAATCCACTGTAAAACCTGTGTGTCTTAATAAAGGTTTTTGTGTGTGAAAAATGTTCCAAGGTCACATATATATTGTTACATCATGATTAATGGCGTATTTATTATATTATTTTTAATATATTTGAAATTTAAATTATATATTTATTTATTTTTATATTCTATGATATTTATTTAAAACAGATTATCATCATTTGTATTTAGGTACACTGTGACTTCACTGCTCTCTTTGATGTGAGAAAATAAATAAAGTATTCTGGAGGCTACTTAAAGTAGACTTATCTCATTATTCCCTTATATAAATTTGTAGGATGGTTGAAACACGCTCTGGTAAGATGCAAGACCCAGCACAGGAGAGAATCAAGGCTGAAGAGTCTGCCAAGCCGCAGCCTGGTGCAACAATTGGTAGAGATGCTAGTTTCGACCCAGTTGTCCTGAATCCCAACATCGACATCCCCAAGTATGATGGAACGGAAGACCCTCGCCCATGGATTGAATCTCTTGAAGAAATTGGCTTCTTGTACCATTGGGCAGACTACATTATCTCTCGTTATGCCGCCATGAACATGACGGGAAGCGCTAAAACCTGGTTGAATTTACACAAAGCTAGTTTCACGAGCTGGGAAAATATTAAAATCCGCTTCATTCAGGATTTTTCTTTGGACGCGAATAAAGAAGAACTTAGAATGAAGCTCAACAGAATGCAACACTGGAATGAACCAGCAATCAGGTTCGCGGAAGACATTCTAGTGTTGTGCAACAAGGTTGACCCCGCAATGGAAGAAGAAACAAAAATTGAACATGTTATTGGAGGACTGAAAAAAGAGTACTCATTCGCGCTCTACCTGAACCCTCCTAAAACGACCGATGACCTTCTTGTCGTGTGCAAGAAAATGGATTCTTTTGAAAAGAAGTATCGGGAACGTGTGGAGAAATCCAGAAACCTATATAACGGTCCACGCTATTCTAGACCCCAACAACAATCGAGGTACGTGCCGCCGACTGCCGCACGAAACTACCAGACCACTTCCAGGCCCCAAGCCCCTGTTTCCAATAATTACAAGAACGACTCCCCTCCTACCCCCAGACAGTATCGAAACAACTTTCCCCAGCCCTCTACCCCTAGACGTCCTTATAATCCTAACTTTGTGCCGAAACCAAACCTTCAGAGAAACACTTACAATAAAAGCCAAGAAGTGAGCAAAAATAGGACGGAAGATGGAAGACCAATCTGCTTTAAATGTAACAAGCCAGGGCACGTGGCCCGTTATTGTAGGGTCAAGTTTATAAGAATCCTAGAAGAGGATCCAGCAGATACCCAAGAGAAGGTCGAAGAAAAATGCCAAATGAATGAAATATCAGAGAAATCAGGACCTCGGCTTTATGCTGATGTATGTCATAGCACACAGACAAATATTCCTACCCGGAATAGATATTCCGTGTTGGAAGATTTAAACTAAGCGTCGCGCCTGAATCTGTCAATCAAAGCAAGTCGACCATAAAAGGAATCAAGAAGTTGGACCCTAAATACAAATTAAAAATTAATGTGGACAAGATAGGGACTTTTGAAGCTTTGGTTGATACAGGTGCTGACCTCTCAGTGGTCGACCTCAGAACGGCCCTCGATACAGGCCATGGTATAAGTAAACTCGCAAAGATTTGTGCAGGACCCGATGGAAAAAAATTGGACATGGTAGGAAGTATATTTTTAAATATAAAAATTGATGACGAAACATTATCACACAACTTTGTGATATTGAAAACGCATTTACGGACATTAATTCTTGGGAGAGATTTCCTTAAGAAAATGAACGCAAAAATAGATTGTAAGCAAGAAACTATAAAATATGATTTGACGAATAATCATGACGAAATCAATTTTGAAAGGTTGAAAATAAAGAGTGCCAAGGATTCCATTGTACCGGAATGTTCCATGAAATTGATCAAGGCATTGGTAGAAACAGAGGATGGAGAATATATTATCGAAGAGAGCAGCAAAATGTTTCAAACAAATGGACTTCGTCTAGCAAGAAGCTTGATCAATGTTATAAATAGGGAAACACACATCTGGATAACTAATCCGTATCCTCGACCGTTAAAAATAATGAAAAACCAAACATTGGCTTTTGGAAGTAGTCCAGCGAAAATAAATGTGAGTCGAGAAAGAGAGGTAGAAAAGAACGAAGAACCTAGATTCCAAATAAACGAAAATCTTTCACCAAAGGAACAGAAGGAGTTAAAACAAGTTTTAGAAAGGTATGGAGATATTTTTTCATCGAGATTAGGGAGAACCAATTTGGCAAAACATCGGATAGACACAGAAGACGCGAAGCCAATTAAACACAAGCCTTACCGGGTAAGTGCTAAAGAACGAGATATTATAAAAGAGCAAATTGACGAGATGCTTACAGAAGGCATAATTAGGCCATCTTCTAGCCCCTGGTCTTTTCCAGTAATATTGGTCAAGAAGCGAGATGGTAAATACAGATTTTGTGTGGACTACAGAAAACTGAATAATGTCACAGTAAAAGATGTCTATCCGATCCCTAGAATAGACGAAGTTATGGATACTCTCCAAGGATCTACACACTTCTCAGCAATAGACCTCAGATCTGGATATTGGCAAGTTGAAGTCGAAGAAAGAGACAAAGAGAAAACAGCTTTCACTACAGCGCATGGATTATATGAATTCAACGTGATGCCTTTTGGACTTTGTAACGCGCCTGCTACCTTTGAGAGAAATATGGAGGATATGCTTGGAAATCTGAGATGGCAAATTTGTTTGTGTTATCTGGATGATGTTATCATATATAGCCTGGATTTTCCAACGCACCTCAAAAGACTTGAAGCTGTTTTTAGATGTTTTCGTGAATCTAATTTAAGGTTAAACGACAAAAAATGCCGATTTGCTTTTGAAGAATTGGAGATTCTCGGCTATATAACGAGCAAACATGGTATAAAACCCGCGGAACATAACATCAAAGCTGTCAGAAATTTTCCTCGGCCCAAAAAGGTCAAAGAAGTACAATCCTTTTTGGGAATGTGTTCATATTATAGAAAATTTATCAAAGACTTTTCAAAAATTGCCGACCCTTTGACCAACCTTATAAAAAAAAGTGTATCATTTACCTGGACAGAAAGACAAGAGGAAGCGTTTCAAACCCTAAAAACAGCACTATTAAGTCCACCAATTTTAGGTCACTTCAATCCAAATGCACCTACTTATGTTCATACTGATGCGTCCAACATCGGCATAGGTGCAACACTTGTCCAAGACATCGGTGGTGAAGAGAAGGTGATCTCATATTTGAGTCGTACCCTAAGTAAAGCGGAGCAAAATTATTCAACCACTGAAAAAGAATGTCTTGCCGTTGTCTGGTCAATGTCAAAATTACGACCCTACCTTTATGGAAGACACTTTAAAATAGTAACAGACCATCACGCCTTATGCTGGCTCAAAAACTTGAAGGATCCAACAGGTCGATTGGCAAGATGGGCATTGAAAATTCAAGAATATGACTTCGATATAATACATAAATCGGGAAAGAAGCATCTGGACGCCGATGGCTTATCTAGGGGGCCCTTACCAGAAACTGATTGGGATGAGGATTTTGAAAGGCTATTTTTAAATCAAATAACAGACGAAGAGGATAAATTTATCGAAAGTGTTAAGAAAAACCTTAATGGAAGCAGGCGATCAATTGCGCAAAACTTTAAAGAAGAAGATGGATGCCTCTTTAAGAAAAACCCGAACCCCGAAGGCAGGGCGTGGTTGCTTGTGGTTCCAGAGAATAAAAAGAGAGAAATTATGAAAGAATATCACAATCATATGTCGAATGGCCATCTGGGCGTCGCCAGAACCATGTACCGAATAAAGAGTAAATACTTTTGGCCATCCATGCTAAAGGATGTCTCAGAATTCGTTAAGACGTGTCACCTTTGCCAAAGTAGGAAAGGCTCAAACCAATTACCTTCTGGACTACTACAGCCCATCCCCCCAGCCAACTTTCCTTTCGAAAGAATTGGAATTGACTTTGTTGGTCCACTACCATCTACGAAAAACAGGAAAAAATGGATAATCGTGCTGACGGACTACTACACTAGATATGCAGAAACAAGAGCAGTCTCGGAAGCAACAGTGAAAGAAGTTTCTAAATTTCTAGTAGAGGATATTTTTCTTCGGCACGGAGCCCCACAATATCTTATTAGTGATAGAGGCTCTCAATTTACCAGTAATTTAATGAAAGAGGTGATGAAAACGTGCAAGATTAAACATTGCTTCACAACGAGCTATCATCCCCAGACTAATGGATTGACAGAGCGGTTAAATAGAACATTGATCAATATGCTCAGTATGTATGTGAACACTGATCAGAAAAATTGGGACGAGATACTCCCATTCATCACTCACGCTTACAATACTACAATTCAGGAAACCACAGGATATTCTCCCTTTTTCCTGATGTTTGGAAGAGAACCCACGTCTCTTTTGGACGACAGGAATATCTCGGTGGACATTGACAAAGATGATTATGATGAATACATAAAACATCACTTAGACAAAATAAACAGAACAAGAAAATTAGTTATTGACAACACAATAAAGACTCAAGAAAGAATGAAAAAGAACTATGACAAGAAACACATGGAAAGAAGCTACGAACCAGGAGAATTAGTAGCAGTTTGGACACCAATTAGGAAAATAGGAAAGTGTGAGAAACTACTGAGAAAATATTTTGGCCCATATAGAATATTAAAGAAGCTGTCTAACGTAAATTACTTAATTGAGCCAAAAGATAATCCTGGCCAAGACCCAATGATTGTCCATGTCTCAAGACTCAAACCCTATTTTGAGAGAATTGATGAGGTAACTCACGAGGACGTGACGACCTCTGGAGAGGGGGAAGTGTTACATCATGATTAATGGCGTATTTATTATATTATTTTTAATATATTTGAAATTTAAATTATATATTTATTTATTTTTATATTCTATGATATTTATTTAAAACAGATTATCATCATTTGTATTTAGGTACACTGTGACTTCACTGCTCTCTTTGATGTGAGAAAATAAATAAAGTATTCTGGAGGCTACTTAAAGTAGACTTATCTCATTATTCCCTTATATAAATTTGTAGGATGGTTGAAACACGCTCTGGTAAGATGCAAGACCCAGCACAGGAGAGAATCAAGGCTGAAGAGTCTGCCAAGCCGCAGCCTGGTGCAACAATATATATAGTGATACACTGATTTTATTGATCAATAAACACACCACACATATTCATAATATTTTATTATTACTTTTAAAATTAGGGCAATTTTTTCTAAATATTTTTTTCTCACCACGAAATATATATTTTTTAAAACTATTATTTTAATTATTTATTATTTTCTATTGTTTTTTTTTTCACATGTTAAGCGTATTTACGCAAGTTTGGTCTTAAATACCTATTTCTTGGTTTCTCAAGAAGCCTCTGGGACCAAAAATCTTTTTGGTCGCAGTGATATAGCCTGCTCCACGCTGACGAGCGCAAACAGCGCGAAACGCGTTCGTGGATGGCTTTTCTTGATTTATCAAGAAATTGGGTTGGCCAAATATCAGGGAACAGGCTAAATCAATGATTAGTTGATTTCTGTTCCATCAGATGGCGCTCTGCCTTCTGTAAAGTACATGTGCTCCTGGTCGGGATATGCCTTTTTTTATTATTTTAATATACGTGGTATAGGCCATGATAATTTTGGTGATTAATGTTGGTGACTGAATTTTCACGCAAATAGTTTCATATTTCTAATATCAGAAATTTATAGAAGTGCATTCATACAGTTTCCCTGTTTTATAATCTATGTTTTAAAGAATAATATTTGAAGCTATAGTAAATTAAAAGGATTATTTAGAAGACATAAATATAGCTAAATGGATTGTTCACAATTGTAAAATTGTATATTTGTAACTCTTTTATATAAAATCAAAATAATAAATACCATTATCTTAGAATTCTTTTTTTAAATTAAACACACATTTGTTAAAATTAATAGGGTAACACCCTCGATTCCCGACAGTCATGAACCGGGATTGAATTCTGCGTTAACATTTTGTTTAATATGTGAATTCACATATTATTCATTTTTGTAAATATCATAAACTAAGTTGCTCTTTTTGAGCGTTACCTAATAAAGTGATTTTGCAATTTTCTGAGAGAATAGAATTTAATACTTTGATTTCATATAAAAGTTACAAATAAATTTTGCAATTGTGAACAATCCATTTAGCGTTATTTATGTCTTCTAAATATTCCTTTTAATTTACTAGCTTCAAATAGTATTCTTTAAAACATATATTATAAAAACAGGGAAACTGTAAACATACAAATTCTACAAATTTCTGATATTAGAATTTTGAAACGATTTACGCGAAAATTCAGCCACGAACACAAACACACATTTTAGCTTGTATCGTTTACAATACAATAAACATTGTATATACACATTAATGAGAAAACAATAAAAATATAAAAAGGTCATGTGCTGATATTAAAAATAAAGAAGGCATATCCTGACCAAAAGCACATGTGCTTTTTTAGATGGCAGAGCGCCATCTAGTGGAACGGAAATCAACTAAACGTTGATTTAACCTGTTCCCTGATATTTGGCCAACCCATCTTGATTTAGCAAGAAAATGGGTTGGCCAAATATCAGGGAACAGGTTAAATCAATGTTTAGTTGATTTCTGTTCCACTAGAACAGCACGTGTGCTTCAGGTCAGGATATGTCTTCTTTATTTTTAATACACATTAATGTAGAAGTTTAGATTATTTTATGGTAGTATATAGAAAGGCATGATCCCCTAAAGTTGTAATAAAATGGACAAATGGGGAAATATATTGTTTCAGTTTTTATTTACAGAAGTTCTGATAAAGGGGACAATATATAGAGAGAGATAAACATTAACTCAAGTTCTTGGAGCGTATGAAATATGTCGACAAAACTACGCAGGTTATCCTTCAGAATTAAGTCTGTTTGAAGTTTATATGTTAATTTTGTAATTATTCTTATTTTTTTTAATTCATAGAAGCATTTTTCTGGCAGACATATTCAATTTTTTTATCATCATTATTATTTTTTTTTTTTAGTTAGTTAGTTATCAAATCATTTGCAATTGTAGTTTCTTTTTTGTTTTGTTGTGTTCCTCTTTAAGCAATAAAATATATATAGAATTAAGGTGTAATATTCAATTCAAGCATATGGAACTAACATCGATTCATTTTTAAAACAAAGCAAAATCATAAGCTTATACAACTTTCACTTTTTCATACAAAGTTGTTTTAATGTCCGTCCATACAGAGTTCAAAATAACAACTGACTCACCCGTGCAGCCGAGGTCACGCTCCGCTGCGTCACGTGGGGAAACATAGGTAGATGTTTTCTTACATCTTCTCAGCACATCCCCCTTTTTAAGACTTGAAATATATATATACATTACAAACTTTAAATGCATAATATAATTAATAATGAAGGCGATCCACAGGTTTAACAATTCGTCCACTCCGGGTTCTTATCTGGCCGTCTTCTGAGTCGTTAGAGGGATAATCCACAACTGGGGTCTTTTCATTTTCAACCAGTTCCTCCCCCGAAAAGGTCGGCGTCGATGGGTCGGCTGGATATTGCACTGTAACTCCTTTTCGTAGATGGAACCTGTTTCGACGTAAAGTCCCAACTGGAGTATCAACCATATACGACCTTGGTGTCGATGCTTTCTTCTTTACAATCCCCCAGGTTCGCATATCTGTAATCCAAACCGTGTCACCTTCGGATAGCTCCTCCATGTCCGTAGCTCCGCAGCGTCGATCATATCTGGATTTCATATCCTTTCTCCTTCTCCCCTCCTTTCTTTTCAGGGTCTGAGAGTCCACCAACTTTGGATTAAGATTCTCTGGTGCAATTGGCAAGGTCGTTCGGAGTTTACGTCCCATGAGAAGCTCAGCAGGGCTGTAACCGTTCTCCAAAGGGGTCGATCGATACTCCAGGAGTCCAAGCGATGGGTCTTGATTTTTCTTGAGGATCAACTTAGCAATTTTCACACCTGCTTCTGCCATCCCATTGCTCTGCGGGAATCGAGGACTTGAAGTGACATGTGTGAATCCGTACTGCCTTGCGAAATTAGCAAATTCACGAGCAGCTCCAAATTGCGTCCCATTATCGCTTACAACAGTTTCTGGTATTCCATGTCGGGCAAATATGGATTTACAACTACGCACCACCACGCTGGCTGTGAGCCGATCCAGCTGAATCATTTCAGGAAAGCGAGAATAATAGTCAATGACGACTAGATACCACTTATTCTCGAACTTGAACAAATCCATTCCAATCTTCTGCCACGGTCGTGAAGGAAAGTTCGTTGGTATCAAAGGTTCATGTTTTGAGACGGCTTCCTGGATACAGACACTGCACTTTCTGACCGTTTCCGCGATCTCTTCCGAAATTCCAGGCCACCATACCGTCTCACGTGCGCGAAGTCTTGTTTTTGTAATCCCGAAGTGCCCAGCGTGCAACTTATCTAGGATCTCCAGTTTCATACTTGCTGGAATAACAAGACGACAGCCACGCATCAGTAGTCCATTTTGAACGCCGAGTTCATCCTTGACATGCCAATAAGAGAGCAGAGCCTGTGACATCTTCTTCTTATCTGGCCAGCCTTGCTCAAGGTAGTTGACTACTGCTTTCAGGGTCGTATCTTCCTGTTGAGCTTCAAAAATCTTCGTCAACATCTCGTCTTTGATCGGGTTAATTCTCGTCGCAACCACTTCAATTCGCCTCGCCAGGTTCAAGAGCTCACATGCCCGGCGACTCAGAAGAGGTTCACTCAAACGACGAATGACATAAATCTTCTCCTTGATTTCATAATTGCCATTTCGCAGCGTTGATATAAACATACCCACAGTCTGAAGTTCGGAGAATTCAGCAGCTCTAATGTTGATATCACTTTCCACTAGTCGTTGCTGTCCCATTATCTTCTTGAAGAGACACAGAGGAACACATGTAACATCCGCCTGGGAGTCGAGCTTGAACTTCACCTTTTTCCCGTTCACTTGGATTTCTGCTGTCCATCGCCTCCTGCACTCGCCTTCATCATCATCGAGATTAGATGAATCCTCCACAGCTGAGACCTCCAGGAGAAAACCAATTTCTTCATCAAGTTCAGAAACAGCTTTGACTTCCGCAGTCTTCGCCTGCTTATCTGGACAGCAATTTGCAAAATGGCCTGTTTTTGAACACAGGTTACATTTCTGTCCTTCAGCACGGCAAGCCTGTCCTTCCCTGTGGGTGAAACCTCCGCACTTTGGACATCGTGATCTTGTTTTGGCTGACTTCTCCTTCTTCCTCGAAGGCTGCTGTTGTTGTTTCGGTGAAAAATTCTTCGAGTTGAACTTCACCTGATTGACCTTTTGGCCTGTTGAGGGACGCTGCAGGTCGACTTGCTGCTGTCGAACGGCTTCCTGCTGTCGAACCATTTTCACCGCCTTTTCCAAAGTCAGTTCGCTGTCCAACTGCATTCTTTCAGATAAAGCTTTGTCCCTCACTCCAACCACAATTCGGTCACGGACCAACTGCTCATGAAGACCCTCAAATTCGCAACTATCAGCCAATTTGTACAATGAAGTGATGAATTCGTCCACTGGCTCCCGATCCTCTTGGATTCTTGAATTAAATTTCGCACGTTCGTAGATAATATTCTTTCTGACACAGAAGTGGCTGTCGAACGCCTTGAGGACGGAATCAATTTTCGTTGCCTCTTCCTCCTTTTCGAACTTGAAGGTCCTGAATATATCATCCGCGCGGTCGCCCATCAAGTACATGGACAAATCGATCTTGTCCGCCTCCTCTTTCTTCTTCATTCCACTGACCACGAGGTATCGTTCGAATATCTTCCTCCATTTGGGCCATTCGTTGGGAGTCGAGAAGTCGAAAGTTTCTGGAGGTTGAATCTGAGCCATGTTGAATTATCTTCCAAGGTACACAAAAATCGATATTTTGCAATATACGGGTTCGTATTTTATCCAGCTATCGCTGCCACCATGTTTTAATGTCCATCGATACAGAGAGCAAAATAACAACTGACTCACCCGTGCAGCCGAGGTCACGCTCCGCTGCGTCACGTGGGGAAACATAGGTAGATGTTTTCTTACATCTTCTCAGCACAAAAGTTTTTTTGGTTGGTTTTTAAAACAGCGGTAGAATTCCAAGATATTAGGTAGGGCTAAGGTAGATTCACTTCTTGGAAAATGTATACAAAGATTCCAAGTAGTGAGTTTCTTGAATAATGACTATTTGGTATTGGAAATCTGGGCTGATGATGAAGAGTTTATCGTTTGGATTTAATTCTTCCACTGTAAACAAATCGAGTTCTCTTTCTAAATTTCTGCTTATTTCTGTCAGTACTAAGCCATGGACATTTTCAATGGTTGTTGGAGTGCATTCATATTTGATTCTTGGTGCAAATGAGATCAAAAGTCTTGGCATGGTTGCAAATCTTCTGAGATTCCTTTTGCAACAATCGCTAAATTATTGTTCTGTCCGTAGATTCTTTTTGTAAAAAACTGAGTTCTTTTATTTCCCAGAAAATCTGGTAATGTTTGTCTTTTGATTACTTTTACTGAAGATTTAAAAATTTAACAACACCACAATAGATCAATATATATATATTTTTAATTTACTGCTAATTTCAAAAAAACATTTGTTACATAATTTTTTTAAATAAAATTATTAACTATTTTTATTTAT
>CP092880.1:54389095-54459977 GCA_030710605.1 Cordylochernes scorpioides
AGAGTTGAATATTGGACATTCGACCACACCTGACTGAAAGCACGAGTCTCGTGGCGCACGCGCCGATTTAAAAATAGAACAAAACAACTTCCTTGTAAGGTTCGCATTTCTAATTTTAAAATGGCCATTTTCGAAGAGCAGAGAATCTGCATTAAGTTTTGTTTTAAATTGAAAAAAAAAGTGCTACTGAGACGTATGAATTAATAAAGAAGCTTTTGGCGATGCAGCTTTATCTCGTTCAAGAACTTTTAAATGGTTTTCACGCTTCCAAAAAGGTCGGGAAAAGGTAAACGATGATCAGCATACTGGGCGTCCAAGATCATTTCGTTGCGAGGAAAACAAGCTCAAAATAAAGGAGTTAATTAAATCTAACAGAAGAATTTCTATTAAAGACTTATCTTCAGAGACTGGACTATCTGTTTATTTGGGGATAATGAGGTGCAGTGCGCCTTAAAAGACCAGAAAGATGGCAAAACAATGACTGGATACTTCACGTCGGTAATGCGCGGCCGCACACAGCCCATGTTGTTTTGCAGTTCTTGGCCAAGCATTCAACCATACAGATCCCTCATCTACCCTATTTCCCCGACTTAGCCCCCAATGACTTTTTCCTCTATCCTAAATTGAAAATGAACTTGAAAGGAAGGAAATTTGACAAAGTTGATATGGATACAAGCTGAATCGAAGGCAACCTTGAGGAACCTCTCAAAAATTGATTTTATCTCCTGCTTCGACAATTTGAAAAAAAGATGGAACGGGTGTATTGAGGCAGGAGGGGCATATTTTGAAAAATATTAAATTAGTTTTTTTATTTGTTTTATTTTTTCAAAGATACAGAGCAGTCCTGGAAATTAATGAACGCACCTTGTAAGATTGCGATTAGATTTGCATTACTCTAAAGTCTCAAGAAAAGTGGTTCAAAACACTATTTTACAACTAAAACGGTTTGAATGTATAGTACACTGGCCACAAACAAAATTACATCACCTAGAAATACTTATGAAAAAGGCATCTCCTTATCGTGCAACTGAAAGTTTCTGATGGCTTACGCCATCTATCGGAATAAATATCAACTATTCTCGTTGATTTCTAATTATTCCAGAATTGGCCAATTACCCATTCTTTTGCTTGATTAATCAAGAATGGTTAATTGGCCAATTCTGGAATAATTAGAAATCAACGAGAATAGTTTATATTTATTCCGATAGATGGCACAAGCCATCAGCAACTTTCAGTTGCACGATAAGGAGATGCCTTTTTCATAATTTATTAACCTTATTCCAGTACAATATCACATGTGTATATTTTTACAGAAATACTTATGTAAATTTTCTGAAAATTAATGAGCTATATAATGATAATGTGAAAAATAATTGCTTGAAATTTTTTTAAAGGGATGTAAATTTGTTGAGATACAGAACTTTTATCAATATTTGGGCGTGCCCTACTATGGCACGTATACAAGCAGCTACATGGTGAGGCATACTGTCATACAATATTTTAAATGTCTTATTTTGTGATGCTACACCAAGTTAGGTAAAACTAAGCTATTGAATATTACTTGGCAGTGGAGACTGACAAAAATTCCTTTCCATCATGTTCCTTCCATGCTTGGGGAAATATCTGGGGAACATGCAGGACAGGTAAGGATGTCAACATTTTGAAGGTAGGCTCGTATGATGTTGGCTGTATGTGGTCGAGAATCACCTTGTTGGGAAATGGCATTATTAGTCTGCTCAAGAAATGGTATTCCAAGAGGTTGCATCTGCAATGTATAGCTCAGAAGTCATTGTGCCTTTAATAAAAGCTAAAAAGGTTCTACCTTCATAGCTGATGCAACCCCACACCATGAAACCAGGGATTCTTGCTGTATGCCTTTCCACATTACAGTCCTAATGGGATTGTTCTTGGGCCTACGTCTAAAATGTATCCTGTCATCATGAACCTCCAAACTGAAATCAGATTCATCAGAAAAATGACAGAATTCCATTCTTGAGTATAAAGATGTCTCTCTTCAAACCATTTGATCTTGTAGCTTCTATGTCTGGCAGGATGTGGAATTCTTAATAAAGGTCGGTGACTACGGAGTTCTGCTTCGATAAGACAGTTATTAATGTTGTTCAGAGATGGTACAGATTCATTTTGAACTTGTAGAGCTGCTTGAATCATTGGAACAGTTGTTATCCTGTCCTGGGACTGTCTAAACTAATGGAGGATTTGGGCTCCTGAGATCCGGATGTCCCTTCAGTGACGGCCTCGTCTGGTGTACATATTTCCTACACTGTTTTAAACTTTGTAAACTCTCTTTTGACCGTTGACTAGATAAAACTGTTTTTTTAATTGTCAGTTGTTTTCCTGTCTGCCACAACCATCCTTCAAATCCTCCTATCCTCTCTCTTCTATTACTCTAGGGAGATCTGAGCCAAGTTTTCTTGAACCTTTTCTTTCACTGAGACCAGAACCTTACAACAATTATTTGATTCAGATATAAGAAAATTTCGATATACTTTATAAAAATATCAAAAACCCTTACGCAATAAGAAACGCCCTTCCGGCCTAAATACCTTTTTCATGGTTTTTCGGGATGCCCTAAAGACCAGCCATTTTGGTCGTTGAGGTACAGCTTGTACCACGCTGACGAAGGCCAACAGACCAAAACGCGTACGTGGTTAGCTTTTCTTGATTAATCAAGATTTATATTTACTCCGATAGATGGCGCAAGCCATCAACAACTTTCAGTTGCACGATCAGGGAATGCCTTTTTTTCTTAACTTAAACAATAAGTTTATTGATTACAAAAAACTATTGCGTAAGGTATTTTTGATATTTTTTATAATACTCTGATTGAAGCCTACTTCCATAGCAATATCTCTAGACAAAATTCTACTTTCTCTAAGGGCTATGATTCTGCTTCTTGTAAAATCATAAATTTACTTGTATGACGTCTTTTTTCTGTCTTGGTATTTGATATAGACTTAGCAAAAATACGATGTTCCCTTTTAAGGATTTCTAGTTGTTTTTGTACTCACGTATGTTGTAGTTACGAGGACATCCCTTTAGATAAAAATAAATATATATTTATTTTAGGAACGACTTGTTCCATTACAATTGTTAAAACAAGCTAGCGATAAAACATAACAGGAAGGTTGAAGGTAGAAGTTGGAAGTGTCGTAACAGTAGTGACGTGGCATCGATGATGATTAAAGTCAAAGTTTGCGTAACAGTATTCCACTGAAGGATGGTTGTAGCAGACAGAACAACAACTGTTCCAATGATTCAAGCAGCTCTACAAATTCAGAATGAATCTGTACCATCCATGAACACCATTAATAACTGTCTTATTGAAGAACTCCGTAGTCGCAACCTTTTTAAAGAATTCCACATTCTGCCAGACACAGAAGCGACAGGCTCAGATGATTTGAAGAGAGACATCTTTGGGCTAAATAATGGCATTATGTCATTTTTCTGATTAATTCAGATTCAGTTTGGGGGTTCAAGATGATAATAAAAAACAATAACTTTAATTAAAACTCGAAACTATCATAGACACGTATGATTCTTTTTAAAAATAAACAATTACTACTGTCCTTACTGCAATGGAAATATTAATGGGAGGGCCTGGTTCATCAGTGGTGAACCCTTTCATTAATTTCTCCATTGCAGTAAGGGCAGTAGAAATTGTTTATTTTTAAAAAGAATCATACGCGTCTATAATAGTTTCGAATTTTGATAACAGATGGCGCGGTAATACATCATAATATAACTTGAATTAATGATACACTAGGAGAGGCTATTTAGTTTTACACCTTTTCTTGAATAAACAAGGTTATTTTTATACACTTATATTCTATAAAACAATAAAATGCGGCTTTTGATTATAGAACGACATTTGAAAATTATCCCGCATGTGTTTCTTTTGAACGAAAAATCGATATTTATTTTAAAGGAGAAATAACGATTATATAATAATACGATAAATAATAATTTCCGTTTATCATTACTCTTCACAATTCATCCTTTCATACTTCATCCCTAAGGTTAGAACTAATTGTTATTTCTTCTTAAAGTAAATTTCCATTTTTCGTTCAAAAGAAACACATTCGGGATAATATTCAAATGTCGTTCTACACTTATATTCTAGTTACGGTTTCAGAATATTGATCATTTACATGTTTATATGTTCTTATTAGCTATGCAAATTTTCTGGAAATTTACTAAAGTGTTTATAGGTGATGCAATTTTTTTGGTCAGTGTAAATGATATACAAAAGCATTGGGCCACTTCAATTGTTTTTGAATTTAAAGAGTTTTTTTTTTAATGATTTATAATTAGATGTGTGTATATACAAGAGAGTTATAGATATTGAATTGACTATTGATTCACTAACAATAAACAAAATTTTAATTATTAAAATAAAAACATTAAGCCTCCAGGGAAAAGTTTCTTTTTAATGGAAGCTTAATGTTCTTTTTTTAATATTGATTCAGGAGATTATCGAGAATTTTAATTATATTGAATAATTTCTTCTATCTGCTTGTGTTGTTGCTTATTTGTTCAATGTATATGTTTATTTAATTCGCTTTTTCTTAATTGTGTATTTTCTATATATATGTAGGATTGTTGTTGCGTGATGTGTTGGTGTGGCTTGTGGAAAGGCTGCTGATAAAATTATAATTAAAATTATTTTTTTTAAAGCCAGAAATATAAAAATTGAAAAGAAACAACGGTTGAAGTAACGGCCGTTGGAGCAAGCCTAGATGTTTACCGCTGAGTGGCCAGAGTCTCTGATGACGTCCCGCGCGCATGCGTAGTCAGGTTGACGCTCGCGGTTGCCGATGCCGTCCACTGCCCCCTGTGTGTAGTGGAGCTTTGTCAAAGTGTAGTCGCCACATATATATATATATATAAATGAATGTATGTGTGTGTGTGCCTGTCCTTTATGCCTGACCAAACCACTCATTGGAACGCCATGAAACTTTGGGAAGTTATTTAGTATAGTACTGGGAAGGTTTCTGAAAAATAATTTCTTGAATATCTTGAATATCCTTAGATTTATTTGCAGATTTGTATATTTAACTCGCAATTAGCGCCACCATTGCGACGGAGATAGGCTTAGGCAGGAAGTCTGCTCCCCCGCCTGATGATCTTGGGTCTTTCAGGGCTAATATATTAAGTAAAACTAATTCAAATATTAGTGCTTTATAATGGCTATCTCCTTGAGGTTACCGATTTAAAAGTTTATTTTCTAATTTTAGATTGTATAAGAAACATATTTTATTTTAAGTATTGTACTTTATTTTAAAAAGTTTATACAAGGTATGTCCCATAAGTTCCCGGACTGGGTCCATAAAAAAATAAATAAATAAAATGTAAATAAATTTGACTGTTTATTATAGAAAAAATATCTGGCAACACGGTGGTACCAATATCGAGGCGGTACGTGCGCGTGCGCCAAAGTTATTCTAATTTATTTAAAGGTTACACCTTGCGCTGCGGCGATTTTACGATGGAACAAAAATTGAAGCAGAGGATTTGCATAGAAATTTGTGTGAAACATCAAATATCAGCAACCGAAACTTTTAAAATGCCTAATAAAGCATTCCCCAATGACCCCCCAAAAAGAACAACTGTTTTTGAATGACATTCTAGATTTAAAACTGGCAGAATTTCTATTGAAGATGATCCTCGGCAAGAACGCCCAAAATGTGCAAAAAATCACCGATTTGATAAAAGAAAATCCTCGAACCACTTTGCTGGAGCTAGAGCAAGACACAGGCATCTCTAAAACAACGATTGGAAGGATCGCAACCAAAGATTTGAAGCTCAAAAAGACTCCTGCAAAATTCATCCCAAGATTCCTCACTAATGAGCAAAAACTGTGTCGGCTTGCAACCTGTGAGAACATGTTGGAAATGACAAGAACGGATCCGGAATGGAAAGACAAGATAATCACAGGCGACGAGACATGGGTCTATGACTATGACCCTGAAACCAAGCGTCAATCTGCCGAGTGGAGAGGTCAGGGTGAGCCTAGACCCAAAAAATCCAGGATATTGAAATCCAGAAACAAGGTGTTATTGGTCGCTTTTTTTGGATAACAAGGGCATTGTTCATCACGAGTATCTTCCTGCAGGCCAAACGGTTATTAAGAAAATGTATTTGGACATTCTTCGCCATCTAAGGGAAGCGATTCGAAAAAAATGCCAGAAAAATGGCCTAATGGTGACTGGATCCTACACCATAACAATGCCCGCCCTCACACAGCGCACTTGGTGACGAGTTTTTTTGGCTAAAAACGGGACAGAAATCCTACCTCAACCACCCTATTCCCCAGACATCGCACCAAATTACTTTTTCTTGTTCCCCAAACTTAAAGCAGTTCTAAAAGGAAGACATTTTGACACCAGGGATGACATAATAGAAAAATCGCTGTTGGCATTGAAGAGCATTCCAAAAGAGCTCTATAAAAACTGTTTCGACAATTTGGGGAAACGATGGCGCTGGTGCGTTGAAGCAAGGGGGGATTACTTTAAAAAGTTTTAATATTTTTTTTAAAAAATATCTTACCTTTTTTTTATGGACCCAGTCCGGGAACTTATGGGACACACCTTGTATAATTGTGCAAGACGATATATACGATATATAAAAATCAAAAGAAATAATGAGTATCGTTTAAATATAAAATTCGAATAAATATAAATGCGATACTAAAAATTAAATAACTTATATAGAAGCTTTTACATAGTTTCGTCCTGTAAGCATACCAACCGGGAAAAAATGTTCACTAGATAAAACGATGATTTTGTAATGTAGAAAATTAGGAAAGACAAAATTCAGGATGACACGGCAATTTATTTGAGACAAGAATAATGATAGAATTCCAAGGCAAAGATACTATTCCTTTAACTTCCAATTACCGAGGGAACCAATTAATATTGATTTTATTCAACTTATCGAGTATTTTTCAAGGGACCGGGTAAAAATGTTCACTAGATAAAACGATGATTTTGTAATGTAGAAAATTAGGAAAGACAAAATTCAGGATGACACGGCACACAGGGACCGGGAAAAAATGTTCACTTTATCGAGAGATTCAAATTTACGAGTTTCAAATTATCAAAATATATCTTTTTTTAATAAGTTTATATAGAAGGGTTTTAACAAATGTTCGTTAGACAAACCTTTACTCGGGTAAAACCCGGGCGAAGCCGGGTACATCCGCTAGTTTTTTTATAATTCTGTTACCTACTACAATATGAATTATTTTGAAAATAGAGCAATCCATATTTAATTCATTAGATAATAAAAAGGCATATATTGGATTTAATAAAATATTTGTTTTGCCAATATTTCGGCTGGCTGAATGCCAACCTTTATCAAGGCATTACATTGTATACAAAAATGTAATGCCTCGATAAAGGTTGGCGTTAAGCCAACCGAAATATTGGCAAAACAAATCTTGCCAATATATGCCTTTTTATTATCTAATGAATTATTGTAAATAGTTTCACGCGCAATTATCTAGATCAAATATAGCGTGTCTTATTTGCAACTGGTAATATTGAATTGATTTATTTGTATATAAGAATAAAAAATAAATGATAAAATTGAATTTAGAGAGATTTGAATTTTGAATATATACAAAGATTCGAATAAAAAATATATATTACAACATACTCTCCAACATGGAGAGATGATCAGGAACATGTAAGTTGATGATATTTCTATAAATCATAGATTTACAAAACACAGATTAGTAATGCTTTGATTGGTATTCCATGTTTTTTATATTACCCGCCAAAAGACGATTGACGAAGAGTGTCTTATAAGAATTTTATTCGCAGCTTTCGGAGACCTCCTTCTACAGGCTTTACTATGACAAAAGGAAAGAAATATGAGATGAGTAATATAATTTTTATAATAATATAATATAATATATTGTCTTGAGACAAGATCTGGTCTAGACTTGAAGTCCAGACGTGGGACAAGGGGAAAAAAGAAAATATCTCTATCTAAATTATTGTTATATTATAGATTATTGTTTCTTGAATAAAGACTAAAGAGGTTCTAATTTCATAGCTGATGTCACCCCACACCATAAAGCCAGGGGTTCTTCCTGTATACCTATCCACAATACAGTCCTGATGAGATCGTTCATGGAGCCTACGTCTAACATGTATCCTGCCGTCATGAACCCCCAAAGCTTGCTAATAAAGTTCTTATAAGACACTCTGATTGACACTTTCATTATTCGTCGTTATATTTTGGTATTTTAATTCGAAGAGTTCAATTTAGTCGATCATTTTTATTTCCCGCCAAAATTTAACTTTTAGGATTCATTTGATTAAGACTTAAATGACTTTGATTCTTTTGGTGTTCAAGATCCTATTTTTATGGATAATAATATGGAGATTTGAACCTACATGTGGAAATTTGTTTAAAGATTGAATGCTTGTATTGATATAGAAGACAAATACTTTATAGTTATCTATATAGGTAAACATGTTGATAAAGACAGAAACTAAAAATTAGTCAAAGTTAAAATACAGATTTTATTGTGTCAGATTTACAGAAAATGATGCAAATAAAGGTGAAAATAGAATTCTGGTATGTATATTTAATTAAACTAGTGTACAAAAGATGTCACCAACTACCAAGGTTGTATTTCAGTTATTTTTGGTTTATTTACAATCGAGGTGGAATTCCAAGATATTAAATGGGGCAAAATAGATTTATTTTTTTAGAATATCGTCACAGTAATGAAGGTGACGTAGAATAAAATAATAATTTATTAGATGACTTTAAATAGTTAAATAGTTTGAGGGATAAATAGAAATAAACTATGTTAAATGGATAAAAATAATTATAAATTAAGGAAGTAATGCCAAAGACCCAAACGGCTGGCGATCGGCTACACCCCTAAGATGGCGTATAATGTTTACAAACTTCCCGCTTAGCGCGCCCGCCATCTATCGGAATTTAGGTCATAACATTCGCCAAGCTGCTGATGTATTATTTACAGTTACACGCTTTTCTTTATGATAATATTTTACAGGCAAGTCGTGTTGAGATTAAGAATTCCTTGGAGAGTGGCCAACTGAGAATTTTGGTATTGAAAAGCTGCGTAGATGAGGAAAAGTGATCCACTGTTGATCTTCATTCTGGCTGTTGAGGAAAAACATAATTCTCTTTTAAAATATTATGTATAGAGTATAGAGAGAGTGAGAGTCTGCCTGTATGAAGCCAGGGCCAGTTAAGATTATTGTGAAAGTGTATCCATAACGAATGAAGACATTAAGGCGCGAGTGTTTCTTTACGCAAATAAATCAAACTTCTACTGTCCTTACTTCACACAGATTTGAAACATATTGGGAGAGCTTGGCTCATTACATTAAGGACAGTAGACGTTTGATTTATTTGGGAAAAGAAACATTCGCGCCTTAATGTCTTGTTGTTGTTGTTGCTTATTCCTCAAGTCGTTTCAACGATCTCCATTAGGTTCTATTGTCTCAGCTTTTCTATTATAGTCCTGGGGTTTTCCCAGAGGTCTTTTTGGAGGATTTGATACAATCCAATAGATGTTCAGGACTGGCTTATTGGGAATCGCATTTGGGGCATTTCGGGAATGTTTTGATTTCTACATTAAATTTGAGCATTCAAGATGTCCTGTTAGTAATCTTGAAATCGCCGTTTCTTCTTCCCTAGTAAGGGTGTGGAAAGAAGATTCGTTTGGAATGTTAGAACATTTGTTTTGCATCCATTCTAAACTGTATAACTATTATAGCATAGGTAAGTACAAATCCTGCCCAACTGAACAACGTAGATAAGTTGAGGGGAATAAAATTACCAGCAGAAAATTTGATCGTCTGAGAACTTTGAGAATTCTGTAAAATTGCAAAGTAATTAAGATCGTCTGGAATAAAATGATTGCCTTTCAGAATATTTCTGAAAAATAGAACAGAATTGTTTTTGATAGCCTCTCCTTGAAAACATAGTATAATAACCAGCATTGAATTCACCAAAATGACTGATATTATAGTTATTATATGTTGTAAATCAACTTTCTCGAAATTTCCAATCAATCCAAAGTTCGTAGACATAATGCCAATGATGTATATTAATAATGGAAGTGAAAATATATCTTGAATTTGATCAGCAAAAATTTTCAAATCCATAAATTATTTTAAAACATTTTTAAATTCATCCTATCCTCAAATATAAACATGTTTAACCGTTTTAAAATGAAATTGAATCTGAAAAGTAAAAAAGAATAACTAAATAGATAAGCTCTAATTAAAAAAACTTCAATAAATGAAACTATTGCAGAAAAAGGTATTTTGAGATTATTTAAGGTTTGAATTATAAATGTTATTAATATAAGTGTTACATTGGCAAAAATAAATACCAAATTAAATTTCAAATTACTCACAGACAAAAATATTTGTTTAGTTTTTACCATTTTGATTATTTGATATAGATTATCCAGGTTAGAATAAAAATACAAACTTATAAATAGATATAAAACTGAATGCATTGATTCTATTAAAATATAAAAAAATCGGTTATTTTCATAATATGTTAAACATATTCTCAAAATTATTATAGTTATTAAATTTATAATTATTCTACTTTTGGAGTATAGATGATTTTCTTTCAAGCTAATATTTCCACAAATTATTAAATAGATCTTAAAATAAAGAGGAATTATTTCAAAATTATTTGACATTTTGAAAATGTGCTGCTTAGAAAATATAACTAGAGAATAGCTTGTTAATGTTCAGTTTTCTTGAATGCGCAATGATAAGTTTGGATTTGTTTTTGAAGTAATCTCCATGGAAACATTAAATAAATTTGGTTAATACAGTTTTGATTATATTTACTAAGATATTCAGTGAGTATTAAATTGAGCACTTTCTCAAATCATAATATTGTTTATTTGATTATTAAAACTTCCATTCGATATTTTAGATTTGGTAAAGTTTAGAAAATATCTAAAATAGAAAATAACCCCCAAAAATATCCTCAACCTTTCCAACAGCAAATGATCACTCTAATAGACTGAAAATCAAATTTAATCAAGATTGGCAAAATAACATCAAACACCGCTGGTTCGATGGGAAAACTCCCCTCCTGAAAACCCAACTCATAACTTAACAGATCAGACTTCACCATGCTTTCCCATCTTAGAACAGGCCATCTACGTCTAATGATTTCCACAAGTGGATCCAAAACCTTTCCGAATTACACCAAATGTCAGGATTCTCCAGCGAGCCCAGAATACATCGTGTAATGCATCGGACATTGCCGAACAGACATCTACACCGACCCAGCTGTGGTCATCGAGGCGATAAAGAGGCCTTCAGGATCTGGTCTAGATTTGAAGTCCTGACATGGGATAATGGAAAATAAAAGAAAATATCTCTATCTAAATTATTGTTATATTGTAACAAAGTATTTATTAATTTTATTATTTTTATTAACAGAGTGGTCATTTTTATGTTTATATTTTGCTACTCTGTAAATTTCCCTCGTGGCTTATATTTTGTTTACCATTCATAGTTTGTCCTTGCCTGAAATAAATTATTGTCTCCTCCAGAAGTTTTTGTCTTCCCTAATTTTTCCACGTGGCAATATTATAGATGAGTAATTATTGTTTCTTGAATACAGACTAAAGGGGTTCTTATTTCATAGCTGATGTCACCCCACACCATCAAGTTAGGAGTTCTTTCTTTATTCCTTTCCATAATAAAGTCCTGGTGGGATTGTTCTTGGAGCCTATGTCTAACATGTATCCTGTCGTCATGAACCCACAAACTTAATCTGGTTTCATCAGAAAAATGACAGAATGCCATTCTTGAGCCTAAAGATGTCTCTCTCCACACCATCTGAGCCTGTCGAGCCTGAGTTTAATAAGACATTCACTGAATAATAAATTGAATATTTTACGAATTATAATTTTGATTTTATTCATTAGTTTGTTTATTACAAGGTTGTCCTGAAAGTTTGTAAACACTTATTAAATAATATATAATGTTTTTTGTCCGGTTATTGAATTGTACATAGTTTGCTAAAATAATTCATTTTAGATTTTCTCTTCTGTTTGAGAAAACCATCGTTCCAGTTTTAATTATGTTTTTAGTCCGGTTATTGAGTTATATATAATGAATTGTATATAGTTTGCTAAAATAATTCATTTTAGATTTTTTCTCTTCTGTTTGAGAAAACCATCGTTCCAGTTTTAATTGTGTTTTTAGTCCGGTTATTGAGTTGTATATAATGAATTGTATATATATATATAGGTTGCTAAATAATTCATTTTAGATTTTTTCTCTTCTGTTTGAGAAAACCATCGTTCCAGTTTTAATTGTGTTTTTAGTTCGGTTATTGAGTTGTATATAATGAATTGTATATAGGTTGCTGAAATAATTCATTTTAGATTTTCTCTTCTGTTTCAGAAAACCAACGTTTCAGTTTTAATTATGTTTTTAGTCCGGTTATTGAGTTATATATAATGAATTGTATATAGGTTGCTAAAATAATTCATTTTAGATTTTCTCTTCTGTTTGAGAAAACCATCGTTTCAGTTTTACTTGTGTTTTTAGTCCGGGTTTTGAGTTGTATATAATGAATTGTATATAGGTTGCTAAAATAATTCATTTTAGATTTTCTCTTCTAGAGCGCCATCTGTTATCAAATTATAAAACTATTTTAGAGGCGTAATATTCTTTTTAAAATAAAACAATTTCTACTGTCCTTACTGCTGGGAGGGTTCACCACTGATGAGCCAGGCCCTCCCTTTAATTTTTCCATCGCAGTAAGGACAGTAGAAATTGTTTTATTTTAAAAAGAATATTACGCCTCTAAAATAGTTTTATAATTTTCTCTTCTGTTTGAGAAAACCATCGTTTCAGTTTTAATTGTGTTTTTAGTCCGGTTATTGAGTTATATATAATGAATTGTATATATATATATAGGTTGCTAAAATAATTCATTTTAGATTTTCTCTTCTGTTTCAGAAAACCATCGTTTCAGTTTTAATTGTGTTTTAAGTTCGGTTATTGAATTGTATATAATGAATTGTATATAGGTTGCTAAAATAATTCATTTTAGATTTTCTCTTCTGTTTGAGAAAACCATCGTTTCAGTTTTAATTATGTTTTTAGTCGGTTATTGAGTTGTATATAATGAATTGTATATAGGTTGCTAAAATAATTCATTTTAGATTTTCACTTCTGTTTGAGAAAACCATCGTTTCAGTTTTAATTATGTTTTTAGTTCGGTTATTGAATTGTATATAATGAATTGTATATAGGTTGCTAAAATAATTCATTTTAGATTTTCTCTTCTGTTTGAGAAAACAATCGTTTCAGTTTAAATTGTGTTTTTAGCCCGGTTATTGAGTTGTATATAATGAATTGTATATAGGTTGCTAAAATAATTCATTTTAGATTTTCTCTTCTGTTTGAGAAAACAATCGTTTCAGTTTAAATTGTGTTTTTAGCCCGGTTATTGAGTTGTATATAATGAATTGTATATACGTTGTTGAAATAATTCATTTTAGATTTTCTCTTCTGTTTGAGAAAACCATCGTTTCAGTTTTAATTATGTTTTTAGTCCGGGTTTTGAGTTGTATATAATGAATTGTATATAGGTTGTTGAAATAATTCATTTTAGATTTTCTCTTCTGTTTGAGAAAACCCTCGTTTCAGTTTAAATTATGTTTTTAGTCTGGTTATTGAATTGTATATAATGAATTGTATATAGGTTGTTAAAATAATTCATTTTAGATTTTCTCTTCTGTTTGAGAAAACAATCGTTTCAGTTTAAATTGTGTTTTTAGTCCGGTTATTGAATTGTATATAATGAATTGTATATAGGTTGCTAAAATAATTCATTTTAAATTTTCTATTCTGTTTGAGAAAACCATCGTTTCAGTTTAAATTGTGTTTTTAGTTCGGTTATTGAGTTATATATAATGAATTGTATATAGGTTGCTAAAATAATTCATTTTAGATTTTCTCTTCTGTTTGAGAAAACAATCGTTTCAGTTTAAATTGTGTTTTTAGTTCGGTTATTGAGTTGTATATAATGAATTGTATATAGGTTGCTAAAATGTATTTAGGCGCAAGTATCCCGAGCTGGGATATCGTGTCCGATATGTCAAATAGAAATATATACACAATATATCCTGAAGTTAGAGGCTGCCTGGCCGGCATTCATATTTCTAGGTAACATAGACACTTCGGCCAGTTAGAGTTTTTTATTTTTCTCGACGTTTCGACAAAAATCTTTTGTCTTCGTCTTTGACGAGTTTAATATTTGTTTTTGACTCGTGCTTTAGATGTTGTACTAAATTCGAAAAATCACGTGAGAATGCCCTTGCAACCTCAGAACAATTTTAACGCCTTGCCAAATGCTTTATTTTTATTTACTTCTCCTGACGAAGACAAAAGATTTTTGTCGAAACGTTGAGTAAAATAAACTCTAACTGGCCGACGTGTGTATTTTTGATAGAAATATAAGATATATTGTATATGTGTGTTTACGAACTTTTGAGACAAACCTTATAAAGCTTCTAAAATATTATATATTACTTAGATATTAATTCTTGTATAAATATATTTGTCTGAATTATTTTTATATAGAAAAATATTTTTGATTCTGATTAAAGGCCATGATAAGGAAAAAGAATAGGCAGTTCTTCAATATGGCGTTTTTTCTCATCATTATCATCTGATATTATGGCCGTATAAGGTCGGTCATCATTCGTTTATCATTTTCATGTTCGTCTACCAATCCTTGAGATATACCATAGATATATTGTTGTACTACCAATCTATTTATTCCTTTCATAAAAATCTCAATCACGTTCCAATAGATCTCCTCTCACGTTAACATAGACGGCAACGAGATGGCTGACCAGTTGGCTAAAGAAGGCTGTAAGGGCCAGCCTGAAAACTCCCAACTCACCTATTCAGAAATTTCTTCCATCCACAAACAAAAATAATCTCTCTCTGGAAATCCACCCTAAACCACCCCTGGTACACCCCCATTCCTAACGGATCTACTTTCCACACCCTTACTAGGGAAGAACAAACGGCGATTTCAAGATTACGAACAGGACATTTTAGAATACTCAAATTTAATTGAAAAATCAAAACATTCCCGAAATGCCCCAAATGCGATTCCCAATCATCCAGTCCTGAACATCTATTGAATTGTATCAAATCCTCCAAAAAAGACCTCTGGGAAAACCCCAAGACTTTAATAGAAAAGCGGAGATCATTTAAACGACTTAAGGAATAAGCAACAACAACAATCATACATATCATATACATGCGTTATACAAATACGTTATCGCTTTTTATCGGATTTTTCATCATAGAATAATAATCAATGCTGAATTGGTGCTCTTTCTACCATATATTGTGATTTTCCTGAAATGTCGTATATTATATATTAATTCAGAATATTTCTTAGTTTTATGTTTTTTCTACATGCGAATACATAGCATACCTGTACTATAGTAATTAACGGCTTTTATACAGCTTAATACTGATGTGTTTCTTTTCATGTAAACTTGAATATTCAAAACTACCACTGCAGACCTTACTGAGACGTTAGAAAATTGGATGAGAGGGCTTGGATCATCAGTAGTAAAAGGCTGAGACAATGGAACCTAATGGAGATAGTTTAAACGACTTGAGGAATAAGAAACAACGATATTTATTCCTTTCAAATAGAAAGTTTCTAGTCATGTAATTTTCCAAGGTCACATATATATATATAGTGATACACTGATTTCATTGATCAATACACACACCACACATATTCAAAATATTTTATTATTACTTTTAAAATTAGGGCAATTTTTTTCTAAATATTTTTTTCTCACCACGAAATATATATATTTTTAAAACTATTATTTTAATTATTTATTATTTTTTCTATTGTTTTTTTTTTCACATGTTAAGCGTATTTACGCAAGTTTGGCCTTAAATACCTATTTCTTGGTTTTTCAAGAAGCCTCTGGGACCAAAAATCTTTTTGGTCGCAGTGGTACAGCCTGCTCGCTGACGAGCGCAAACAGCGCGAAACGCGTTCGTGGATGGCTTTTCTTGATTTATCAAGAAATTGGGTTGGCCAAATATCAGGGAACAGGCTAAATCAATGATAAGTTGATTTCTGTTCCATCAGATGGCGCTCTGCCTTCTGAAAAGCACATGTGCTCCTGGGCAGGATATGCATTTTTTTTTACTATTTTAAAACACGTGGTATAGGCCATGATAATTTTGGTGATTAATGTTGGTGACTGAATTTTCACGCAAATAGTTTCAAAATTCTAATACCAGAGATTTGTAGAATTGCATTCATAGTTTCTCTGTTTTATAATATATGTTTTAAAGAATAATATTTTTGAAGCTAGTAAATTAAAAGGATTATTTAGAAGACATAAATATAGCTAAATGGATTGTTCACAATTGTAAAATTTTATATTTGTAACTTTAAAATAAAAATCAAAATAATAAATACCATTCTCTTAGAAATATTTTATTAAAATTAAACACACATTTGTTAAAATTAATAGGGTAACACCCTTGATTCCCGACAGTCATGAACCGAGATTGAATACTGCGTTAACATTTTGTTTAATATGTGAATAACCTTCACATATTATTCATTGTTGTAAATATCATAAACTAGGTTGCTCTTTTTGAGCGGTACCTAATAAAGTGATTTGGAATTTTCTGAGAGAATAGAATTTAATACTTTGATTTCATATAAAAGTTACAAATAAATTTTGCAATTGTGAACAATCCATTTAGCGTTATTTATGTATTCTAAATATTCCTTTTAATTTACTAGCTTCAAATATTATTCTTTAAAACATATATTATAAAAACAGGGAAACTGTAAACATACAAATTCTACAAATTTCTGATATTAGAATTTTGAAACGATTTACGCGAAAATTCAGCCACCAACACAAACACACATTTTAGCTTGTATCGTTTACAATACAATAAATATTGTATATACACATTAATGAGAAAACAATAAAAAATATAAAAAGGTCAGGTTTTGATATTAAAAATAAAGAAGGCATATCCTGAACAAAAGCACATGCGCTTTTTAGATGGCAGAGCGCCATCTAGTGGAACGGAAATCAACTAAACGTTGATTTAACCTGTTCCCTGATATTTGGCCAACCCATCTTGATTTAGCAAGAAAATGGGTTGGTCAAATATCAGGGAACAGGTTAAATCAATGTTTAGTTGATTTTTGTTCCACTAGATGGCGCTCTGCCATCTAAAAAGCACGTGTGCTTCTGGTCAGGATATGTCTTCTTTATTTTTAATACACATTAATGTAGAAGTTTAGATTATTTTATGGTAGTATATAGAAAGGCATGATCCCCTAAAGTTGTAATAAAATGGACAAATGGGAAAAATATATTGTTTCAGTTTTTATTTACAGAAGCGCTGATAAAGGGGACAATATATAGAGAGAGATAAACATTAACTCAGATTATTGGAGCGTATGAAAGATATCTCCAAAACTACGCAGGTTATCCTTCAGAATTAAGTCTGTTTGAAGATTATATATTAATTTTGTAATTATATTTATTTTTTAATTCATAGAAGCATGTTTCTGGCAGACATAATCAATTTTTATCATAATCATTTTTGATATTATATATATTTTTTAGTTAGTTATCAAATCATTTGCAATTGCAGTTTCTCTTTTGTTGTGTTCCTTTTTAAGCAATAAAATATATAGAACCAAGGTGTAATATTCAATTGAAGCATATGGAACCAACTTCGATTCATTTTTAAAACAAAGCAAAATCATAAGCTTATACAACTTTCACTTTTTCATACAAAGTCTTTTGGTTGATTTTTAAAACAGCGGTAGAATTCCAAGATATTAGGTAGGGCTAAGGTAGATTCACTTCTTGGAAAATGTAAACAAAGATTCCAAGAGGTATAATGAGTTTCTTGAATAATGACTATTTAGTATTGGAAATCTGGGCAGATGATGAAGAATTTATCGTTTGGATTTAATTCTACAACTGTAAACAAATCGAGTTCTCTTTATAAATTTCTGCTTATTCTGTCAGTACAAAGCCATGGGCATCTATAATGGTTGTTGGAGTGCATCCATATTTGATTCTTGGTACCAAGGTGATCAAAAGTCTTGGCATGGTTGCAAACCTTCTGAGATTCCTGTTGCAACAATGTATCGTTCTATCCGTAGATTCTTTGTAAAAAACTGAGTTCTTTTATTTCCCAGAAAATCTGGTAATGTTGTCTTTTGATTACTTTTACTGAAGATTTAAAAATTTAACAACACCCCAATAGATCAATATATATATTTTTTTAATTTACTGCTAATTTCAAAAAAACATTTGTTACATTATTTTTTAAAATAAAATGATTAACTATTTTTATTTATTTTATTTCAACACACAAAACGCGATATCCCGGCTAGAGATATTGCGTCGATTTACATTTTTAAACAGAAGCAGTTATAAACATATTACACAAAATAATAATAATAATAAATAAAGATAAATTTTGGTTATTTATTATTTTTCATATTTTTTGAATAAACATGTTTGATTAGATTCTGCATTTTAACGCAGAATTTTCTAGATATTTTATAAATATCGTTATTATTTATTTGAAGTAAGTTTTTATCAATGGTAAGATATGAACACACTTTGTGTGAGCAATAGTTACCCAGAAATTATTTGAAAGAGAAAAAATAAAAATCAGATAAAAAGTTTCTTTTAATTTTGAATTTGCAAGATTTCGAGCAAATTATACTGTTCTTCAATGGGCTGATACTCTATGTACAATCTCTTAATAATTTTTATACAAAATAATTGAAAAAACTTTTGTTATTGGCATGTGTTCTCGCTGGCATGCATCAGATTACTCACAGCTAAAAACTTTCCAAGCATATTCCATTGTTCTCTTTTTCTCATCATTAGAAAATTTATATTATATATAAAACATTTTAATAATTAAAAAACGATATATTATAAAATATATTAAATATATGTCTGAAATATATGCACCACACAACAAGCTTTCAATTTCTACAAGGGTATATCAGAAGGCATTTATATTGATATGTATTTACAAATAATATTAAATTATATAGACAAATAAATGTTTTATTTTACAAGTCAAGAGCATTATCAACAAAGCTATTTGATTATATTAATTTACTTTTATATAATTAGTGAGAGAATTTTCGATCTATTATGTCGATTAATTCCTTTTAAACTTTGCTTTTTTCTTATTTGAAATCTCTCAAAATTCGTGAAAAAGATGTGTATGAATGATAATTATGAAAAAGTAGATAACCCTCAAAGAAAAGATAGTATACGACCTATTGAATATGTAATGTAACAGGAGCTACATCTATGCTTCCTTTCTTCCTGTGGTGAATCTGTATAAGACCGGTGGTCTTAATAAATCTTTGTGTGTGTGTTGTGTTACGATGAAAAGATATTCATTGTTACCGAAGTGTTACAGTGTAACCTCCAGTGCAAAGAAAACTTCAGACTCCATATTAAGACAGATGTCAAATTATGATGCATTAGCGCGCCATCTGTTATCAAAATTCAAAACTATTATAGACAGGTATGATTCTTTTTAAAATAAAACAATTTCTACTGTCCTTACTGAAATGGAAAAATTAATGGGAGGGCCTGGCTCATCAGTGGCGAAATTAAACTGGCGAAACCGCTGGGAGGGTTCACCACTGATGAGCCAGGCCCTCCCATTAATTTTTCCATTGCAGTAAGGACAGTAGAAATTGTTTTATTTTAAAAAGAATCATACGCGTCTATAATAGTTTTCAATTTTGATATCATATGTCAAAGTTGACAAAGAGGGAAATGCGCTACTCAAACTAACAGCGTTTTCTCGCTGGACATGAGAACTATAAAAAACTGTTCTTTCCCCAAGATGGAGGGTAATGATGTATTCCATGTTTTAACCAATTAGATAATTTGATAATTAAAAATGATTTAGTGACATCTTGTCAATAACATAGGTGCATATTATATACAATTACTAGTAGAATGAATGTATGTGTAAAGATTTGTATTGAAAGCTAATATTATTCTATAAAATTCTGTATGAATCAATAGAAAATGATTGATTTTAGATTAGAATGATAAACATTAAATATATTGTAGGTCTTAAACATATTAGAAGTACATATTATGGAAGTAAGTTTATATGCAGTTATTATGTTCATAGGGTATTAGGTATTTCAAAACTATTGTTGCATATATGCCCATATTAATTACTCATTTTACACTGTATATATGGTGTTAGGGTTATGGTATTAACTATTATATTTTGCACAAAAATGCATATAGGTTGATCAAAAATCTTCGAATTTACCATATAAATTATCATATATATATTGGTAGAGAGATTTATTTGAATTATAGATTGTAACCATTATACTTAAGTATTTAGATCATTTGATTTGCATCCATTCTAAACTGTATAACTATAATGGCGTAAGTAAGTGCAAATCCTGCCAAATTGCATAACGTCGACAAGTTGAGGGGAATAAAATTACCAGCAGAAAAGGTTGATCGTCTGAGAACTCAGAGAATTCTGTAAAATTGCAAAGTAATTAAGATCGTCTGGAATAAAGTGATTGTCTCTCAGAATATTTCTAAAAAACAGAACAGTATTGTTTTTGGTAGCTTCACCCTGAAAACATATTAAAATAACCAGCATTGAATTCACCAAAATTACTGATATCAAAGTTAGTATATGTTCAAAATCTACTTTCTTGAAATGTTCAATCATTGCTAAATTCATAGACATAATATAAAATATATAGATGGATAATGGAAATGAAAATACATCTTGAATTTGATCAGCAATAATTTTCGTATCCATAAATTCCCTTAATACATTTTTAAATTTTTACCATGTTCAAATAATAAGTCGTTCGTTTGTTTCAAAATAAAATTGAATCTAAAAAGTAAAAAGGAATATGTGAATAGGTAAACTCGAATTAAAAATACTTCAAAAGCTATAATTATTGAAAAAAGAGGCAGTTGTAATTCATTTAAATTTTTAACTAAAAATGTTATTGGAACAGGTATTAAATTAGTGAAAATAAAAGCTAAATTAAATTTTAAATTACTCACAGATAAAAAGGCTTGTTTTTTGTTGATCATTTCGAATATTTGGAAAATTTGATCAAGGTTAAGGTAAAAATGAAAACTTATAATTAAATATAAAGCAGAATTAAATATATTTGCTAACGTATAAAACAGGTTTTCATGCACATAAGATGCTAAAACTATTTTCAAACAAATAATAATCATTGAATTTAATATTATTCTTCTTTTTGCATATAAATGATTCTTTTTCAAACTAATATTTCCGCATAGGAATAAATAGATCTTAAAATAAAACGGAATTATTTCAAAGTTATTCGACATTTTGAAAAGGTTTTGTCCAGAAAATATTCAAATGGGTTTAATCTTCAATGTCTTTTTCTAATAAATGCGCAATGATAAGTTAGTGAAGAATTGTTTTGACATAGGCGTCATGGAAACAGAAGATAAATTTGATAAACACAGTTGATTATGTTTGCTTTAAGAATGTCATCTTCTGGATATTAAATTGATGTTCGTTTGAATTTTAAATCAATATAAAGAAATATATTTTATATATATTCCACACACAATATTTTTAATATAGTATCTTCTTTTTTATATTTTATTAATTAAATTTATATTATTTTACTTACTTTTTAAAGGTTTAATTTTTAAAACAACATCTAAATTATTAATAATGATAATATATGCTATATAATATCAATATTATTAAATTTTAAAAGTGAATATTTAATAGCAGAATTTTTTGTGTTTAACACGACATTTTAAAGTTAAATATATCGACTTTTTATAAAATGTTAACATTTAATATAAAATAATAAATTTTTATCGTGTGTTTAGAAATAACATTATGAAATTAAATAACAATTTTTCGGATTTAAATAATAATATTTTCTATTTAATTGATTTTTTAGTGAAACCTATTTAGTAATTTTTCGATCTATTTTATGCTATATTTTTTTTTACAATAAAATTATGTGATGATATCAATGCGATATTATATTAAATTGTTACACTGCGTGACCCTGAATTTTCAACAACAATAATTATTGGGCAGAAAAATATGAAAATATCAGGGTAAAGTTAGCTCACCGAATTATTAAAATGATGCAAATTGGACAGTTATCTGGCGTAACCTGATTAGAGAAGGAACTTGAATTTGCCAATAATCGCACTTCTCTGTCTGACAAGGACAGCATTTAAATTTTTGTTTTGATTCAGTTAAAACGTTTAGTAGCAGAAGATGCCAGGCCGCCGACAGACGAGACAGTTCCAGCAGACAGACGATAGGTGATTGGACTCAGAATTGTGGTTGGTCCATGTTAAAAAACGCACTAATCCGTATTTTTCAAAATAATACAAATCTAAATTTTCTCTCTATAAATATATATTATATAAAAAGATTTTCCGCTGATTTTGGAATATTTTGAAATATACAGAATTATTAGTTGCTGCTTGACTTTGGTATATATTTTCTAATTATTTTTGGATACATGACTATCATTATGATATTATTTTTTTTTTTTGCAGTCGTGGTTAAAATCTTGAAAGTATAATAATAAAAATAGTGAAGATTAGAAATAGCTTTAATTGAGCTAAAGGAATATATATAAAAAACATAATTTGATAAAAGCAATGCCTGGCTTAAGGCGTAAGAATAAAAAAAATGGAAAAACTATTTACATAATGTACAGAATGTTTGAGCCGGCCATCGGGAAACAACAACAATGAGTTTTTATAAGGGAAGCGTGACCTCTGGCGGTCGATTTAACAGAGTTATTTGAATCTATTAAATATAATTTTAAATGAATAATATTTTAATGTAACATATATACATCGACCTGCCCACTCTGTGGGAAAGAACTCTTGCAGTCCATCGGTGGCAGAGTCTATCCCGCAGTGGGCGCCACCAATGACGACTCGTATATATATTAATATATATATGTATATTTATTAATTATTTATAAAAATAAATAGTTGTATAGTTTTATAGTTAAGTATTCTATTAAAATTATCTTCATTATTTTGATTATTTAAATTCAAATTATAAAATTTGTAAATTGTTATTATTTAGTATAGATAGAGAGAAAAAAAAATCCTTTACTTCTAAAACATCATCTAGTTAATTATATATTTATAATTAATAACAATAAAAATTTAACAACGTAACGTCTTTTGCATCGGCTTTTACACGTCATTTAGACATACTCTAATCCTATATATAGAATAATAGAAGTGAGAATATATATGATAGTTAGAAAAAAGAGAGAAAGACAGAACCATGCACTTTTAATCAAACTAATAATAAGAAAACAAAAAGTTTTGTAAAGAAGGTAGATAAGATTGTTAGTATATATATATATATATTTATAATTTTATATTTTATCCTTTTTTTTAAATGATTTTTTAAATTTTTTTTATTTTAAAATATGAATATAAATAGTTGTATTTAGTAATATATCTATACTATGAATTAACTTTTGTTATAAGTTTGGTTATTATGTTTTGAAACCCTAATGGTAGACCAGACATATACAAAAAACTTAAATTGGAGTAATTATTGAAAAAAGAGGTCTGCTGAACCGGGAATTCTCAAATAGAAATTCAGTGACAACATTTCATCCCTTCTCTATTATGTCATAGACCTCCTTTCAACCGGATTTTATGTGTTAATATAAAGTTACTTCAGTGAAACATTTATATGAACAGATATAATGTGTACCTACCTTGTCCGCGTCGCCTTCAACTGTAAACATCTATTTCTGGATGACACATGTTGTGGGGGGGGGGGACAAAATTAGACCGTTTATTTTGAAGTTGTAGAAAAACAAGACATTCAAAGAAGAAAGAAAAGATAGTTAAGGGAAGAAATCCAAATTTTATAAGATTCTGTAAAGATTATAAAATTTGGATTTCTTCCCTTAACTATCTTTTCTTTCTTCTTTGAATGTCTTGTTTTTCTACAACTTCAAAATAAACGGTCTAATTTTGTCCCCCCCCCCCCCACAACATGTGTCATCCAGAAATAGATGTTTACAGTTGAAGGCGACGCGGACAAGGTAGGTACACATTATATCTGTTCATATAAATGTTTCACTGAAGTAACTTTATATTAACACATAAAATCCGGTTGAAAGGAGGTCTATGACATAATAGAGAAGGGATGAAATGTTGTCGCTGAATTTCTATTTGAGAATTCCCGGTTCAGCAGACCTCTTTTTTCAATAATTACTCCAATTTAAGTTTTTTGTATATGTCTGGTCTACCATTAGGGTTTCAAAACATAATAACCAAACTTATAACAAAAGTTAATTCATAGTATAGATATATTACTAAATACAACTATTTATATTCATATTTTAAAATAAAAAAATTTAAAAAATCATTTAAAAAAAAAAGGATAAAATATAAAATTATAAAAATATATATATATATACTAACAATCTTATCTACCTTCTTTACAAAACTTTTTGTTTTCTTATTATTAGTTTGATTAAAAGTGCATGGTTCTGTCTTTCTCTCTTTTTTCTAACTATCATATATATTCTCACTTCTATTATTCTATATATAGGATTAGAGTATGTCTAAATGACGTGTAAAAGCCGATGCAAAAGACGTTACGTTGTTAAATAATTATTGTTATTAATTATAAATATATAATTAACTAGATGATGTTTTAGAAGTAAAGGATTTTTTTTCTCTCTATCTATACTAAATAATAACAATTTACAAATTTTATAATTTGAATTTAAATAATCGAAATAATGAAGATAATTTTAATAGAATACTTAACTATAAAACTATACAACTATTTATTTTTATAATTAATTTAGATTTAGCTTGCTAATCTAACCAAATCTACTTGATATGATTTATCATTCTTATCAGTTTGCTCCTTAAGTTTTAAATGTAGAATCACTGTTATATTTTTATTATATAGTTTTTACACTTTATTAATTATTTTATATATTTTCATCTATTTATTCATATATTTATCATTATATAATCATATTTATTCATATTTATATTTATTCTGTATTTAACCTTATATAATCTTATATGGCCATTGTAATAAATCAGTTTCAATCTCAATCTCTCTCTCTCCATTATAAGCCTAGTAGTGCTTTATGGGTAATTGAAATTGGATTAATACATCTCCATGGAGATTACTTAATTCTTTTGGTCAAGTTTTCTTCAGTGTCTTGAAAGTGGTCTCTAGTATATTTACATACTTCTTCTTAGGACGTAGAAAGAAGCTTTATCCTCATGTTGTCTAAAGGGACATCATCCTGATGAAGGGAAGTCTTTACATGGCGTGATGGAATCCTCAAGTCAGTCGTGGAAATTGTAATTCACCGCACTAATGGCCGTAAAGTCTGCTGGTGATCTTCAGTTTCTATTACTTAAAAATCCTCTCAGAATCTCCATAATAATTTCTTGTAAAAAATGAGGAAAGAAAACCATAAGAATGTTAATTGTTCGAAACAATTCCCAACTTATTTAAAAGCAACAAATGTATATTGTGGCGAAGAAATAATTTATATTTATTATTTAATTTAATTATTCAATGAAAATATTTGAAACATTTTTTTATTACTTTATATTCGTAAAATCATCATTTAGTTGCCTAGCTTGCTTGCTCGATTTTCTCTAGCTGTAGATAGTTTGGTTAATTTGTTGATAATTGTCGACTAGTTATCAATAAATACTTTTAAACTTAAGATATTCCAAGACTCGAATTCTACGCTACAGTATTTAACATGAAAGAAATATACTCAGTAATCTTTAGAAAGAAGATAAAAGAAAATGTTCAATGATATTCCATTGGAAGTATGACAATAACATGAGTGTTTATCTTGAATATTGTTGTACATAATATCTTTTCTTTTTTGAAAATTTTGGTATATGGTCCTGTTTGAGTGCGTGATCTACTAAAATTGATAATGGGCGATGGTTTAATTTTTTTTTTTTTGTGTTGGTTTACTCTTTCTTCAAGAGTTATATATATAACTTAAGTGTTAGAGTCCATTTTAAACTGTATGATCATTATAGTATAGGTGAGTGCGAATCCTGCCAGACTACATAGTGTGAATAAATTGAGGGGAATGAAATTACCAGCAGAAAAGTTGATCGTCTGTCCGCTTAAAGAGTTTTCTAGAATTGCAAAGTATTTGAGATCTTCTTGAATAGAATTATCATTTCGAAGAATATTCTTAAAAAACAGAACAGAATTGTTTTTAATAGATTCACCTTGACAAGATACTATAATAATCAACATAGAAGAAGCGATAATTTGAATTAATAAAATCAATATTGATTCCAAGCTATTATCTTTAATATTTAATATCACTGCTAAATCCATACATACAACACAGAATATGTATATTAATAGAGGAAATGAAAATATATTTTGGATATGATCAGCAAGAATTTTCATATCCATAAATTCCTTCCATATAATTTTTAAATTCATTCCATGTTCAAACACTAACTTAGTCTTCTGCTTTAAAATGAAGTTGAATCTAAAAAGTATGAAAGAAAATGTAAATAAATAAACTCTATATAAAGCAAATTCAAATATTGTAACCAATTCCATAGGCTCAACAAACGTTTTATTTGAAAATATATATATAAATGTAACACTTAGAATTGAAATATTTTCAAAGATAAATATAAAATTAAATTTCAAATTATTCATAGATTAAGTTTGTTTATTTCCAATCTCTCTAAATAATTGATAGACCTTTTCAAGTTGAGAGTAAAAATAAATAATTATAATTAAATAAATAGTAGTAAACCAAAGCTTTAATAGAATAAAAAAAATTGTTTTCGGAATATATACATAAAAATACTTTTATGGAAATAACAATCAGTGAATTTACAATAATTCGTATTTTGACATACAGAGTATTTTCATTTAAATTTATACTACCGCATAGGAATAAATATATTTTAAAATATAAAGGAATATATTTAAAATTATTAAACATTTTTTAAAAAATACTATTCAGAAAATTATATTAATAATTATATGAACATATAGAAAAACCGCTCTTCGTCTTTTTCATAGAAGAAAACTTGACTCTTTGGCTCTTTTTCTTAGGTTACCATGGAAATGTACAGCAAAATATTTGGTAGCCTATTTTGACAAATAGAGTTAATTATATTTATATTTTGTCAATACACATTTCTTTTGAAATATTTTTATGAGGCACATGTGCAATATACAAGGTTGTCCTGAAAGTTCGTAAACATATTAGGATTTATATATTTAAAGTGTTTACGAACTTTTTGGACAACCTTGGTAGTAGTAATCTCTGATGTTCTATATCAAGGGTGGCCAATTAGCAGGTGGGCCAAGTTTCAGAATTACAAGGTTGTCTCAAAAGTTCGTAAACACTTGCAAAATATAAATAATAATCATTATATTGTCAGGAGGACAGAGTATTTCCCCTTCTCTGGACTGGACGGACAGGCCGGGGAAAACAGTGGCGCCACGTGGAAGGTAGAAAACTCAGTTCTCCCCTCTTGCTCTAACTGCTGGGTCGATTTGGCTTATGTATATAGTAACTTTTATTTTATATTTAAAATCTTTCCTATAACTAATTAAATAAATATTTAATATAATTTAGAAGCCTATTTAATTATTTTTCTTCGCGACAATATGTTTACGAACTTTTGGGACAAACTTATAATTCCAAGAAAAAAAAACATTTTTTTCCAATCTACATTTATGTTGTTACGTAGAAATTAGGAAAGAGAATTCTCAAAATGATATATAGCAATTAATTTTATGTAAAACAAATAAAAATTTAAAATACTTATGAGGCAACGAAGGAATTCATCAGAACATAAACATATAAATATTGAATATATTAACTTTTTTTTTTCATAAAATAATACACCCACCACTATTTCACTGCAAAATTTCACTTACCTGATTTGTCTTGAAATATCTTGAATTGAGGGGGAGAAAATCAGTTAGGGACTAATTCGAATTCTTGATGATAGGCAGAGTTGGATACATTGGATGACACAATGGTTAATGATTGTTCAATGATTAGGATAAAATACATCACGATTGATGAAAATGGAGACTTTTCTATAAAAAGTCCATGTGTCTAAATTAAAATGAAAAATGTCTAAATTGAAATGGAAAATGTCTAAATATAAATTGAAAATGTCTAAATATAAATTTAAATTGTGTCTAATTAAAAGTAAAAAACCTATAAATGTAACACTTAGAATTGAAATATTTTCGAAGATAAATATATAATTAAATTTCGCATTATTCATAGATGAATAACAAGTTTGTTTATTGTCAATCTCTCTAAATAATTGATAAAGCTTTTCACAAGTTTAAAGAAAAAATAAAAGGTTATGGTTAAATAAATACTGCTGAACAAAATATTTAATAGAGTAAAATATTTCTTGGTGAATATATGCATAAAAATATTTTTAAGGAAATAACAATCATTGAATTTGCTATAATTCGTATTTTGACATACAGAGTATTTTCATTCAAGCTTATATTACCGCATATGAATAAATATATTTTGAAAATAGAGCAATCCATAATTATATTGGATCAAAATATCATTTATTTTACCAATATTTCAGTTGGCTGAACGCCAACCTTTATCAAGGTGTTATAACATTTTAAAGTGTGTCAACAACAAACTCAGCGCCACATAACGTCAACAGAATTAAGTTTTGAAAATATTTTGTTATATTCAATGGGGAGAAAAAAATTGATACATATATTTATATTATGGACAAAATAAATTTTGTAAAATGTAGGTGTGAATATTTTGAAAATTAACAATAACGCCTATTTTATATTTAAAATTACTTGTACTATGTGTAAAAATATTTTTCGTATAAAAATAAATAAAAATAACAAAATATATATAAAAGAAATGTTAAACTAAAAATTTTACTGAAAACACAAAGCGCAAAAAATGTTTGAAAAGTTGGTTAAAATAAAATATTAAAATAAATTTAAATGTAAAATTGTGAAATTTGAAATAAAATATAAGATAAAATGGGAAAATATTTTAAAAAAGGATATCACACAAATAAAAGATTGAAGACATTGAACTATCAATATATATAATAACATAATACACATATATATAAAATAAGCGTGTGATTGTATTTTAAATAAACATAAACGATGTTACATAAATTTTAAGAAAGATATATAAAAGTAAAAAAATACGTTTTAAACATTAAAACATTTTTACGTGCTTATAAATGTGTACCTCTCCCTATAAAATTAATTTAATTCTCAATGAATTCATATGGAAACATTAAGTGTGAGTTGTGACAGAGAGAAAATATTTAAATGGCTAATTATAAACAAACTATATAATAGAATTGGAAAATACACACTTTTTTTAGAGATATATTTCACTTTATTTTATTTAATTTAACACACAAAACGCGATATCCCGACTAGGGATAATTGCGTCGATTTACATTTTTAAACAGGAGTAGTTATAAAAATATTATACAAAAAATTATATTAATTTAAAAAACAATAAGATATATTAGAAACCTGATCCTTCCAGGTTAGAAATATATTTACAAAAATGGTTAAATCTGTGATAACTATCTCTAGTATTTACAAATTGATATAGATCTACAACATTATTTATTGTCTGTTGTCTAGCAATAAAGAAGAGTCGACATTCCAGCAGTAGATGTGTCGAGTCTTAGATTTCCTTGTCACAGTGACAGCTAGAGTCCTCAACCGCTCCAATTGTTGATAAAAATCCCTTTAAATTTCCGTGGTTCGTAGTAAAGTGGGTATTATAAAAGTTAGAACGGAAAAATGATGGAATTCCTAACGGGAAAAAGTTTCACTTTCGTGAAAAAATATTATATATTTGAAGATTATATTTACATATTACCTATGAGATTCATCAGTATTCTTCTATTTTCTCCTGATGAGTCTGGAGTCACCAATTTTAATAAAAATACCTGCAATAGGGTAATTCTAATTCAAATTACGAGCTTTGACCCAGAGAAAAAATTATTTGCTACAATTCTTCAGTTCATGGTTTCATCAATCTTTTAATTTGTCTTCAGACGAACTGAATTGTGTATCGTACTTTGAATATCCATACAACTTCTTTAATTTGCACATTGAAAGGCTGCCTATAAGTCACTAATTGTGGGGGAAGAGATAAAATTAAAGCTATTTACTTTTTAAAAATACAAGGTATGTCCCATAAGTTCCCGGACTGGGTCCATAAAAAAATAAATAAATGAAAAATGTAAATGAATTTGACTGTTTATTATAGAAAAAATATCTGGCTACACGGTGGTACCAATATCGAGGCGGTACTTGCGAGCGCGCCAAGGTTATTCTAATTTATTTAAAGGTCACACCTAGCGCTGCGGCGATTTTACGATGGAACAAAAATTGAAGCAGAGGATTTGCATAGAATTTTGTGTGAAACTTCAAATATCAGCAACCGAAACTTTTGAAATGCTTAATAAAGCATTCCCCAATGACGCCCCAAAGAGAACAACTGTTTTTGAATGGCATTCTAGATTTAAAGCTGGCAGAATTTCCATTGAAGTTGATCCTCGTCAAGGACGCCCAAAATTTCAAAGGACTGATGAAAATGTGCAAAAAATCACCGATTTGATAAAAGAAAATCCTCGAACCACTTTGCTGGAGCTAGAGCAAGACACAGGCATCTCTAAAACAACGATTGGAAGGATCGTAACCGAAGATTTGAAGCTCAAAAAGACTCCTGCAAAATTCATCCCAAGATTCCTCACCAATGAGCAAAAACTGTGTCGGCTTGCAACCTGTGAGGACATGATGGAGATGACAAGAACGGATCCAGAATGGAAAGATAAGATAATCACAGGCGACCAGACATGGGTCTATGGCTATGACCCTGAAACCAAACCTCAATCTGCCGAGTGGAGAGGTTAGGGTGAGCCTAGACCCAAAAAATCCAGAAACAAGGTGTTGCTGGTCGCTTTTTCGGATAACAAGGGCATTGTTCATCACAAGTATCTTCCTGCAGGCCAAACAGTTATTAAGGAAATGTATTTGGGCATTCTTCGCCGTCAAAGGGAAGCGATTCGAAAAAAAAAAGGCCAGAAAAATGGACTAATGGTGGCTGGATTCTACACCATGACAATGCTCGCCCTCACACAGCGCACTTGATGACTAGCTTTTTGGCGAAAACGGGACACAAATCCTACTTCAACCACTCTATTTCCCAGACATCGCACCAAATGACTTTTTCCTGTTCCCCAAACTTAAAGCAGTTCTAAAAGGAAGACATTTTGACACCAGGGATGACATAATAGAAAAATCGCCGTTAGCATTGAAGAGCATTCCAAAAGAGGCTTATAAAAACTGTTTCGACAATTGGGAGAAACGATGGCGCTGGTGCGTTGAAGCAAGGGGGGATTACTTTGAAAAGTTTTAATAAAATAATTTTAAAAAAATCTAACCTTTTTTTTATGGACCTAGTCCGGGAACTTATGGGACATACCTTGTATATTAATTATAATTAATGGTCGATTTTAAATTGTATAATGATAATAATGTAGGTAAGTGCGAATCCTGCCAGATTGAAAAACGTAGATAGGTTGAGAGGAATAAAATTACCAGCAGAGAAATTGATTGTCTGAGAACTAAAGGAATTTTCTAAAATTGCAAAGTATTTTAGATCGTCTGGAATAAAATTATCAATTTGAAGAATATTCTTAAAAAATAGAACAGAGTTGTTTTTGATAGCTTCGCCTTGACAACAAATAATAAAAAGCAGTAATGAAGAAACTAAAATTACCATTAACAAAATCAATATAGATTCTAAGTTAATATATTTGAAACTGAAAATCGCTATTAAATCCATGTATATTACAAAAATATGTATATCAATGAAGGAAATGAAAATATATTTTGAATATTATCAGCAAGATTTTTCAAATTCATAAATTCCTTCCATATAATTTTAAGATTCATTCCACGTTCAAACATCAATTTAGTCTTCTGTTTTAAAATAGCGTTGAATCTAAAAAGTAAAAAATAAAATACAAATAGGTAAACTTTATATAATGAAAGTTCAAATAATGTTATCAACTCACTTGATTGAATTATCGATTCACTTGAAAAAATAGATATTAATGTAATGCCTAGAATTGCAATATTCTCAAAGATGAATAAAATTGTAAATTTTAAATTATTCATAGATGAGTAGCAAGTTTGTTTATTTTCAATCTTTCTAAATAATTGATAAAGCATTTTAAGTTTAAAATAAAAATAAATATTTATTATAAAATAAATACCGCTATACACAACCTTTATTAGAATATTAATATCGCTTAATGTATTTGGATACAAACATATACTTTAATTAATATAATAATCAGTGAATTTACTATAATTCGTATTTTGGCATACAGAGTATTTTTATTTAAACTTATATTACCGCATAGGAATAAATATATTTTAAAATATAGAGGAATTTTTTAAAATTAGAAAACATTTTAAAATTATTAATACTTTTCTCTAAATTTTTTTTTCTAATTTTTATAATGAGCAGCACAAAATGGTTTTTGTCCGTTTCAGAGGTGAAGACTTTAATGTTATTGTTTCTTTCTCTCTGGTTACCTTGGAAACTTTGACAAAATATTTGGCAACACATTTTCTTTAATATTAGCTTTAATTCATTGAAAAAAAGTCAGAGAATATTATATTTACTTTGTCAATGGAATTGCTCCAGATTAGAGGAATCAATTCTTTATTTCGACTTAGAGCGCTATGTCCCCCTAGGGACACTTGTACTTTAAAGATAAACAAAATTTTGAAAGAAAAGAAATAAATATATTTTAAATATGTACAGAATTAGTATGCAAGTTAGTTAGATGAAAAGATAAAAAAAATATCAACACAATTGATATATTAACACAAAGCAATAAAGCGCCATCTATATATATAAAATGAAAGGATTTAAAAGCACGAATGTTTCTTTTATACATAATACAAACTTCTACTGCCCTTACTGCGATGAAAAAATATATTGAGAGGTCTTGGCTCATCAGTGGTGAACCCTCCCAGTGGTTTCGCCAATTTAATCCACCAGACCGCTTCTCAGAGCTCTAATATATGTAGTAATATGTACGAAGGGTTGGTATTCAAATTTAGTTAAATCAAATTGTAAAGTATTGTGTGTATTCGAGAAAAACAATTTACAGATTAAAAATGTTTTAAGGAATATTTTAGAAAGAATATATTCTAGATATTAGAGAACTATGCAATTAAAACAATATTAAGATGATTCATAGAACATCTGATTAAAAAAAATTGATTAAATCACAAAAAGAGAGAGTGGTAGATTAGAGAGAAGACAAATTAAAACTGTAAACAAATAAAGGCGACACTATCATGATCAGTTTCATGCCAGATTACTGATTTCTGTTTCCATATAACTTTCCATTGTATTCTACAGCGACATATTGGCAGTGTTAGGACAATAAACATTTATCTAGACAAATTGATCGTAATGATCTATTATATATACATTAAATTTCTATTATATATAAAACAAATATATGCACCACACAACAAGCTTTAAACAATGGTATTTCAGAAAGCATTTATTTTGATATGTATTTACAAATAATATTAAATTATATAGAAAAACTAGACGAATGACCCGGGCAACGCCCGGGTTTTACCCGATTAAATGTTTTTATTCAAATACTATTCGTTACAATTATAAATTGGCACCGTGGACGTCACTTTTGTGAAACGTCCCGCTCCAAACTTTACAGTCAGATTAGTTACGATATACACATGTGTAAATCTTCAAATCGAGCGAGCGTCTATAAATATCTCGATTTAGATCAAGTATTCTAATTATTAATCGAACTATTATTAATAAAATTTTGAGAATATATCGATTTTAAACGTATTTATAACCTTGATAGAGGGCGCTGTTCGTGAGCTAAGCAGAATAATTTGAATATATATAGTTTTAATATTTAATTTATATATAATTTAAAATAGCCTATCGTTTTCCTCGTATTTTTTTTTACCAATGTATGGAAATTTTGGTACTGTAAAAAAAACTTTGCTTCAATAATAAAAAAAAAAAAAAAAAAAACACCCAGGCTAAGTTTCGAACCAAGGTTGTGGAAAGACGAAGCCGCACGCGTAACCATTTAAGCTACGCTTGGCATCATAAATGTTCGCATGTAAAGCTATTTCAGGCCTTACATATTTCTAACGACCTTTTTGAAATAGGTTTGTGAAACATGGAAATTATAATACTTCAAATAAATAGAAATAGAGTGAACACAAATAAAACATACCAAATATTTCGAATTAGAGCAGTTATTTTAAACGGCGAATTAGATCAGTTACATCTAAAAATGAAAATATATAAATAAATAAAACATACCAAATATTTCAAGAGCAGTTATTTTAAACGTCGAATTAGATCAGTTATATCGAAAAATGAAAATATATAAATAAATAAAACCTACCAAATATTTCAAATTAGAGCAGTTATTATATAAATATTTATATTATGTGTTATTAAGCGAACTATTTTAAACGGCGAATTAGATCAGTTATATCTAAAAATGAAAATATATATAAATAAATAAAACCTACCAAATATTTCAAATTAGAGCAGTTACTATATAAATATTTATATTATATGTGTTATTAAGCGAACTATTTTAAACGGCGAATTAAATCAGTTAGTTATTAAGCGAACTATTATTAGATATTTTAAACGGCGAATTAGATCAGTTATATCTAAAAATGAAAATATATATAAATAAATAAAACCTACCAAATATTTCAAATTAGAGCAGTTACTATATAAATATTTATATTATATGTGTTATTAAGCGAACTATTTTAAACGGCGAATTAAATCAGTTAGTTATTAAGCAAACTATTATTAGATATTTTAAACGGCGAATTAGATCAGTTATATCTAAAAGTGAAAATATATAAATAAATAAAACCTACCAAATATTTAAAATTAGAGCAGTTATTATATAAATATTTATATTATATATGTGTTATTAAGAGAACTATTTTAAACGGCGAATTAGATCAGTTATATCTAAAAGTGAAAATATATAAATAAATAAAACCTACCAAATATTTAAAATTAGAGCAGTTATTATATAAATATTTATATTATATATGTGTTATTAAGAGAACTATTTTAAACGGCGAATTAGATCAGTTATATCTAAAAATGAAATATATAAATAAATAAAACCTACAAAATATTTCAAATTAGAGCAGTTACTATATAAATATTTATATTATATGTGTTATATATGATAATCAAACATGATACAGCAAAATTTTAAAAATAGTCTATCGTCTTCCCAGTATTCTTTTACCTATGTATGGAAATTTTGGTTTGAATTAGTGAACTACTGCGAATTTGTAGACGAATGACCCGGGCAACGCCCGGGTTTACACGATTAAATGTATATTACATATGGAAGATGGACGTAGTTCCCGGAGGGCACCCGCGAGGTCACTCTGCCCCCGCGCAACTGTCCAACCGGGAGCGCCCCGCGCCGTCAAAATCGTCACGCGTTCTAGAGGGCGCTGCCCGTGAGCTCGACCGGCCGTCAGCCGGGAGATCTCATTTACTCGGCGGGGGGGGGGGGCGGCGGGCAGGGAAGTCACGTGCTGCGCCGGCAGCCAATCGTCGCGCGCCACCGTCGCCCGCCTGAGTGTTCTTAGAGGGCGCTGCTCGTGAGCTAAGTTGAATAATTTGAATATATAGTTTTAATAATTGATTTATATATTTTTAAAATAGCCTATCGTCTTCCCCGTATTCTTTTACCTATGTATGTAAATTTTGGTACCAATTGGTTCAGTAGTTTTTGAGTTTATCGCGAAACAGACAGACAGGAATTGACTTTTATATATATAGATAAGTGTTTTATTCTTAAAATTTAAATAGCATTACATCAGCGAATCCATATAATGATTATAATATTATAAAATAAATGAAGCTTCTAAAGCTAAGTGTTTTGTTCAACTTTTTATTTTCAAGATTTCGGACTTGTCAGTTCTTCAACAGGAGTATCACGTTAATAAATTGATGATAAATATTTATTAACGTGATACTCCTGTTGAAGGACTGAGAAGTCTGAAAGCTTGAAAATAAAAATTTGAACTAGAAACTTAGCCCTGGAAGCTTCATTTATTTTATTATTATAATACTTTACTTTTTGGTAATTAGTGAGAAAATTTTTGATCTATTATGTAGATTGATTCCTTTTTAAACTTTGCTTTTTTTTTCTTTGAAATCTCTCAAAATTCGTGAAAAAGATGTGTATGAATGGAAATTATGAAAAAGTAGATAACCCTTAAAGAAAAGATAGATATACGAACTATTGAATATGTGTTATAACAGGAGCTTCATCTATTTTTCCTTTCTTTCTATGGTGAATCTGTATGAGACCGGTTGTCTTAATAAAGCTGTATGTGTGTGTGAATATCTGTTATGAGGGGAAAATATTCATTGTTATCGAATTGTTACAGTTTAACTTTCTGTGCAAAGAAAACTTCAGACTCCATATTAAGACAGAATTCAAAGTTGACAAAGAGTGTAATGCGTGACTTAAAATAACTGCGATTTCTCGCTAGACATGAGAACTATAAAAAACTTTCCATCTCTAAGATGGAGGGTAATGATGTATTCCATGTTTTAACAAATTAGATAATTTTCTAATTAAAAATGATTTATTGACATCTTGTCAATAACATGGGTGCTTTTTATATACAATCATTAGTAGAATGAATGTATGTGTAAAGATTTGTATTGAGATTTGTATTAATAGAAAATGATTGATTTTAGATTAAAATATTTAGCATTAAACCTATTGTCAGTCTTAAACATATTAGAAGTATATATTGTGGAAGTAAGGTTATATTAATTGTAGTTATGTGCATATTAGGTATTTCAAAACTATTTTTGCATATATGCCCATATTAATTACTCATTTTACACTGTATATATGGTGTTAGGGCTATGGTATTAACTATTATATATTGCACAAAAATTCGTAAAGGTTGATAGAAAAGAATCTTCGAATTTCTCCCATTTAAATTATCATATATATTTGTAGAGAGATTTATTTGAAATATAGATTGTAGCCACTATACTAAAGTATTTATATCATTTGATTTGCATCCATTCTAAACTGTATAACTATAATAGCGTAAGTAAGTGTAAATCCTGCCAAATTGCATAATGTAGACAAGTTGAGGGGAATAAAATTACCAGCAGAAAAGTTTATCGTCTGAGAACTTAGGGAATTCTGTAAAATTGCAAAGTAATTAAGATCGTCTGGAATAAAATGATTGTCTCTCAGAATATTTCTAAAAAACAGAACAGTATTATTTTTGGTAGCTTCACCTTGAAAACATATTAAAATAACCAATATTGAATTCACCAAAATTACTGATATCAAAGTTATTATATGTTCAAAATCTACTTTCTTGAAATGTTCAATCATCCCTAAATTCATAGACATAATATAAAAAATATAGATGGATAATGGAAATGAAAATATATCTTGAATTTGATCAGCAATAATTTTCGTATCCATAAATTCCCTTAATACATTTTTAAAATTTTTACCATGTTCAAACAATAAGTCGTTTGTTTGTTTCAAAATAAAATTGAATCTAAAAAGTAAAAAGGAATATGTGAATAGGTAAACTCTGTTGATATTTATAATTTAAAATGTTCATTTTTCATTCTATGATTATATTAATCTGTGGATTATTTTATTCTGTGGTGTAGATTATGTGTATATATATAGGTATTTTCTTTGAGTGAGTGTGGTTGAGAATCTGTGTGGAGACGTATGAGTTTCTAAAACTCTTTTTATAGTAATTTGACTTCATTGTAATTAGTGCCTTCAATAAAGAAGCTTTTTTACTTATAATAGAAAATAATTATTAAGATTCTCCCAACAATTGGTAGCAGAGAGCGGTTGAATTTAAATTTATGCAAATCAAGATTAATTGAAAAATTTTTAGAAAAAAGAAAAGATGCAAAATTTTAATTTATCTCCAATAGAAAAGCTTTCAGACAAAAACTACTTGATCTGGGCAAATCGAATTGAAAGTGAATTACGGGGATTAAAATTATGGAGAAGAATTATAGAAGGAGAAGAAGTGGAAAAGCCAATAGAAACAGACAAGAAATTTGATGAAAAAATGAAAATCTGGGAAGACTGGGATGACGACAATGCCATTGCAAGAAATTTGATGAATAGAACAATGAATGACACTCAAGTGCTGAAATACTCGAGCGAAAAAAGTGCCAAGAAATTATGGAATATAATTGGAGAAGAAATGGCATCTAAAAATGAAGACTTACAGATGAAAAATAGAATAGAATTGTCAAAATTGAAAATGAACGAAGATGAAACGGTGGATGACTACTTAAATAGAGCAATGATTATAAAGAGCAAAAGCATTCAAGCAGGAGATGAGATTAAAGATAGAGAGTTAATTTGCTTCGTTTTGGAAGGGTTGAGAGTTGAATTTGATTTTGACATAAAAATTATAAAATCAGACAGGCAGAATAATATGAATACAATAAGACAAATCCTGAAGGAAACTGAGGAAAAAATAAAATATAGGAAACAAGAAAAAGTAGAAAAACAGGAGATTGCATCTAAAGCTAGAGAAGGCTGGTCGGAAAGAAGAAAATTTATTAAATGTTATAACTGTGGAATGATGGGTCACATCTCTAAAGAATGTAGAAATAAGATCAAATGTTTTAAATGTGGAGGATTTGGGCATGAATCGAAAATATGTAAAAAGTATAGAAATCAAAGTCATGCAAAGTATAATTTTAATGGGCCTAAAAGAGGAATAAACCGACAAAATAATAGTGAATCTACAAGTCATGTAATAGAAACAAATGAAGACAATTACGAAGAGGAAGAACAAAAGGATGAAAAAATAAGTTGGACAATGGATTCTGGAGCCTCTAGCCATATGGTCAGTAAGAAAGAATTATTTATAGAATATAAAGAGGAGGAAAGAATAATAGCGACAGCTGAAAAAGGTGCAATAATGAAATCATCAGGAATTGGAGCTATAAGAATGAAGTCGAATGTAAATGAAGGATTCATAAGATTTGAAAATGTTTTGCATGTTCCTGATTTGAGAGAAAGTTTATTATCAGTTTCAAAAATTGTGAATCATGATTTAAACGTATTATTTAGTAAAAATAAAGCTGAAGTAATAGGTAAAAATGGTGAGATTTTATATGAAGCAAAAAGATTAGGAGATAAATTTGAAGTTGAAGGAATCCTAAATATGGAAATCGCTAGAAAAGCAGAAATAGATGATATGCTATGGCATCAAAGACTTGCTCATGTAAATTTTCAAAAATTTAAAGAGATGTATGATAATTCAACTGTATTAGGATTGAAAATTTACATAATAACAAAGCGAATTGCGAATCTTGTACATTAGGAAAAATTCATAGAAAATCATACAAAAGTATACAATATAATCAATCTGAAGATATTTTGGATCTATGGCATACCGACATAGTTGGACCTTTGGATGAATCATTTGGATATAGGTATTTTATCACTATTGTTGATGACTATAGTAATTTTACTTTCGTTATACCTATTGCTAATAAATCTCAAACAGCAGATTCCATAATAAATTTGATTATCCAAGAAGAAAGACAGACTGGCAGGAAAGTAAAGAGAATTCGAAATGATAATGGTGGAGAGTATATTTCAAATTATTTCAAGAGGTGGTTATCTAGTAAGGGCATCAAACAAGAATTTACTACAGCTTATACTCCTGAAAGCAATGGAAAAGCCGAAAGATTCAATAGAACCATAGTTGAGTCAGCTAGAACCATGCTAATTGATTCTAAATTACCTTTAAAATTTTGGAGCGAAAGTGTTAAGGTGGCTGTTCATATAAATAATAGAATTAAAATCAAAGAAATGAATACAACTCCTTTCGAGATATACAAAGGATGGAAACCAAACATTGTTTACTTAAAAAGGTTTGGAAGTGAAGCTTATGTTCATATAAGAAAAGAAAATAGAAAGAAGATGGAACCAAAAGCTCATAAAGGGATCATGATGGGATATAGTATGATAAGAAAAGGCTATAGAATATATTTACCAGAAATGGATGAAATTCATGAAGTATCAGATGTTAAATTTAATGAAGCTAAGTTAGGATATTATTTAATGAATAATAGAGGTAGAAATCTTGATAAAAATGAACTTTTCTTTTTTTGTAGAGAAGACCAAAATTTGATTTCTCACGGGAATGAAGACTATGGTGGTAATAGAGAAGACCAAGTAGAAAATTTTAACATCGATGATAATCATATTCCTCAAGATGAAAATGATATAGATTTGAGTGAAATAGAGGAAATACCTCCTGATAAAATAATTACTCCACATAGAAGAGGACCAGAACCAGGAATGACGAGAGAAAAGAGAGAAGAACGAGATCTTCGTTTGAGAGAAACAGAGGAAGAAGAACTTATAAAAAAGGGTGTGAGGAGATCTGAAAGATTAAGACTAATAAAGAATAAGGAAAATGTTTCTGATAGAACTTTTGAAATTAAATGTCCGAAAGATTACCAAGAAGCTCTAAATTCTGATAATAGAGAACAATGGATTAATGTCATAGAAGATGAAAAAATTGATGTTTCGCATATCCCTTCCGAAGAAATGAAAGCGGACCATCTCACCAAGAGTGTGGATGCTGTCAAGATTAAGAACTGCCTAAGTGGTGGAGTTACTTTTTGAGGAATGAAAATTGAAAATTTGAAGGGGAGATTTGTTGATATTTATAATTTAAAATGTTCATTTTTCATTCTATGATTATATTAATCTGTGGATTATTTTATTCTGTGGTGTAGATTATGTGTATATATATAGGTATTTTCTTTGAGTGAGTGTGGTTGAGAATCTGTGTGGAGACGTATGAGTTTCTAAAACTCTTTTTATAGTAATTTGACTTCATTGTAATTAGTGTCTTCAATAAAGAAGCTTTTTTACTTATAATAGAAAATAATTATTAAGATTCTCCCAACAAACTCGAATTAACAATACTTCAAAAACTATAATTATTAAAAAAAGTGGCAGTTGTATTTCATTTAAATTTTTAACTAAAAATGTTATTGGAATAAGTATTAAATTAGTGAAAATAAAAGCTAAATTAAATTTTAAATTACTCACAGACAAAAATACTTGCTTTTTGTTGATCATTTCGAATATTTGGAAAATTTGATCAAGGTTAAGGTAAAAATGAAAACTTATAATTAAATATAAAGCAGAATTAAATATATTTGCTAACGTATAAAACAAGTTTTCATGCACATAAAATGCTAAAACGATTTTCAAACAAATAATAATCATTGAATTTAATATTATTCTTCTTTTTGCATATAAATGATTCTTTTTCAAACTAATATTTCCGCTTAGGAATAAATAGATCTTAAAATAAAACGGAATTATTTCAAAGTTATTCGACATTTTGAAATGGTGTTCTCCAGAAAATATTCTAATGGGTTTAATCTTCAATGTCTTTTTCTAATAAAAGCGCAATGATAAGTTAGTGAAGAATTGTTTTGACATAGGCGTCATGGAAACAGAAGATAAATTTGATAAACACAGTTGATTATGTTTGCTTTAAGAATGACATCTGGATATTAAATTGATGTTTGTTTGAATTTTTAAATCAATATAAAGAAATATATTTTATCCCACACAATATTTTTAACATAGTATCTTCTTTTTTATATTTTATTAAATTTATATTATTTTACTTATTTTTATAAAGGTTTTATTTTTTAAAACAACATTTAAAATATTAATAATGATAATATATGCTATATAATATCAACATTATTAAATGTTTAAAAGCGAATATTTAATGGCAGAATTTTTTAAGTTTAACACGAAATTTTAAAGTTAAATATATCGACTTTTTATAAAATGTTAACATTTAATATAAAATAACAAATTTTAATCGTTCAAAAATAACGTTAATAACTTTATTGAATTAAATAACAATTTTTGAAATTAGATAATAATATTTTTCGATTTAGTTGATTTTGTTAGTGAAACCTTCCTATTTAGTAACGTTTCGATCTAATTTATTCCTGGAAGATAGAGAGACTTCCTACTCTACATGGTCTGTCGTAGCCTCCACCTTTTCCCAGCTCGGCACTCCTCAAGGCTTTGTCTTAAGTCCTTTCCTGTGGAATGTGATAGCTAGGCACCTCTTTACCGACTTCCTCATCAGAGAGAGTCTACTGGTTGGCTACGCGGACGACTTCACCCTCCTCATTCAAGTTCGTGGTCGGCTGCCAATAAGAGCAACCAATGACTTCTTGAATATTCTGGCCTCGTGGTGCTTAGACAACGGTCTCCACCTTAACCCCAGCAAGACACAGGCCTGTATCTTCCAGTGGAGAAGGGTTCGCCCGAACCCGGATCCGGGACTAAAAATTGAGGGCCAACCAATCAACATTGGTAAATCCATCACCATCCTAGGAGTGGAATTCGACCAAACTCGCCGGTTTGTCGCACACCTACGTAACCTGACTCGTAGATGTAAGTACATTATTCCACGTCTCGCCTACGCCATTCAAGGTAAATATGGACTTTCCTTCTTAGCTGGAAGAAACATTTTTTCTGCAGTTGTCATCCCGGCCTTCCTATACGGAGTTTCAGCCTGGGGTAGTCGTGCTTCCGCCAATGAAGGAATCCGTCAGCTCAGAAGCCTCCATTACACCTTCGCAAGATGTATTTTGAGAGGGGGTCCTTGCACCCCAACCATCCCAGCCATATCCATCACTGGAAGCCCACCTCTCGACATCATCATCAGGAGCCGGATGGCTTTCCTCAAGCAGATCAATGAGGGAGGCTTTGAGATCAAACCTGGTCCGGCTGCATTGCCCTACCCTCCTTTTAGACGACTTCTTTCTTTCAGCCTGAACTTTGAAGAGGTAACAACCCCAATTATCTACACGAACGGATCAAAAAGTGACATAGGAGTTGGGGCCGCTGTAGTCCTTCCTTCACCAGAACAGCCTCCAGTACTTCTTCGGCTCCATCCAAACTGTACAGCCTTCCAGGCAGAACTCCTTGCAATACTTTGGGCCGTTCGCATTGCGGGGAATAATTCAACGGGCTTGGGAATAACCATTGCCTCAGACTGCCAATCTGCTCTGGCGACCATTTGCAGTTCTGGGCCAGCCCAGTCTGCTCTAGTGGCAGAAATTATATTAGCCCTGGACAGTGCTCCTCACATTAACCTCTGTTGGGTTCGCGGCCACAGTGGGATCGACGGAAACGTAAGGGCTGATAGAGCTGCAAGGAACGCTGCTTCTTCCACCCTACCTTCTTCCTATTCTATCTTGCCACGAAGTCATGCCCGGAACCTTTCTCGTGCCACTGCTCTTGCTGCCTGGACGGACATATACACACAAGACCACTCCACCAGATTCTTAAGGAGGATCACATCTACTCCATGTCAACTCCTAAAATTCCTTCCCAAAATCCGACACGGGGAGATCACTACTACCATCCCTACTGGCCACGGCCACGTTTTGGCGGACTTTGCACTTTGGTATCCTGGCACAGACCCAATCTGTCCTCACTGCCTTGAATGTCCCCAGACAGTGGATCATCTCTTGTTCGACTGCCCTGCTTTCCTGAGGCACAGGACGCAAACGGCTTTACTGCTTGGACAGGCAGACTTCGATTCCTCATCACTGGCCCGCCTACCAGTAACTCTGCCAGCATGGAACTTCCTGGTGGACTGGTTTAGCTCAGCAACCCGTACAGGACGTGACTAGTATTCTAAACTAGACTGCTGGACAGCCCGGGTAGTTGGCGTTTTGCGCTCCAGGAGCCCGGGTTACATCTCTCTCTCTCTAATTTATTCTATATTTTTTTTTACAATAAAATTATGATTATTTAAATGCGATATTATATTAAATTGTTACGATGCGTGACTCTGAATTTTCAACAACAGTAATTATTGGGCAGAAAATTATGAAATATCAGGGTGAAGTTAGCTCACCGAGTTATGAAAATGATTTAAATTGGACAGTTATCTGGCGTAACCTGATATTTTAGAAGGAACATGTTCTAATATTCGAACCACTCTGTCTGACAGGGAAAGTATTTGAAATTTTTGTTTTGACTCAGTTAAAACGTTTAGTAGCAGAAGATGACAGGCCACCGCCAGACGAGACAGTTCCAGCAGACAGACGAGAGGTGATTGAACTCAGAATTGTGGTTGATCCATGTTAATAGACGCACTAAACTGTATTTTTCAAAACATTACAAATCTAAATTCTATATATAAATATATGTTATAAAAAAAGAGATTTTCTGTTATATTTTGATTGTTATTTATATATAACTAGCGGACGTACCCGGCTTCGCCCGAGGTTTTACCCGAGTAAAGGTTTGTCTAACGAACATTTGCCCGTGTCTTACCCGAGTAAAGGTTTGTCTAACGAATCTCTCGATAAAGTGAACATTTTTTCCCGGTCCCTTGAAAAATACTCGATAAGTTGAATAAATTCAATATTAATCGGTACCCGAGTAAAGGTCTGTCTAACGAACATTTGTTAAAACAATTCTCTATAGACTTATAAAAAGAAATAGATATATTTTGATAATTTGAAACTGATAAAGTGATCATTTTTTCCCGGTCCCTGTGTGCCGTGTCATTCTGAATTTTGCCTTTCCTAATTTTCTACATTACAAAATCATCGTTTTATCTAGTGAACATTTTTTCCCGGTCCCTTGAAAAATACTCGATAAGGTTGAATAAATTCATGGTCGTTTATGGAAGATGGACGAAGTTCCCGGAGGTCATCTTGGGCAAGCTCCCGCGAGGCTTTTTTTCTTGTCTACTTCGCATAGCTGTGTCACCAACTCTGCCCTGATTGGTCGGTGGGTACTTTGACTGTCGGCCGGCGGCCGGGCGAATCCATTCTCGCACGGGGTCTGCCCCACTCCAAACTTTTGGCAAAACACTTTCTAATATTAAAGATTATTGTCTTAAATAATCAAGAACAAAAAGTATAATAATTGAACGATAGGAAATTATAGTAAATAATTATACTAAACTAAATGATGTAAAAATAATTATACATGAAATTTGAAATAAGTTTTAGAAAAGTTATCGTTAAGTCCACGGGAAAAGATGTAGCCAAAACAAATAGGTTTTTAACAGTGACACGTGAGCACCCGCCTCGAGACGCGCTCCTCTCTCCTAACATTACTCCCCCTCTTGAAAAAGCCTATCTCCGTCTCAATGGTGGCGCTGCTTGCGAGTTAAAGCTACAAATCTGCAAATAACTCTAAGGATATTCAAGATATTAAAGAAATTATTTTTCGTAAACCTTTCCGGGGATATACCTAATAATATCCCAAAATTTCACGGCGATTGGATGTATGGTTTTTGAATCCATAGAGGACACACACACAGACAGACAGACACACAGACATTCATTTATATATATATATAGATTATTAGCTGTTGCTTGATTTTGGTATGCAGTCGTGGAAAAGATTATAATAAAATTTTGTTATCAAAAATAGCTTTAATTACGCTAAAGGAATATAAAAAAACACAATTTGATAAAAGCAATGCCTAGCTTAAGGTGTAAGAATAAAAATAATGAAAAACTTATTTACATAATGTACAGAAGGTTTGAGCCTGCCATCAGGAAACAACAACAATGAGTTTTTATAAGGGAAGCGTGACCTCTGGCGGTCGATTTAACAGAGTATTTGAATCTATTAAATATAATTTTAAATAAAATAATATTTTAATATAATATATATACATCGACCTTCCCACTCTGTGGGAAAGAACTCTCGCAGTCCATCGATGGCGGAGTCTTTCCCGCGGTGAGCGCTACCAATGACGACTTGTATATATTTGATATACATGCCTATTTATCAATTGTTTTATATATTTATATATATTTATTCATATATTTATCATTATATAACCATATTTATTCATATTTATATTTATTCTGGATTTAACCTTATATAATCTTATATGGACAATGTAATAAATTAGCTTCAATCTCAAACTCTCTCTCCATTATAAGCCTAGTGCTTTAATGAGTAATTAAAAGTGGATTAATACATCTCTCTGGAGATTACTTAATTCTTTTGGTCAAGTTTTCTTTAGTGTCTTGAAAGTGGTCTCTAGTATATTTACATACTTCTTCTTAGGACGTGGAGACATGTTTTATCCTCATGGTGTCTAAAGGGACATCATCCTCATGAAGTCTTTACATGGCGCGATGGAATCCTGAAGTCAGTCGTGGAAATTGTAATTCACCGCGCACTCATGAACGCAAAGTTTGCTGGCGATCTTCAGTTTCTTTTCCTTAAATATCCTCTCAGAATCTCCTTAAAAATTTCTTGTGGAAAATAAATTAGGAAAGAAAAACATAAGAATGACAAAGGCCATTGTTCAAAACTATTCCCAATTTATTTAAAAGCAATAATTACATATTTAACATGGAAGAAATAGACTGAGTAACCAAATGTCGAAATTAATCATTTTTATTGGTTAAAAATGTAATATTATGACACAATATTAGTTTTTATTTACTCTTTTCACTCTGTCGATTGACCTCAGTTAAAAGATAAATTCATAGAGAATATTGTATTTATCTTTAGGAAGAAGATTAAAGAAATTTTTCAATGATATTCCAATGGGAATATGACAAGAACATGAGTGTTTATCTTGAATATTGTTTTATATAATATCTTTTTTTTTTTACAAATTTTGGTATATGGTCCTGTTTGAGTGCGAGATCTACTAAAAGTTATAATGGGCTATGGTTTTGTGCTGGTTTACTCTTTCTTCAAGAGTTATATATATAACTTAAGTGTTAGAGTCCATTTTAAACTGTATGATCATTATAGTATAGGTGAGTGCGAATCCTGCCAGACTACATAGCGTGGATAAATTGAGGGGAATGAAATTACCAGCAGAAAAGTTGATCGTCTGTCCGCTTAAAGAGTTTTCTAGAATTGCAAAGTATTTGAGATCTTGAATAGAATTATCATTTCGAATAATATTCTTAAAAAATAGAACAGAATTGTTTTTAATAGCTTCACCTTGACAAGATACTATAATAATCAACATAGAAGAAGCGATAATTTGAATTAATAAAATCAATATTGATTCCAAGCTAGTATCTTTGATATTTAATATCACTGCTAAATCCATACATACAACACAGAATATGTATATTAATAGAGGAAATGAAAATATATTTTGGATATGATCAGCAAGAATTTTCATATCCATAAATTCCTTCCATAAAATTTCTAAATTCATTCCATGTTCAAACACTAACTTAGTCTTCTGCTTTAAAATGAAGTTGAATCTAAAAAGTATGAAAGAAAATGTAAATAAATAAACTCTATATAAAGCAAATTCAAATATTGTAACCAATTCCATAGGCTCAACAAACGTTTTATTTGAAAAAATAGATATAAATGTAACACTTAGAATTGAAATATTTTCGAATATAAATATAAATTAAATTTCAAATTATTCATAGATGAATAACAAGTTTGTTTATTTCCAATCTCTCTAAATAATTGATAAACCTTTTCAAGTTGAGAGTAAAAATAAATATTTATAATTAAATAAATAGTAGTAAACCAAAGCTTTAATAGAATAAAAAAAAAATATTTCGGAATATATACATAAAAATACTTTTAAGGAAATAACAATCAGTGAATTTACAATAATTCGTATTTTGACATACAGAGTATTTTCGTTTAAACTAATACTACCGCATAGGAATAAATATATTTTAAAATATAAAGGAATATATTTAAAATTATTAAACATTTTTTAAAAATACTATTCAGAAAATTAATGATTATATGAACATATAGAAAAACAGCTCTTCGTCTTTTTTCATAGAAGAAAACTTAACATTTTGTCTCTCTTTCTTAGGTTACCATGGAAATGTACAGCAAAATATTTGGTAACATTTATTTGGTAGCCTATTTTGACAAATGGAGTTAATTATATTTATATTTTGTCAATACACATTTCTTTTGAAATATTTTTATGAGGCACATGTGCAATATACAAGGTTATCCTGAAAGTTCGTAAACCTATTAGGATTATAATTTATATTTTGCAAGTGTTTATGAACTTTTGGAACAACCTTGCTAACATTATAACAGAATTCTTATAGAAGAATGATTTAATCTCTGCTGTTCTATATCAAAGGTGGCCAATCAGCAGGTGGGCCATGTTTCAGAATTACAAGGTTGTCCCAAAAGTTCGTAAACACTTGCAAAATATAAATCATAATATTGTCAGGAGGACAGAGTATTCCCTCTTATCTGGACTGAACGGACAGGCCGGGGAAAACAGTGGCGCCACGTGGAAGGTAGAAAAACTCAGTTCTCCCCCTCTTGTTCTAACTGCTGGGTCGATTTGGCTCATCTACATAGTAACTTTTATTTTATATTTTTAAATCTTTCCTATAACTAATTAAATAAATATTTAAAGTAATTCGGAAGCCTATTCAATTATTTTTCTTCGCGACAATATGTTTACGAACTTTTGGGACAACCTTATAATTACAAAAAAAAAACATTTTTTCCCCAATCTATATTTATGTTGTTACGTAGAAATTAGGAAAGAGAATTCTCAAAATGATATATAGCAATTAATTTTATGTAAAACGAATAAAAATTTGAAATACTTATGAGGCAACGAAGGAATTTATCAGAACATAAACATATAAATATTGAATATAAAAACTTTTTTTTTTCTTAAAATAATACACCCACCACTATTTCACTGCAAAATTTCACTTTCCTGACTTGGCTTGAAATATCTTGAATTGAGGGGGAGAAAGCAGTTAAGGACTAATTCGAATTCTTGATGATAAGCAGAGTTGGATACATTGGATGACACAATGGTTAATGATTGTTCAATGATTAGGATAAAATACATCACGATTGATGAAAATGGAGACTTTTCTATAAAAAGTCCATGTGTCTAAATTAAAATGAAAAATGTCTAAATTGAAATGAAAAATGTCTAAATATAAATTGAAAATGTCTAAATATAAATTTAAATTGTCTAATTAAAAGTTAAAAACCTATAAATGTAACACTAAGAATTGAAATATTTTCGAAGATAAATATATAATTAAATTTCACATTATTCATAGATGAATAACAAGTTTGTTTATTGTCAATCTCTCTAAATAATTGATAAAGCTTTTCACAAGTTTAAAGAAAAATAAAAGGTTATGGGTAAATAAATACTGCTGAACAAAATATTTAATCGAGTAAAATATTTCTTGGTGAATATATGCATAAAAATATTTTTAAGGAAATAACAATCATTGAATTTGCTATAATTCGTATTTTGACATACAGAGTATTTTCATTTAAGCTTATATTACCGCATATGAATAAATATATTTTGAAAATAGAGCAATCCATAATTATATTGGATCAAAATATCATTTATTTTACCAATATTTCAGTTGGCTGAACGCCAACCTTTATCAAGGTGTTATAACATTTTAAAGTGTGTCAACAACAAACTCAGCGCCACATAACGTCAACAGAATTAAGTTTTGAAAATATTTTGTTATATTCAATGGGGAGAAAAAAATTGATATATATATTTATATATATTTTTTAAACATGGAAACTTTCTCCTTGGATTATAAATACTATAGAATAAAGCGTTAGGAGAAAATAATTTTTAATAATCGACTACACGAGCTTTCGGGCTCCAGTTGAAGGGCGTGACTGCCCGAAAGCTCGTGTAGTCGATTATTAAAAATTATTTTCTCCTAACGCTTTATTCTATAGTATATATATTTATTATGAAAAAACGTATCATTAAATGGAAGATAGGTATCTTTTATTTGTAAACGTTACGAGCTTTCGGGCAAACGCCCTTCTACAGGTTTGACAGAAAATTAAGGCGAGAGACCGACCTATATACAAGGGATTGTATATAGGTCGGTCTCTCGCCTTAATTTTCTGTCAAACCTGTAGAAGGGCGTTTGCCCGAAAGCTCGTAACGTTTACAAATAAAAGATACCTATCTTCCATTTAATGATACGTTTTTTCATAATCTATACACCGGAAGAGTTTTTAAGTTTTTAATATATATTTATATTATGGACAAAATAAATTTTGTAAAATGTAGGTGTGAATATTTTGAAAATTAACAATAACGCCTATTTTATATTTAAAATTATTTGTACTATGTGTAAAAAGATTTTTCGTAAAAAAATAAATAAAAATAACAAAATATATACAAAAGAAATGTTAAACTAAAAATTTTACTGGAAACACAAAGCGCAAAAAATGTTTGAAAAGTTGGTTAAAATAAAATATTAAAATAAATTTAAATGTAAAATTGTGAAATTTGAAATAAAATATAAGATAAAATGGGAAAATATTTTTAAAAAGGATATCACACAAATAAAAGATTGAAGACATTGAACTATCAATATATATAATAACATAATACATATATATAAAATAAGCGTGTGATTGTATTTTAAATAAACATAAACGATGTTACATAAATTTAAAGAAAGATATATAAAAGTTAAAAAAAAATGCGTTTTAAACATTAAAACATTTTTACGTGCTTATAAATGTGTACCTCTCCCTATAAAATTAATTTAATTCTCCATGAATTCATATGGAAACATTAAGTGTGAGTTGTGACAGAGAGAAAATATTTAAATGGCTAATTATAAACAAACTATATAATAGAATTGGAAAATACACACTTTTTTAGAGATATATATCACTTTATTTTATTTAATTTAACACACAAAACGCGATATCCCGACTAGGGATAATTGCGTCGATTTACATTTTTAAACAAGAGTAGTTATAAAGATATTATACAAAAAATTAAATTAATTAAAAAAAAACAATAAGATATATTAGAAACCTGATCCTTCCAGGTTAGAAAGATAATCATAAATATATTTACAAAAATGGTTAAATCTGTGATAACTATCTCAAGTATTTACAAATTGATATAGATCTACAACATTATTTATTGTCTGTTGTCTAGCAATAAAGAAGAGTGGACATTCCAGCAGTAGATGTGTCGAGTCTTAGATTTCCTTGTCACAGTGACAGCTAGAGTCCTCAACCGCTCCAATTGTTGATAAAAATCCCTTTAAATTTCCGTGGTTCGTAGTAAAGTGGGTATTATAAAAGTTAGAACGGAAAAATGATGGAATTCCTAACGGGAAAAAGTTTCACTTTCGTGAAAAAGATTATATATTTTGAATATTATATTTACATATTACCTATGAGATTCATCAGTATTCTTCTATTTTCTCCTGATGAGTCTGGGGATCACCAATTTTAATAAAAATACCTGCAATAGGGTAATTCTAATTCAAATTACGAGCTTTGACCCGGAGAAAAAATTATTTGCTACAATTCTTCAGTTCATGGTTTCATCAACCTTTTAATTTGTCTTCAGACGAACTGAATTGTGTATCGTACTTTGAATATCCATAGAACTTCTTTAATTTGCACATGAAAGGCTGCCTATAAGTCACTAATTGTGGGGGAAGAGATAAAATAAAAGCTATATACTTTTAAAAAAAAATTATAATTAATGGTCGATTTTAAATTGTATAATGATAATAATGTAGGTAAGTGCGAATCCTGCCAGATTGAAAAACGTAGATAAGTTGAGAGGAATAAAATTACCAGCAGAGAAATTGATCGTCTGAGAACTAAAGGAATTTTCTAAAATTGCAAAGTATTTTAGATCATCTGGAATAAAATTATCAATTTGAAGAATATTCTTAAAAAATAGAACAGAGTTGTTTTTGATAGCTTCGCCTTGACAACAAATAATAAAAAACAGTAATGAAGATACCAAAATAACCATTAACAAAATCAATATAGACTCTAAATTAATATATTTGAAACTGAAAATCGATATTAAATCCATATAAATTACAAAAAATATGTATATCAATGAAGGAAATGAAAATATATTTTGAATATTATCAGCAAGATTTTTCAAATTCATAAATTCCTTCCATATAATTTCGAGATTCATTCCATGTTCAAACATTAATTTAGTCTTCTGCTTTAAATAGCGTTGAATCTAAAAAGTAAAAAAGAAAATACAAATAGGTAAATTTATATAATGAAAGTTCAAATAATGTTATCAACTCACTTGACTGAGTTATCGATTCACTTGAAAAAATAGATATTAATGTAATGCCTAGAATTGCAATATTGTCAAAGATGAATAAAAATGTAAATTTTAAATTATTCATAGATGAGTAGCAAGTTTGTTTATTTTCAATCTTCCTAAATAATTGATAAAGCATTTTAGGTTTAAAATAAAAATAAATATTTATTATAAAATAAATACCGCTATACACAACCTTTATTAGAATACTAATATCGCTTAATGTATTTGGATACAAACATATAAATGCTTTAATAAATATAATAATCAGTGAATTTACTATAATTCGTATTTTGGCATACAGAGTATTTTTATTTAAGCTGATATTACCGCATAGGAATAAATATATTTTAAAATATAAAGGAATTTTTTTGAAATTAGAAAACATTTTAAAAATTAATATTACTTTTCTCTATAAATATTTTTCTAATTTTAATAATGAGCAGCACAAAATCGTTTTTGTCCGTTTAAGAGGTGAAGACTTCAATGTTATTGTTTCTTTCTCTCTGGTTACCTTGGAAACTTTCATAAAATATTTGGCAACACTTTCTCTATAATATTAGCTTTAATTTCGTGGAAAAAAGAGAGAGAATATTATATTTACTTTGTCAATAAAACTGCTCCAGATTAGAGGAATCGTTTCTTTATTTCGACTTAGAGCGCTATGTCCCCCTAGGGACACTTGCACTTTAAAGATAAACAAAATTTTGAAAGAAAAGAAAGAAAGATATTTTAAATATGTACAGAATTATTATGCAAGTTAGTTAGATGAAAAGATAAAAAAATATCAACACAATATATCTTGGTATTCAAATTTTGTTAAATGAAATCAAATTGTATCGTATTGTGTGTATTCGAGAAAAGCAATTTACAGATTTGAAAAAGGTTTTAAGGAATATTTTATATATAAAGAATATATTCTAGATATTAGAGAATTATTCAATTAAAACAATACTAAGATGATTCATAGAACATCTGATTAGAAAGAAAAAAAGATTAAATAAAAAAAAAGAGAGAGTGGTAGTTTAGAGAGAAGACAAATTAAAACTGTAAACAAATAAAGGCGACACTATCTGGTCAGTTTCATGCCAGATTACTGATTTCTGTTTCCATATAACTTTCCATTGTATTCTACAGCGACATTGGCAGTGGTAGGACAATAAACATTTATCTAGACAAATTGATCGTAATGATCTATTATATATATATATATATATATATATGTGACAATATAGTGGAAATAATGTGGTGAGGAGAGAAATAATCACACGACGAGTTGAAAGAGGAATCTGCAAGCCATCAGGTGTAGCGAGAGGGCTGTCCGCTGAACGACTGCCTGTGTGGTCACCCCCCGACTACTATCCAGGTGTTCACGGGCGGGTCCCTTTCCCCCCCCCCCTTTGGAATGTGGTCAAAATGGTCGTAAGTTAGTTGTCTTCTATCGACTACGTCTCTCTCTCTGGTCGACTGCAGATTTACTTTATTATTCCTGTAAGAGCATATATTATGACATATGGCCCCCGTTGAAGAAGGCTGAACATGGTTTAAGTATATTTAAAGCTGGAGAAGCCAGGAATAGAGAAAATAATTTTACAGTTAAAATTAGTTAAGGTAATGGTGACATAGTTTTATGTAAATAAAATATTGTATAGTACACAAGTAAATATTATTTACAAGCAGTTTTACAACACCGGGGAATTTGACATTTAAGGAAATCTTTGAAAATATCAAGGTTATAAAAGGCTATATACAACAAAATCTAATGTACTATAAGGGAGATGTTATTGAGGAGTGTGAACAAAGGGAAGAAGAGTCACATACATATGATGGAATTCTGAAGATCATTAAGACTGGGGAACTCTACACTTTAAGATATTTTTCAGGCGGACATGGCAAGGGGAAACTTGTCATGGGCTTTCTATGCTATAAGTGTAGAGTACGAGAAATGAGATTGAGGTTGGCAATTGTGTGAGCTCAGGACTGAGGTAAATATAAAACTACATACAATGTTAGAACCTCGGCGAACAGAGCGAGGGGAGACTTGCCCTGGGCCAATCTAACTTATCTATGTAGTTACTTGTGTAGCGAGTCCGAGGGGAAAAGTCCCGTGTGTAGGTGAGGAAGTCGAATGGACTTATATTTAATTTTCGAAGATAAAATAGTTCTAGATGCAAAGGTAGAATATAGGCGGACAGAGCGAGGGGAAACTTGCTTTGGGCCACTCTACCTTAATTATTTAGATACTACTGGGTTCGTAAAGTTTTGTTGTCAGGTTAGTAATTGGTAAAGATTTCAGGGGATAAGCGATTCAAATATCTTTGATCATCTTGATTGTAAGTGTAGTCATGTTGCTTTCTTGAGTTAATAGCCGTTTTAGTATGGATTAGAGTGTGATTGAAGTGTTTATATGGGAAATTGAATGTATTTTTGGGTTGGTCTCGATCATTTACGGGCGGTGAAATAAATTGTTCGTTTTCCGTATAGTGTTTTAATTTGTTGACATGAATTGTATCTGTCTCACGACTTAGAGGTCGGTTGGAGCGGTTGATCCGTACGATTTGAGGGGAAATTATCTCCAGTATTTCATAAGGTCCTGAGAAGAAAGGTGCCAGTTTACCGGTGTCTGGATGGTGGTATGTTTTTGCCAAAACGAGATCGCCTACTTCAAAATCGGAAGCTCTATGTGTTTGGTCGAATCTCGCTTTGTCGCGTAAGTGTCGTTCGTGTGTCCTTTGATAGGCCAATTCTCTGGCGTCGTCGATTTTTGGGTAGTTTTGTACATGCTCGGATAGTTGTAGCGGGAAACTACCCAACAAAAGGTATGACGGTGGAAACCCGGTCACAGAATGTGGGGTATGGTTATAAGCCTGAAGGACCTGAGGTAGTAGTTTGGTCCAGGCCGTCTTAGGTTGTTGGAGGCGCAACAGTTTAAGTTTGCCAGTAATCGTGGCGTTTAGTCGTTCACTTAATCCGTTGGCCTGAGGGTTGTTGCTTGTCGTGAGAAGTTGGCCAATGTTATGTCTAATCAAAAATCTACGAAATTTCGGAGAGGTGAAGGCAGGAGCTCTATCCATCAAAAGTCGTTTGGGAGAACCAAACTGCATCACCTTTTTAATCACTTGGGTATAGGTGAAAATGTTGGTGGACCGCGATGGAAATGCCCACGCGTACCGTGTGGCATGGTCCACTACGACATGTAAGAAGGTCTGAGAATTTCCATATTTCGCGAATCCAGAAATAGTATCTAGTGACACTAGTTCGTACGGCAGGACCGCTGGGGGGAGTTGTCCCAATTCTCCGTATATAGGTCCTTTTGGTGGTTTGACCAATTGGCACACTGAACAGGTTCTTACATGTGTCCTGATGTCATTTGTCATGCCGTCTCAATAGTATTGGGCTGCGACCAGTCTGGTCATCTGCGAAATGCCGGGTTGAAATCGCGATGGACTCGTTGTAGTAGGGTGCCACGGAGTGATGGTGGAACAATTATTTTAGTGACACCCCGTCGTGTGATGGTCATAAGGTCCTTGTCATTGAGGATATACCTTGTGTCCCTCCGTAATTCGCCCTGATGATCTTTTATTTGACCTGTGGATAGGAATCCGCAGAAAGGGTTACGGGAGAGTAGGTCCGCCTCGTACTGACGCGAGCCCTTGAGGCATTTGACCTCATAGTCGTAAGCTGAGAGTCGAAGGCTCCAACGAAAGAGGCGTCCGGTGGGGTCTTTTATGGTCTTTAGCCATTGTAAGGCGTGATGATCCGAGTAGATGACAAACCTTGTACCTAGGAGGTACACTCGGAATTTGTCAACGCACTCTACAATGGCTAAGCACTCCAGTTCAGATATAGTGTAATTACGCTCATAGGAACGCAACGCGCGACTGTAATATTGTACAGGGTAGATGTTACCGTCAGGATGTACTTGTTTGAGTACACCTGCGATGCCCTGCGTGGAAGCGTCGCAATAGACCTGGCATGGGAGCCCTTCTTGAAATAGATGTAACACAGGTTGTGTTGCGAGGTGTTGCTTCAATTTATCAAAGGCTTGTTGACAATTCGGGCTCCAAAGCCATTTGGCGTTCTTTTTTAGTAATTGATTTAAGGGGTGGCGAAGTCTAGCATATTCTGGGATGAATTTATGATATACGTTGACGGCTCCTAAAAATGATTGTAGGGTTTTAACGTTGATAGGAGTTCTAATAGCGTTGATGATTTCGGTATTTTTAATATTAGGTGTGTAAGTCCCTGCGGTGATGTGGTAGCCGAGAAAATCTATTTCATTTTGATAAAAATTACATTTTTTAAGGTTAAGTTGGAGATTTTCCTCTAAACAGAATTTAAAGAAAATTCGAAGGTGCGTAAGGTGTTGTTCTGAGGAGTCAGAAAAAATAACGAAGTTGTCATAATAATGGGCTATGAAAGAGAGGTGGTGTTTGTGGATCAACTGGGTAATCACACGTTCGAAAATTTTGGGTGCTGATTTGAACCCAAAGGGTAAGCGTTTGAAATTATATTGCCCTTGTTGAGTCACGAAAGAGAGTAGTGGTTGACTCTCCTCCGCGATGGGGATTTGATAGTATGCATTGCTTATGTCAACGGTGCTAAATACTCTGGCTTTCGACAGGTTATCCAGTACCGTTTCTATCAATGGCAAAGGGTGCAAATCCGAGGGTACTAGTTCGTTCACGCGACGGAAGTCAATGCAGAGACGCATGGTGTTATCGCGTTTGCGAACGAGTGTCACAGGAGAGGAATATGGGCTAGAGGAGGGGGTGATTATGTCATGTTTTAGAAGTTGAGATATCTGGTCCTGAATTTCCTTCTGGTAGGCATAGGGAGTTCGGTATGGTCGGAGGGAAATAACTTTATCGGAAATAATTTTGAGTTTTACAGGGGTTATGTTGAGTGGTAATACATTGAATTTATTGATAGGGAAAATATCTTTAAAAGAATACAATAATTGCTGATAAGGGATAGTCAGTTCTGGGCGTTGTTCGATAAATTCTTTAATCATTAATTCTCTAGAGGCGCATGGGCTGGTAGGAATGCTATTAAGGTTGTAAGGGTGAGAGGGGCATTCAGGGGAAGGTTGATAAATATTACTAAGGGTTGTTTGTAAGTAAGGCTCACGTGGAGGTTGAAAATCGTCAACGCCTAAGTTAACCGAGTGAATTATGGGTCGTTTAGGGTTAGAAGTTATTCGCGAGCCGTGCTTACAAATGGGAAGGTCACATACAAAATGGTACAAATATTTAGGTACTGGAAGACTATTTTGAAGTATCAATTGATTATGAAAATCTATGTTAATCTTAAGAATTGCATAACATGAATAGATAGGATACCATGTTCAAGGGGTGAATTTAAAATATAAAATGTTTCATTAAAATTAAAATTATTAAATTGTATTGGTAAGGTAACTAATCCGATTGGTTTGGCATGACTAGATATAGTACGGATGATAACAACATTGTTAATAGGAGTGGAACAAATGAAACTATTAACATTTTTAATGTATTCAAATTGGTTTAAACTAATTATGGAAACATTGGCTCCAGAGTCAATTAGGAATGGCATCTTTAAAGAATGAATGATAGGGGTTAAAATAATTGCACTTACAGGCGTATGCTGGTTTAGGGTGCAGGTAGGTTCATTGAGCTTCGGAGGAGTTCTGCTGCCGAAGCTGGCATTACTTGGTTTCTCCCGAGCTCGTCGTTGCTGCGGTCTCGTAGACACCTGCAGGCCCAGTCGATCTTTGGGGTTGCTCGACGCTGTGGACCGCAGGTGTAAAGGTCCGAAAAGTCCGCTGGTAGGGCCCTCGCTGCTGACACTGTGCGTGCCAGTGTTGTCCGCCACAGTAACGGCAAGGATATGGTGGGGTCTTGTCCACGGTGGTGGAAGGTGCCCTGCTCTGGCGCGGTGATCGTTGTTGGGCAGCTTTAGTGCTGGTGTTATCCCCTTCGTAGGTCAGCTGTTGGGCTAAGCACAACCATTCTTCTGGTCCCGAGGGTTGTGCCATCTTTAAAAGGTTGCCATAGTTACGTGGCACACCGTTGGATAGTGCTTGCACGATGGCACTCTTAGGGAGGTTGATCGCCAATCCTATTCGGACCTTGTTCTTGTAGTAGGTCTCGATCTCGGCCATCGATGTGCATTTAAGTTCATAGAACTCTTGAAGGGTGAAGCTAGGGCGTCGGGGATAGACGGCGCAGAGTGACTCTTTGACCTCTTCATAAGCCTTATTGAGTAGCGCTAAGTCTTGTGCAATTTTGCGAGGTTCGCCTCTGAGTGATGATAGAGCCTTTCGAGCTTGGTGTGCTGGCTCTAAGTTGTGGAAGTTCGGCTGAGACTCAAGTTGTGAGAAGAAGTGTGCGGCAGGTTCATCTCCGTCGTAGGTGATTGCTTCTTCAGACTCACGGTTTAAAAGTTGGTCGAGACAGAGGGTGAGAGTTCGAAGGGAAGCGGCTACAGTAGAGTCGGTCGTTGGTTCTTGTGGAACTTGGTTGTGGGTTTGTTCGATCATCGTGGTATTGCTTCTTGTTTTCTTCATACTCTGGTATATGAGGGATTTGTTTCCCGGTCAGGTCTTATCCTGTCGACTTTCAATGTGACAATATAGTGGAAATAATGTGGTGAGGAGAGAAATAATCACACGACGAGTTGGAAGAGGAATCTGCAAGCCATCCGAGAGAGAGGTGTAGTGAGAGGGCTGTCCGCTGAACGACTGCCTGTGTGGTCACCCCCCGACTACTGTCCAGGTGTTCACGGACGGGTCCCTTCCCCCCCCCCCTTTGGAATGTGGTCAAAATGGTCGTAAGTTAGTTGTCTTCTATCGACTACGTCTCTCTCTCTCTCTGGTCGACTGCAGATTTACTTTATTATTCCTGTAAGAGCATATATTATGACATATATGTATATATATTAAATTTCTATTATATATATATATTAAATTTCTATTATATATAAAACAAATATATGCACCACACAACAAGCTCTCAATTTCTACAAGGGTATATCAGAAGGCATTTATTTTGATATGTATTTACAAAAATAATATTAAATTATATAGAAATATAAGTGTTTTATTCTTAAAATTTAAATAGCATTAGGAGCTACATCTATGCTTCCTTTCTTTCTGTGGTGAATCTGTATAAGACCAGTGGTCTTAATAAAGCTTTGTGTATATGAATATCTGTTATGAGGGGAAGATATTCATTGTTACCGAAGTGTTACAGTGTAACCTTCAGTGCAAAGAAAACTTCAGACTCCATATTAAGACAGATGTCAAAGTGGACAATGAGTGAAATGTGTGACTTAAAATAACTGCGATTTCTCGCTGAACATGAGAACTATAAATAAAACTTTCCATCTCAAAAATGGAGGGTAATGATGTATTCCACGTTTTAGTCAATTAGATTTATTTATTTATTTATTTATTTCAACACACAAACGCGATATCCCGGCTAGGGATAATTGCGTCGATTTACATTTTTTAAAAAACAGAAACAGTTATAAACATATTATGCAAAAAAAAGTATTCGAAATAAAAAGAGAAAAAAATAATATATATTAGGAACCTGAACCTTTCAGGTTTGAAAGAAAATCATAAATATATTTACAAAAATAGTTAAACTTATGATAATTCTCTCAGCTATTTACAAATTGATATAGATCTACAACATTATTTATTGTCTGTTGTCTAGCGGTTAAGAAGAGTGGGCTTTCCAGCAGTTGTGTCTCGAGTCCTGGAATGACAGCTAGAGTCTTCAATCGGGCCAATTTTTGATAAAAATCCCTTAAAATTTCCTAGTCAATTAGATAATTTGATAATTGAAAATTATTTATTAACATTTTGTCAATAACATGGGTGCATTTTATATACAATTATTGGTAGAATGATAAGAAGATGTGTGTAAAGATTTTATTGAGAGCTATTATATAATATCATAAAATTCTTTATGAACTAATATAAAATGATTGATTTTAGATTAGCATGTTAAACATTAAACATATTGTAGGTCTTAAACATATTAGAAGTACATATTAAGGTTATATGCAGTTATTATGTTCATAGGGTATTAGGTATTTCAAAACTATTGTTGCATATATGCCCATATTAATTACTCATTTTACACTTTATATATGGTGTTAGTGTTATATGGTATATTAACTATTATATATTGAACAAAAATGCATATAGGTTTATCAAAAATCTTCGAATTTACCATATAAATTATCATATATAAATAGCTATAAAACGAAGAGAAAATTTTTTATTTTTATTTTTACTATACATGGGCTACAAGCTTTCGGGCTTCACGCCCTTCGACGGGTACAACATATTGAGAGAAAATAACGCTATATATAGTATCGATATGTGAGGAATCTGCATACATAACCATATACGAGTTAACTATATCAGATTAAGTTATGGAAATAAGGCTTTTTTTATAGAAATATTTGACGAAAGTAGGATGTGATGCTAATTAAAAATTAAAATGAAAAACTAAAATTATTTTGACAGATTTAACATAACTAAGATTATTGCAATTTATAGAAGAACATATGATCATCTATGGATGTCAAACAACTTAAACCAATGTGATGTTATATTAAAAAAAACACCAACAGTGAGGAACTATGGCATGGCCCGCCATCAGCGCGATCATCGGACAAAGGAAAAAAAATTTTATATAGGGGTAGGTGTCTGGGTGGGGGGGTGGTTTGTTTGCGGTGGGATTAACAGTAAGATCAGGGAAAGAAGTGAATGGCCTATAGGTTATTACAAATATCTAAATACTGCGATGGTATGTCGATGTGTCTGTTAATACTATGCTTATTGATGGATAAAATAGCTTCAATGATCAACCTTTGGTACTTGGTATTGACATTAGAGTACAGGGTGGTAGGGGAGGAAAGGTTGAATGAATGGCCGGTGGTGTTAATATGGTTGAAAATGAGCGACCTGTTGTCTCTGTTGGCAATGCATCTACCGTGTTCGGTCATCCTGATGGCCACGGACCTACCAGTCTCGCCTATGTAAGATGCACTGCAATCGTTACAAGAGACTGAGTAGACCGAGCCACCAGAGGACCGAGCAACGGTAGATCTAGGTAATCTGGTGATAGGGTGTCTGAGGATGGCGCCGATACTATTGCTATTAGTAAAATGGGTGTTAATTCCGTGCGTTCTGAGGATGCGGGAGATGGCGACTGATTGGGTGGATAAGGGAAGTAAACAACTGTTTCTGGTAATTGCAGGAGGTCTAACGGAAGAAGGGTCAAATTTATACTTATGTATGAAATGGGGGGGGGGTATTGGGACCGGGCCAACTGTTTAATGATTAGGGAAAATTCAATGGTTCTAAACAGTGGAAGGGAGCAGTGGGTGAACAATCTCTTGGTAAGAGTACGGACAGTATTTATTTTATGCGATAGGGGACATGAAGATTTGAAGTCTGTATAAAATGTGGGATTGTTAACCTTGTGGTATACGGTGGTGTGGTAATGAGAGGCAGTACGTATGACCAGTATATCAAGATACGGCAATACGGACCTGTTTTCCAATTCTAGGGTGAAAGAGATCTCGGGATGATAGGAGTTTAGAGAATCTAAAATGTTGATTTCTTGTCCGGTATCACATATGCAGAAGATATCATCAATATATCTCCGCCACATGTGAATGCCCGGTGCAATTTGCTGTTGGACCCAGTGGTCTATGTTGGCCATGACTATTTCTGCAAGTGGGGAGGATAGTGGGCTGCCCATGGGCGAGCCTCTGATTTGTTTGAACAACTGGTTGTTAAATGTGAAAGTAGTAAAGTCCAAACACAGTGAGGATAGTGCGACTATGGATTCTGCGGTACGGTGATCTACCTGGTTATCCTGTAAGAAATTAGTCAAGTGCCTAATGATAAGCTGGTGGGGGAGGGAAAGATACATGGCAACTACATCATAAGACACCATAACGGTGTTGGGGACCTGGGCAGATAGAGTTAACGGATTGCACAAATGAAGGGATATCCCTAATGGCAGAGGATTGTGGACTGGCCTTCACCCAAGGTGTGAGAAAGCCAGTCAGATATTTGGACAGCTTATAGGCAGGTGAAAGATGGTAGGCTATGATGGGGCGTAGGGGGATGCCAGGCTTATGGGTCTTAGGAAGACCATAGATATAGGGGGTATTATTAAGGTCGGAGGTGAAAGTACTATATTGATCCGGTGTTATGTGACCCGATTTTTTCAAACGCAATAACCCCAATCTTAAAGATTTAGTTGAGGCAGATGCATCAGACTGTGTAATGGGAACAAATGTATTGCGGTCGCTGATTATCTCCGTCATCTTGGAGGCATAGTCAGCCGTGTCCAAGACGACGGTCTGGGAACCTTTATCCGATCTGGTGACTATAATGTTAGGGTTTCGCCTTATGGTAGCCAGGGAGCGGTACTTACCAAGAGATTGGGACTGAGAAGGGGATTTAGACTGAGAAGGGGTGGGTTTCCGGAGGATATGGGCTATGGAACTCCGTATGTCATATTGGGCTGTGTGGGAAAGGGAGCTGATGGCGGGCTCAACACCAGAAATAATTCTGGGAATGTCAGGCGTTGTGGGAGGACGGTACTTGAGGCCTAAGGAAAGAACCTCGGTCTGCGAAGGAGACAACACTGTAGATGACAGATTGAGGAGAGTGGGAACCGGTTGGTTGTCGGGGTGAAATTCCTCTGGGAAGCCATATTTGCTGATCCAAAAGGATAGCTTCTTGTATTGACGCCCTTTAATGATGCTGTCCTGCTGTCTGATGTCGGCGGTGAGGAGACCAAGGAGTTCAACCATATTGGATTGGGATATGAGATTGGTGACTTGGGAAATGACGCCTTTAATGGTCTTGGACAAGCAGCGTATTCGCGAATAACATCCCTGGGTTCTAGCCCATAGTAATTGGCGTTGGGATCGGAGGATAACCCTGTTCGAATGAGAATTTCCCACAGGATCTGCGACTCTGAGAGATGGGGGGATGAAACGGGCCCTTTGGCAAATCTTGTTGAAGTTGAGGTGCAATCTCCATCTGGCCAGCTGCAGCGACTTTCGACACAGATGCGTTAGGAGACGGATTACTTCAGGATTGAGGTTGGTAAATCGACGAATAGCGTTCAAGGATAGTTGTGCTTCAAGGCCAATTGCCATTGGATATTAGAAGTTAGAGCAAGCGTAAAAGATTTTTAATTATAACATGAATCATGCAAATTTCTCTTATAGAATTGTAAATAGCTATAAAACGAAGAGAAAATTTTTTTTTTTTTTTTTATTTTTACTATACATGGGCTACAAGCTTTCGGGCTTCACGCCCTTCGACGGAGGGCCCCTTCGATACCGGACAAGAAATCAACATTTTAGATTCTCTAAACTCCTATCATCCCGAGATCTCTTTCACCCTAGAATTGGAAAACAGGTCCGTATTGCCGTATCTTGATATACTGGTCATACGTACTGCCTCTCATTACCACACCACCGTATACCACAAGGTTAACAATCCCACATTTTATACAGACTTCAAATCTTCATGTCCCCTATCGCATAAATAAATACTGTCCGTACTCTTACCAAGAGATTGTTCACCCACTGCTCTCTTCCACTGTTTAGAACCATTGAATTTTCCCTAATCATTAAACAGTTGGCCCGGTCCCAATACCCCCCCCCATTTCATACATAAGTATAAATTTGACCCTTCTTCCGTTAGACCTCCTGCAATTACCAGAAACAGTTGTTTACTTCCCTTATCCACCCAATCAGTCGCCATCTCCCGCATCCTCAGAACGCACGGAATTAACACCCATTTTACTAATAGCAATAGTATCGGCGCCATCCTCAGACACCCTATCACCAGATTACCTAGATCTACCGTTGCTCGGTCCTCTGGTGGCTCGGTCTACTCAGTCTCTTGTAACGATTGCAGTGCATCTTACATAGGCGAGACTGGTAGGTCCGTGGCCATCAGGATGACCGAACACGGTAGATGCATTGCCAACAGAGACAACAGGTCGCTCATTTTCAACCATATTAACACCACCGGCCATTCATTCAACCTTTCCTCCCCTACCACCCTGTACTCTAATGTCAATACCAAGTACCAAAGGTTGATCATTGAAGCTATTTTATCCATCAATAACCATAGTATTAACAGACACATCGACATACCATCGCAGTATTTAGATATTTGTAATAACCTATAGGCCATTCACTTCTTTCCCTGATCTTACTGTTAATCCCACCGCAAACAAACCACCCCCCCACCCAGACACCTACCCCTATATAAATTTTTTTTCCTTTGTCCGATGATCGCGCTGATGGCGGGCCATGCCATAGTTCCTCACTGTTGGTGTTTTTTTTTAATATAACATCACATTGGTTTAAGTTGTTTGACATCCATAGATGATCATATGTTCTTCTATAAATTGCAATAATCTTAGTTATGTTAAATCTGTCAAAATATTTTTAGTTTTTCATTTTAATTTTTAATTAGCATCACATCCTACTTTCGTCAAATATTTCTATAAAAAAGCCTTATTTCCATAACTTAATCTGATATAGTTAACTCGTATATGGTTATGTATGCAGATTCCTCACATATCGATACTATATATAGCGTTATTTTCTCTCAATATGTTGTACCCGTCGAAGGGCGTGAAGCCCGAAAGCTTGTAGCCCATGTATAGTAAAAATAAAAATTAAAAAAAAAAAAAATTTTTCTTCGTTTTATAGCTATTTACAATTCTATAAGAGAAATTTTCATGATTCATGTTAAAATTATCATATATATTGGTATAGAGATTTATTTGAAATATAGATTGTAGCCATTATACTTAAGTATTTAGATCATTTGATTTGCATCCATTCTAAACTGTATAACTATTATAGCGTAAGTAAGTGTAAATCCTGCCAAATTGCATAACGTAGACAAGTTGAGGGGAATAAAATTACCAGCAGAAAAGTTGATCGTCTGAGAACTCAGAGAATTCTGTAAAATTGCAAAGTAATTAAGATCGTCTGGAATAAAATGATTGTCTCTCAGAATATTTCTAAAAAACAGAACAGTATTGTTTTTTGGTAGCTTCACCCTGAAAACATATTAAAATAACCAGCATTGAATTCACCAAAATTACTGATATTAAAGTTAGTATATGTTCAAAATCTACTTTCTTGAAATGTTCAATCATCCCTAAATTCATAGACATAATATAAAAAATATAAATGGATAATGGAAATGAAAATATATCTTGAATTTGATCAGCAATAATTTTCGTATCCATAAATTCCCTTAATACATTTTTAAAATTTTTACCATGTTCAAATAATAAGTCGTTCGTTTGTTTCAAAATAAAATTGAATCTAAAAAGTAAAAAGGAATATGTGAATAGATAAACTCGAATTAACAATACTTCAAAAATTATAATTATTGAAAAAAGAGGCAGTTGTATTTCATTTAAATTTTTAACTAAAAATGTTATTGGAATAAGTATTAAATTAGTGAAAATAAAAGCTAAATTAAATTTTGAATTACTCACAGATATAAATGCTTGCTTTTTGTTGATCATTTCGAATATTTGGAAAATTTGATCGAGGTTAAGGTAAAAATGAAAACTTATAATTAAATATATAACAGAATTAAATATATTTCCTATTGTATAAAACAAGTTTTCATGCACATAAGATGCTAAAAACGATTTTCAAACAAATAATAATCATTGAATTTAACATTATTCTTCTTTTTGCATATAAATGATTCTTTTTCAAACTAATATTTCCGCTTAGGAATAAATAGATCTTAAAATAAAACGGAATTATTTCAAAGTTATTTGACATTTTGAAAAAGTTTTGTCCAGAAAATATTCAAATGGGTTTAATCTTCAATGTCTTTTTCTAATAAATGCGCAATGATAAGTTAGTGAAGAATTGTTTTGACATAGGCGTCATGGAAACAGAAGATAAATTTGATAAACACAGTTGATTATGTTTGCTTTAAGAATGACATCTTCTGGATATTAAATTGATGTTCGTTTGAATTTTTAAATCAATATAAAGAAATAAATTTTATTCCACACACAATATTTTTAACATAGTATCTTCTTTTTTATATTTTATTAAATTTATATTATTTTACTTATTTTTAAAGGTTTTATTTTTTTAAAAACAACATTTAAAATATTAATGATAATATATTCTATATATATATAATATCAACATTATTAAATGTTTAAAAGCGAATATTTAATAGCAGAAATTTTTAAGCTTAACACGAAATTTTAAAGTTAAATATATCGACTTTTTATAAAATGTTAACATTTAATATAAAATAACAAATTTTAATCGTTCAAAAATAACGTTAATAACTTTATTGAATTAAATAACAATTTTTGAAATTAGATAATAATATTTTTCGATTTAGTTGATTTTGTTAGTGAAACCTTCCTATTTAGTAACGTTTCGATCTAATTTATTCTATAATTTTTTTACAATAAAATTATGATTATTTTAATGCGATATTATATTAAATTGTTACGCTGCGTGACTCTGAATTTTCAACAGCAGTAATTATTGGGCAGTAAATTATGAAATATCAGGGTGAAGTTAGCTCACCGAGTTATGAAAATGATTTAAATTGGACAGTTATCTGACGTAACCTGATATTTTAGAAGGAACATGTTCTAATATTCGAACCACTCTGTCTGAAAGGGAAAGTATTTGAAATTTTTGTTTTGACTCAGTTAAAACGTTTAGTAGCAGAAGATGACAGGCCACCGCCAGACGAGACAGTTCCAGCAGACAGACGAGAGGTGATTGAACTCAGAATTGTGGTTGATCCATGTTAATAGACGCACTAAACTGTATTTTTCAAAACATTACAAATCTAAATTCTATATATAAATATATGTTATAAAAAAGAGATTTTCTGTTATATTTTGATTGTTATTTATATATAATTATTAGCTGTTGCTTGATTTTGGTATGCAGTCGTGGAAAAGATTATAATAAAATTTTGTTATCAAAAATAGCTTTAATTGCGCTAAAGGAATATTAAAAAAAACATAATTTGGTAAAATTACTGCCTGGCTTAAGGTGTAAGAATAAAAATAATGAAAAACTTATTTACATAATGTACAGAAGGTTTGAGCCTGCCATCAGGAAACAACAACAATGAGTTTTTATAAGGGAAGCGTGACCTCTGGCGGTCGATTTAACAGAGTATTTGAATCTATTAAATATAATTTTAAATAAAATAATATTTTAATATAATATATATACATCGACCTGCCCACTCTGTGGAAAGAACTCTCGCAGTCCATCGATGGCGGAGTCTTTCCCGCGGTGGGCGCTACCAATGACGACTTGTATATATTTGATATACATGCCTATTTATCAATTGTTTTATATATTTATATCTATTTATTCATATATTTATCATTATATAACCATATTTATTCATATTTATATTTATTCTGTATTTAACCTTATATAATCTTATATGGACAATGTAATAAATTAGCTTCAATCTCAATCTCTCTCTCTCTCCATTATAAGCCTAGTACTTTAATGGGTAATTAAAAGTGGATTAATACATCTCTCTGGAGATTACTTAATTCTTTTGGTCAAGTTTTCTTTAGTGTCTTGAAAGTGGTCTCTAGTATATTTACATACTTCTTCTTAGGACGTGGAGACATGTTTTATCCTCATGGTGTCTAAAGGGACATCATCCTCATGAAGTCTTTACATGGCGCGATGGAATCCTGAAGTTAGTCGTGGAAATTGTAATTCACCGCGCACTCATGAACGCAAAGTTTGCTGGCGATCTTCAGTTTCTTTTCCTTAAATATCCTCCCAGAATCTCCTTAAAAATTTCTTGTGGAAAATAAATTAGGAAAGAAAAACATAAGAATGACAAAGGCCATTGTTCAAAACAATTCCCAATTTATTTAAAAGCAACACTTACATATTTAACATGAAATAAATAGACTGAGTAACAAAATGTCGAAATTAATCATTTTTATTAGTTAAAAATGTAATATTATGACACAATATTAGTTTTTATTTACTCTTTTCACTCTGTCGATTGACCTCAGTTAAAAGATAAATTCATAGAGAATATTGTATTTATCTTTAGGAAGAAGATTAAAGAAATTTTTCAATGATATTCCAATGGGAATATGACAAGAACATGAGTGTTTATCTTGAATATTGTTTTATATAATATCTTTTTTTTTTACAAATTTTGGTATATGGTCCTGTTTGAGTGCGAGATCTACTAAAAGTTATAATGGGCGATGGTTTTGTGCTGGTTTACTCCTTCTTCAAGAGTTATATATATAACTTAAGTCTTAGAGTCCATTTTAAACTGTATGATCATTATAGTATAGGTGAGTGCGAATCCTGCCAGACTACATAGCGTGGATAAATTGAGGGGAATGAAATTACCAGCAGAAAAGTTGATCGTCTGTCCGCTTATAGAGTTTTCTAGAATTGCAAAGTATTTGATATCTTCTTGAAAAGAATGATCATTTCGAAGAATATTCTTAAAAAACAGAACAGAATTGTTTTTAATAGCTTCACCTTGACAAGATACTATAATAATCAACATAGAAGAAGCGATAATTTGAATTAATAAAGTCAATATTGATTCCAAGCTAGTATCTTTAATATTTAATATCACTGCTAAATCCATACATACAACACAGAATATGTATATTAATAGAGGAAATGAAAATATATTTTGGATATGATCAGCAAGAATTTTCATATCCATAAATTCCTTCCATAAAATTTTTAAATTCATTCCATGTTCAAACACTAACTTGGTCTTCTGCTTTAAAATAAAGTTGAATCTAAAAAGTATGAAAGAAAATGTAAATAAATGAACTCTATATAAAGCAAATTCAAATATTGTAACCAATTCCATAGGATCAACAAACGTTTTATTTGAAACAATAGATATAAACGTAACACTTAGAATTGAAATATTTTCGAAGATAAATATAAAATTAAATTTCAAATTATTCATAGATGAATAACAAGTTTGTTTATTTCCGATCTCTCTAAATAATTGATAAACATTTTCAAGTTGAGAGTAAAAATAAATAATTATAATTAAATAAATAGTAGTAAACCAAATCTTTAATAGAATAAAAAAATTGTTTTCGGAATATATACATAAAAATACTTTTAAGGAAATAACAATCAGTGAATTCACAATAATTCGTATTTTGACATACAGAGTATTTTCATTTAAACTTATACTACCGGATAGGAATAAATATATTTTGAAATATAAAGGAATATATTTAAAATTATTAAACATTTTTTAAAAAATACTATATATATATATATATATATATATTCAGAAAATTATATTAATAATTATATGAACATATAGAAAAGCAGCTCTTCGTCTTTTTCATAGAAGAAGACTTGACTTTTTGGCTTCTTTCTTAGGTTACCATGGAAATAAACAGCAAAATATTTGGTAACATTTATTTGGTAGCCTATTTTGACAAATAGAGTTAATTATATTTATATTTTGTCAATACACATTTCTTTTGAAATATTTTTATGAGGCACATGTGCAATATACAAGGTTGTCCCGAAAGTTCGTAAACCTATTATGATTATGATTTATATTTTGTAAGTGTCTATGAACTTTTGGAACAACCTTGGTAATATTGGTAACCTTGGTAAAATTATAACAGAATTCTTTTAGAAGAATGATTTAATCTCTAATATTCTATATCAAGGGTGGCCAATCAGCAGGTGGGCCAAGTTTCAGAATTACAAGGTTGTCCCAAAAGTTCGTAAACACTTATAAAATATAAATCATAATCATAATATGCTTACGAACTTTTGGGACAACCTTAGAATTACAAGAAACCCATTTTTTCCCAATCTATATTTATGTTGTTACGTAGATATTAGGAAAGAGAATTCTCGAAATGAGCAATTGATTTTATGCAAAACAAATAAATAAAACATAAAAAAACTTATGAAGCAATGTAGGAATTTATCAGAACAGAAACATATAAATATTAAAATTAGTAACTTATTTTTTCATATAATAATACCCCGACCACTATTTCAATGCAAAATTTCACTTACCTGACTTGTCTTGAAATATTTTGAATTGAGGGGGGGGGGGGGATAGCGGTTAGGGACTTATCTGTCAAATTATATTGACAAATATTTGTACTTTCATCTTATCTCATGTTTTACTGGGATGATTTTTGTTTTCGTTTGTTAGTGAACCAATCTCTCCCGCCTTCTCATTGGACGAATGTGGCCATGTTTGTATATAAGAGGAGGCTATAGTATTGAGGAGTGTGATGGATTATCGTGTGGAGACGCTT